>VWZT01016375.1:329738-702124 GCA_013397055.1 Pachycephala philippinensis | reverse complement strand
TCCCGCCCCTCCGGGCTGCCGTGTCCCTTTAGGACCCGTCCCGCCCCTCCGGGCTGCCGTGTCCCTTTAGGAGCCGTCCCGGCCCCCCTGGCTGCCGTGTCCCTTTAGGAGCCGTCCCGTCCCCCCGGGCTGCCGTGTCCCTTTAGGAGCCGTCCCGTCCTTCCTGGCTGCCGTGTCCCTTTAGGACCCGTCCCGTCCCTCCGGGCTGCCGTGTCCCGGCCGGGGGCTCTGTGGCCCCGCCGTGCTGCGCTGCCGGAGCGGTTTCTGCATCACGCTGCTGCTGAACTGGGCGATCCGGCCCTTGGCCATCGCCACGGGCTTGGTGGTTTCCCAGACCGCGTTCCTGGGCTGCTTGTGATGCTCGAGAAGCGTTTCAGGAGCTGTAGATGGAGCGCTGCTGTTGTGCGGGTACAGCTTCTGGAATAATGGGACCCGTAAACCTGCAAATTGAATGAATCCACGTTTTGCAAAGGAGGATTTGGTTGTGTTAAAGAATATAGATAGATTCAATAAAATGCTTCAGAGTCCGTTGTTATTTTACTATTCAAGATGGCATTTAGGCGTATGCTTAAGGCCAAATGGCTACTGAATTCCATTATTTCAAAGGAGCTTAAGACCTCAAGATCTGTGTGGAATAGTGCTTCTGGATGTGGTTAATTTTGTCTGGCCAAAGGTACCATAGATAAAGGGGCAGATCCTCTGGTTTGTTCTCCAGGTGACAGTAAGAGAAGTGCTGCCCTTGTGAGGTTGCACAGGAAACTAAGCAATAATAGAGACATAGACAGTGAGGTGGAGTTTATTGTGTGCACAGAAATCTCTGAACTGCTTTGCTTGAATTTCTATAAAATTATCACTCATCCGACAAAATTACGACTTTTTATTCCCCCAAATATTGCTTTGCAGCTTATTGTTTGGTATTTATCTATACATCAGCTAAAAAGTCTTTCAAACTTTCATTTTGGGACTAGAACAAGAGAAGAAAAGAAAAGAAAGCCTGGAGTTTTTCTCAATAAGGCACTGCATATGAAGTCCTGTGAAGCACAGAACATACGAGGTGGGTGATAAGAGCAGTGAGATTTCATCCCCTGCTTCACAATGCATTACCTAAATGAATAGATTTCCATTATACTTGCAGAATTTTAAATAATATAGCCAACCACACCTGGCTCCTGCTTTTTGTCAGAAACAGCAGGTGGCAATATAATTTCAAGCATCTTTTCAAAACTTTGTCATAGAGAAAATCATAAGGACTATAAAACAAGTTTCACAGTCCATTTAGTTTTCTTTTTATTTTAGTATTTTGTGAATTATCAGTGTTTTGCTATGCAAGTGATACGTTCTTTTAAAAAGCTGATAGGAGTTGAGTGCTGGTTTCAGAACTTGGGGAAAAATCAGTATTGTTTTGTTTGTAGACAAGTCAAGACTATCTACAAAACTTGTCCTACATATATGGAACTGGATCTTTCAAAGTCTTTCAAGCATTTGATAAAATACTACACAAAGTAAAATTACTTGGGCAAATAAGGAGATTGTAACGTGTAAAAGGACTTCCTCCACAGTAAAAAAAAAAAAATTGATTCCATTAATTCAAACTTGGCTTTATATTATCATGAAGGACAGATAACTTCTTTTTTGCTTTCAAACTGCCTTGGAAATGTCATGTGTCATTCCTGCATTAAGAGGCAGAATTCTAAAAATATCCAAAGTCCCTTAACAGAGCTGCAGTTTCCCAAGGAGTCCCTATGGAATGTTTACATGTTGGAGAAGGACTGTATCAAAATATTTATTTATCAGAGATGGAAAGGAGAATTACTCTGTCCCTCAGCAGGCCAGTTACCTGTCTGGCGCTGAGGGGACATTGTGCACTAATGCAGATAGTACAAATTTTAAGGCAGCCTACAAACGGACACATTTTCTTAAATGGGCACGGAAATCTTACCTACATGCTGTCATTTAAAATGGTTTTTGAAAACCAACAAAGGAGTCTTTGAAGATAAATCCTGTTCTGATACACATAAAAAAATACTTCGGTTTTTTCACCCTTCAGTATTTGTTACTATTTTAAATCATTGGAACCTTTCAACTTCAAGACAACTATTTTATTTAAAGACTTTTATCATAGGTTGCATCAGGTAGTAAAACTCCAGTCTTAAGCTGTGGTTTTATTTTCCCTGTATCTTTTCACAAGACATGAAATTAATTGCCTCCAGCTGACATATATTTTTGTAATATGTGGCTGCAGAATTGACATACTACCATTATGCATTTTGGTATTTTGGACTGGATGCTTTAGCCACGCATTCCAAACTATGGATAATAAATCCATTCATGACAGTAAGTCTGATTGCATGCACTATATTCTAACTTGTCATGCTTCCATATTATAATTACCTTTAATAGTTTTATTTACTGATTCTTTGCAGGATTTCATGTGGATATTAGAATCCAACATAATGGGCAGCATAGGAGTTGAAATGAAATATCTGAAGAGATCTAAAGATTGTTTCCTTTACTGCTTGTCCAAAAACGTTATTTACAGTGCTTATGCCTTTAGAAAGGAGAACAGAGGAGGTAATACTTGTTTCTATAATGCAAGGAGTGTTGCAGTGCTTGCAGGAAAAGCATTGCCAGGCTCCGTTTCATTTCCTGATAATCACCAGCATTCCTAAGTCCTTGATTTATCATTCTAGAGGACTGAATAAAAATGCTTTCAGGCTACATGCATCTCTCCTAAGGATCATGAAACACTGTACAAACACTTCAATCACTCATTAATTCAACTTTTTAATAGCCCATATAAGCAAGGTAAGAGGATGGGATTTCAGTGGGAGGTAGGTGTTTATGAAAGCCCCATCAGGTGTCTGCCTTGATCTCAGACACATAAATACCATTAATATCTGGTCTTAATTGACTTAAGAGAACAAGTCACATTGATTTTTCAATCACTTACTCATGAGAACCCCACTCAGATTGGTTATGTTTGTTTTCTAGGTGGATAAATGGGTTGGCACAATGATTAAATTCAACACTGTTAGTGATGCCTTGTGGAAGCTGGAACAAGGGGGGTTTGGCCTGGAATTCAGTTTGCAAATGTATTTACAGTACAAATGCAGCTGAGAGGGTCCCCCAAGAATACATTTCTCTGGGGCTTGCATATGGAATGTAGCCAGATTTGTATTTGGCATTGTTGCTGCATGGGCAAGTGGGTTTTAAACAGTTGAATATACTGCTAGTGTGGTTTCAGTCCATAATTTCTGGTTTTAAACTTACTTTTGGAGGAAGGGATTCCCAAACCTTTTCAGAATAATGTGACTTTCATAGAAAGTATATCCTTATACCCTACAGTGATGGGCAGAAATCATTATTCTTCCTCTTAATACTTGTATGTAGTTTCTCTGGCACACCCAGCCATTGCAGTAAATCAGGAATGTCCTTAAGGTTTCAAATTCTTAGGTAGCTTTCAGGGCTTCTGGAGTTAAATGGGAAACCTAAACAGTTCTGGCCTTGCTTCCAATACGTTTTAGGTAATGCAAATGGAAGTTTTTAGACTTGTTTCCTTGATTGCTTCCTGCAAAAGCAACACGATGAAGAGTAACTATCAACTGAATGCAATCAAATGCCAGCATGAGATGGTGTTAATCTTTAGCCAGCACACACTTGATGATTAATGGAATGAACGTGTGATCTGTGTGCCAAATAAACCGAGTGTTAAAATAAAATAAAACTCTTTCTGTAAAGAAAATAATTTGCTTTTTGATACTCCAGTTGATACAGGAGTGCATGTTCTGATTCTAAACTACAATTCCAAACAGGGGCTTACGTGATGTCCATAAATTAGACTTTATATCTGATATCATAGATTACTACATACTGAGAAGTTTTTAAAAACTAGAATATTTCTAAAATATATTCCTCTGTAGCAGAGGAATTCAGTTTCTGAAACCTGATTTTGTGGCCAAGAAATGTGCAGGCCATCCATACCATACTTTTGTTCTCAGTGTGGGGTTTTGCACATTTCCTCCCTGCATACAGATGGATTTAAATGATAGTTATGCTTGAGATTTTGTACATGGGCATTGTGTCTGCATAACCTGTTGTGTGGAGAATTCATACTTTTATAGTCTGAAATAGTTTAGACCACCAAGAAGCACATAAGGAATGTAAAGAAAATATGTTCTTACTGCACATGTGTTACTGAACAACATTAAACTAGGAAGAGAAACTTGGAAGTACACAACCCAAATTTATGTCAATTGGAACCTACAGCAGTCTTTTCCTTTCATAACCTTCAAGTCCATGGGTTTGATTGGGCTGCAGTCAGATCAAAATGTGGCAAAAATGCCTGTTGCTCCAGTGGAGCTGCACTGTATCAGAACAATAAATCTTAATTTCCACTTAAGATAAACCCTTCAATTGGCTGCTTGGGCTTTATAGCATTTGCCATAAGTATTTGTGAAGTATTTTGTGTATTTGGGTATCTCATGCACACCTATGAATGGTAACCTTTGCACTCACCATCGTTTGTCGGAATTATTCAGAGATTAAATAACTGGATCCTTCCCAAAAAGGCTACTCACTTTTTAAATTGAGCCTGCTTCAAAAGGACAGATGTAGTTGCTGCCCATCTCTGTGTGCACAGCACTTTCAAACTGCACATAGCCAGAGTTCTCCTCACAGTCAGTTCCTGTCCTGTTTCTTCACATGGAAGTCTTAACCGGGGAAAAAAAAAAAAAATCTCAAATCCATCACAAAATTTATTTCAACGTTTATATGACTGAAAAGGATTTCTGTGTAGAGTTACACTAGAAGTGGTACAAAGTGTAGAAGTAGAACTTACTGCATGGTAAGGCAAAAGGCTATCAAGAGAAGAATGGATTGTGGTCTAAGTTAAGAACCTGAGGGGCTGGAGATTTTTACCAAGTTTCCTTTCTACATTCTTACTAGCAAAGAAACAAAACCTCACAGTCCTTTACTGTAATACAGAGTGACTGTCAAAACATGAAGTTATCATATTCCTTACAAATACATTTCTCAACAAATGTTGGGAAAGAATAAATTTTGCATCAAAATAGCAGTATTTTCTAGTAATGAGATTAGAATGCTATTTATATAATGCTAATATGTAGTGTCAACTTTGGATTTTTTAAAAAAAATTAAATTACAAATGATCAACTTATTAAGTGGGGTGGATCAGTATTCCTTTGGAACGATGTTAAATCTCTTTTTTCCCCCCAAAATATATTTTGATATAGTTTATAATTAAACACTATAAAAGCAAGGATTACCACTGAACATTTCATTTTTGTCAGGGAAGCATCTGCAAAATACTTACAAATGAGTTTCTTCTGCAGTCTTGACTGAAATGCATTATGCAGAAATCTGACAACTGCTCAGTACAATTTGCAAGCTGCAGAGAATTCAAAATAGTCTTTGATGTCTAGGCAGAAATTCACTGTACAGCAGGGAGTTTAGGTCGGTTCTCTGCATTTTATCAGCCCGTGTTGTGTTTAATTAAGACATGGCAAGTGTCTCAGGATTAGCCTTTGACAGCTCAGAGTTTTTGCTCCAGGTTAATAAGCCTGATTTTTTTTTTTCCTCTCCCATTTTTCCCCTTCATAAAATTCCAATAGGATGTAAAATCTTCTACTACTTTTCTTGAAGGACTCTTCTTTTGGATAGAGACATCAAATTGGCACTGGTGAGTTCTTCAGCTTCATGCATAGTAACTGGCCCATGTGAGCTGACGAGATTTTACTGCATAGCAGAAGCATTTAATTTTATAAAATTAATATCTCACAGCAGGTATAAAATAAATGTCCAGTATGAAGACTGAAAAACTGTCCTCACAAGAATTCAATCAGTATGGACTGGAACATACACCAAAGTGAAAAACAACAAAACCCCTAGCAAGAACAGCAGAAAATACCTAAATAATTGAACTAGTAATGATGTTTGTTTGTAATTGTTAGCAAATATTAATGATTTTCCTAAAACCTGGAAAAAATGTAGTAAATAAAATACTAATAAAGTAAAACTGTATTATAGTTGAAAAATTTAAAATGTGATCTTAAAGAGACCAAAAAGGAGTGGAGAAAAGAGGGAGAAAGTTATGTCCTCTGCATACAAAAAATGGGTCAAGCCACTGAATTTTTCTGAGCAAGCACTTGATCAGGTGTTATGCAGATACCTTTCCTCCCTTCTTTATTCTGCTTCTGTATACAGAGACTTTTAAAGTGCAACTTACCTTAAAAACAAAATGACCATAAATTAAAAACTCGTAAGATAAAAACAGCTATATCCATTAAATTAGAAATGTTCATCAGAGCTTGGACAAATCACTATGCAGAGGATATCCTAGGAGAAAGCACTGAAACAATCAAAGTTAAACCAGCTGCAAGAATAAAAAAGAAAATGATAGCTTTGGCAAATGAATGCTAGTAATTTTATTTCCATCACTTTCTGTTATATTGTTTGTCTTGGGATAAGATTGAACTTATTCAGTCTGAACCGTTCTGATTGCTAGAACTTGGGCAAAGGGACTGTTCAGAGGAACCCCTGAGGGAAAGTAAAACTGTGTTCCCGTTGTAAAGGATCATATCTGAAAAGGGAAAGGTATGTTCTGAGCTCCTGGGCCTTCTTGTGTTCAACTTTTAGGGCCAAATTTTTCAGGGATTTTAGAGTGGACTCAGCACTGAGTTGCACAGCTCCCCCAACTTGAGAAGGGAGGGCAGGTATGAAGGGGCTTATTTTTGTGCAGAAAACAAATGGAGCCCTGACAGTACATACAAAAGTTATTTTTTCTTCAAAACCAAACGTTTTGCATACTTTTTCAAATTATTTCTGATTGGGGGGCAACTACAGAAGTGCTGCACATGTTAAGATAGTGAGGGTGTAGTAAGTACAAATATTACCCTTTATTGTAACATGACTTGGAAAAAAATTAATATACCATTGTGATGTTTAGGGAATATGGGATTATTTTGTGTATTTAGAAGTTTTGTTGAGATGACCAATCTACATCAAAGCATATCTGTCTGATAAGGGTAGGGAAGCACATCCATGGGCCAGGGGCAAAAATGAGCAAGCAGACATCTCTAGAGCCATTTTCAGATGCTTTTGTATTTTTGCTACTCTGATTAGCAAAACTCTTGAGTGTCAGCAGACTGAATATGAAGGTATTTATGCTGAAGGATAAATAGTAGGATTTTCTACCAGATTTCCTCATCTCTCCTTTTATTTTTACATTGTAAACTGTCCTTTTCATAGGCATTTCCATATTTCTTGTCTTTCCCTTTATCAGTATTGGTTTCTCCCCAAAATTTCAGCACATTTCCTTTTTCCTTCACCTTTGAACTGTACATTTAATTGGATTCATACTTATGTTTGGAGGGAGGAGTGATAAATTGTTGCAAACATCACCTTCTGCATTATCTGGAGTAAGAAGAATGTGAAGGAAAGAGTTACAGTTAGCACAGTTTTCTCTTTGGTTCCATGGGGTTTTTTGTTTGGTTGATAATTTATTTCTTTATGGTTGTTGCTAGAGTACTTAACCTAAATGTAAAAATAATAATAAAGAATAAATTGTCCTTTTCCTTGCAATTTTGGTAGTCCCAGTAACTGTATGACAAATTCTGTTGGGAAAGCAGAATTTTATCTGCATTTTCCAAAGAGACTGTTAACATTACAGGTTATAGGTGATGGTGAACTCAATTAGTACAGTATCATAAATGCTCCCAAATGGAAAGTTTTGTTATAGTTTTGCCTTCCCTCCTTCAGAATTTGACAGTTGTAATTACAGTTGGCAATAAGTGAAACTTCATAGATTTCTGTAGATTTATAACTGTGTGCTAACAGTTCCATTTCCAGAAATTCCTTGGATTTCTTTCACATTTTGTGCAGTACTTTGTAGATCCTTGACTGGCTAAATCATGCATTAAAAAGATAACCAAAGCAGTAATTGCAGATTCAGCTCTGAGTAAAAGAAGTAATTGCAGAAATTGATTTGGTTAAAAAACATCAACTACACAGAATTGCCCCCATTAAATTTAACAATAAAAAAGACTTCTAGAATTGGAAATATTTTGCTTTTATGCTTATGCCTTATTTTTAACCTGTCCAAACCTTGGGTATAGCTGAAACAGAAAGTGCAGCATAGTGGAGATTTAACAAAAAAGAAAAGAATGACCTATGCTAATGTAATGCTTTCTGTCACCTTTTGTATGAATGTCCCATTTTGTCACGTTTTCTAAGCAAAGCTCTTTAACTGTAACTCGCTTCTTAAACCAATTTGGGCTCGAACTTGGATATATTTCAAAATAATTTTAATAAATCTCAACAAATGCTAGTTGCTGAGTATTATCATTTTCATTAGTGCTTTAGAATTCCTGAGCATGTAAATTAATTTAGTTGTAGTCCTTATCATCTTTGAAGAGAATGTTAATTATATCTGGCAATAATTGTTTTGCAGAAAATTGGGAAATCAGCCTGGATCTCTTGAACGGTTTATGATTCAATCCCACTTCATGAGTAAGCTTTGCCAACTGTTTTGTTTTTACAATGAAAGCTTTATATATGTGGGGGTGTGTGTATACACACATACATATATTAAAGATATATATATATAAATGGAGTTCTTATGGAGTTCTTGTAAGTATACTTGCCCAAAAATGTAAGTATTTACTGTATTTCTTTTCTGTTTGCTCTGAAAGCTTCACACCGTTCAATTAGATAAGCTTGAATAGAAACAGATTGGGACACCAGTAATTCAGGATATTCTTTTTGAATAGGCAAAGGAGCTTTATTAAGGAAAGGAGATAAAACTGTTGTGCCATGGCTTTCAAAAATGTTCTGTGCTTCAAAGAAAAAACACTTATCTGGCTACTACAGGCTGAGCTGAAGGTGGTGATGACAAGTGTGACACGGAACCATCACGTTGCTCACTGGAGCTCAGCTCAGGCTGGAGTTCCTTCTGCAGGGGCTCCTCTGTCCTGCTGTAATGCAAGTGCACATCTGATAGTGCTGCTGTATTATATTCTGGAACAAATGAAATCTGCCAGCCATTATTCCAGTATCTACAAGTAATTGCTTCATGCTTGCACAAATCTTTACAGGTTATAAAAAGTTACCGGTTTCTGAAAGGGAGTTCTGTAGTGTTGTGTCATACCTAGGGTTTTTAATTGAGTAGGCTTTCACAACATGGGTGAGTCAGAAGCACACAATATTGGATCACAGTCGTAAGAATGAGCTGAATTCTGTCACTTTTATGCACACTAAGTTGAAAATAACTTGGGCTTAAAAGGATTATTGCCAGACCAATGAATGTTCAGAAAAGGAATCTTTATCTGGAAAGCTGCAAGTACAGAGGCTGCACATTGACACAGTAATGACCATTTATGTTTCTAACAGTGATTACAAATATTTTCCCTGAAATTTTGGATGATTATTCTTAGCCAATTGTATGTTTGTGAGTGCTTTTTGACTTATATTTTGGGAGTTAAATTACAGATCTAGATGGACTATGTGCTACTGCTATCCTGCCAGAAATGCCCAAATGGAATTTCCAAAGATAGCCTGTGAAATTGCCCTATGGCCAGGAGCTCAAACACATTGATTGCCATTCCTGGATAATTGGGGTGTAACCTTTTCCCTCCCTGCTTCATTTTTCCATTTGCAAAAAAGACCAGTATTAATAAACACTTTGATAAGGTTTTTCTTCAAATATGTTAGATTAAGCTCTAAGTGGCATCTTCCTTTCATAGCATGTACACTGCTCGTTTCCAGTAACACAGAAAAATGCAGTTTCATCTCATCTCTATGGCTACGTGGTGTTATGCAATGTGACTTTTGAAAAATTCTAGTTTAATTTTTTTTCAAGGTAAATTAATCCTTTTGCTCAGTCTCAAGGAGAAGCAAAATACTGAAAATAATAGTATTAGAAAGGCTACATGGTCCTTCATGTGTATGATATATAATACTTCATAAATGATTTAAATAATTGGCAAATTGAAGGACTGAAGCTTTGCATAAAAGCTTCTCTGGAAGGGATTCCTTACCCAGGCCTTGCTGTATGCACATCACCCCTGACAGCTGCAGTACAGAAGGGGTGGTTGTCTCAATGACCTCTCCCTCTCTATATATAGAAATCTAGAGAGAGAGGTAATAGATAGAAGGGACCTGTTGCCTGTGTGTCTTTTTTCACTTCCATCTCTTTCCTATAAAAAAGGAGTTGCTGCGTTTTCTTCTCTCGTGCTAAGGAAATCAACAACGTAGAACACTTGAGATCTTTCTGAATGACCTTTGTATACCTGTGAAGTTTGAAGAAGCCAAATAACACCACCATGTGATTAAACTAAATTTTGAGGCCACTTGAAGTGTCATGGAGATGATAAAATGCTTACACATTTAACTCTTGGTTTGGTGAATGAAAAGATGATGTCTGTGACACTTAGAACTTTTTGTCATGGATGCCGAATTTTAAAAAAAAGGGAGAAAAATAGGGTCAGTGGGACTGTTGACTGGCTAAAGGGCTGAAGCTGCTGAGCAATTGATGAGGAACTGATTTATGTGAGTTCCAAGCTCAAAATACATTCTATAGGTGCTTCAGAAACACAGCTATTTTTGTCTTCCTAATAAGTATGATATGGCAATGAAGACTTTCTATTCCCTCCTCCCATCTGTGTTCTACACCCATCTGTCGTACTTTATCCCTGTTTAGATTGAAAATGTTCCTGATTTATGCAGTGTTTGTATTTACAAACTAAACAACCAATAGGCTGCATGTGACAGAAGCTGTGGGACCCATGGATGTCATCCCTTGGCAGGAGGGCCCCTGTTACAAGAGGCCATTTTTATTCTTGGAGTTGCTAAATTCTGGCTTCTAATGCTTATCACAAAATAACTAAGAAAAAACACAGTTGCACTGTACTGTCCTTAGGACACACCACTTCTGAATAACAACAGATTGTCCAAAGGATGTCTGGAAACAACTGAGTGACCAGAATGGTAATGCTTCCTAAAATATAACTCAGGCTTATCAATAAATAGATTTTTTCTTCCTCCAATGACAAAGCCAAATGTCTGTTATTGTATATAACATAAAGATGCTCTGTAGTCTTTGATGAGTCTTTAATTCGACACAAATTTACTTTCTAACTAAAATTATACAAGCATTTATTTTAGATTTAAAAATTCTATTTGATCTACTGTAAATTTATCCAGTTAACTGTATGACAGCACTTTAAAGATACAAATTGTTCCCTTTTTTCCTGGAGAGATATGTGTTTAATATAAACAATAATTTAGATATATGCTTACTCAAATTATGACTAACAAACAAGTTGAAACTCCAAATAAATAACTTGGGAAATACAAAAATAGCTCAGAAGTATCCTTACTGTGTTCATATAAAATATTATTGTATCAGGAGAGCAGCAGAGGGAACAGCATATAAAAATGAAAATAATGTTTCAGACAATTTACCTTTTTTTTGGAAAGCTTCCCTTCAAAATCAGACCATGAAAAGACCATGTCTTATGAAAAGGGGGGATAAAATGTATAGAGATTCAGTATTTTAAATGAATGAATCTTCATTTTATGTTTCTGTAATAAAAAATAGCACTGACAGTGCTAGAATAGTCCTAGAATAGTTCTACTAGAAGAAGAAAATAGCAGTCTCAGGGATAATGCTGTACCCTAAATTCCATCTGACTACCAGAGGTGATTGGTACAGGCATCATCATCCCTCTACCTGAAGTGCTGAGCATTGCTGGACCTGGGCTAATAAAAAGTTCTTCATCAGTAACTTGGCAGCTTTCACTCGTGCTTCCAATATCTAGTCCATAACCACAGCCATAATTCCATTGCAACATGGAGTTTTTTTCTTCTACAAATAAAAATTCTAATTATTGCAGGACTTTATTCTGGTCTTTCCCCCACCTCTCTTATTCATATCTTCCTTAGGTTTTTTTCCTCTACTTGTATGTGTCTTAGTCATTTCCACACCTCTGAAAGCATTCTACATTCCAAGCTGATCTGCCAGAAGCATCTCTGAGATCCATGCTGATTATATGGGTGGGTTTGGTGACCACAGCTTCAATTTCAAATGGCAATATGCAGATCTTGAATATTTTCTGTTCTATATCAGAACTGCATGATTTTGGAACACCTCAGTTTGAGCTTCAGTAGCATACAGGATTTGTCTTTTAATAACTTAGTGTAGGAGAACTGCAGTACCCCAACCGTCTGCTTTATGCTGAACTCTCTGAGGCAGCCAATTTTGTCTTCCAGAACGTGGCTGCTGCACATGCTGGGTGCTGATTGCAAGTATTATCTTAAGAGAATCACTTCTCAATATTTAAGAACATGACTCTTCTTTCAAAGGCATGCTTTTGGGCTTTTATACCCCTGCTGGCTTCATCTCACCAGGAGCTACCTGTCAAATACCATCCTTCAGTTCCACAGCTGCCTTTGCTGCTGCAATGCGTTTATCAAACAAATTGGGAGGAAGAAGAGGACTATAAAAAATCAACAACCTGCAGCTTCTTAAAAGCAAAGAAAGTAGCCTGGCAAGAAAAAGAAAACCTGTGCTATAGTGCAACTGGAGTCTGAGAAGGGCCTGAAACCATGATTCAGAGCCTTTGGGCACCTTAATCAGCTTTACAGAGAGCTCATGAAAACTGAATGCAGGTAGGAGCCCTGCAAGAAGGAGTGTAGCCAGAATATTTCTGCTAGGCATTTCTCCTTGCCTACCAACCTTTTGTGTTAGCAGGTGTGACAGGAGAGTTCAGTAACGGCTGTGCTCAGTATTAGAGGTCTGGGGATCCGGGGGCTTTATGTGCTCACAACCTGAACTCACCTTACGCTCCCGAGTACCTGCTGCTATACCAAACTAAATCCTTCGTAAGCCTGATCTTCTTTCTTCACTTGTGTTCCTTATAATACATTGTGAATCACCATAATCTCTGCTCTGTAATGATACCGCACAAGTAACAGTGCTGTTTCACTCAATTAATATAATCGTAAACTATTATAAATTAAATAACTCAACTTCCAAAATACTTCGTTTTCTCCAGTTTTTCACCCATGTTCCCATCTTTTCTTCTCATTAAAAACCACAAAGTAGTTTTGCTTAGATTACCTTTTATGTCTAAATTAACCCTTCTGTCTGTCAAGCACAGGCCATGGAAACGTTTAGGATCCCAAAATTGCAACTGAACCTTAACACCAAAACCATGAATCCAATTAGCTGCATGAAAGAAGCAGACAAAATATTTCCAGTGAGATAAGGTTTATGCAGAGAGGTAATATGTTAGACCATTTGCTGTAGCTGCAAAATATTTCTACTAATTTTCAAATGTATTCTTCTTCATGGCTGCCTGGTCAAGGTATTAAAACAAAAAAATAATGCAGGAAATAAAACTACGTATTTGAAAATTGAAAGTACATTTAAATGAGGAGCAGAGAAATTTAAGTAAGTGTAAATAAGACGCAGAGAAATGTTATCTAAAATACTGCTGCTGTTACTTCTGCCTCCTGTTTTATCCCAAGGTCTCTCTGGTTCTTAATTCATATTAAAGATGGTCATATACAGCTTACACACAGCAGTAGCAGCACAGTCTGCTCAGGGATCAAGAAATCATGCTCTGTATTGTAGTCTGATCTTTCATGGTTTATAAAAATCTTTTTAACTGAGCTATACTCAAGTGATTAATGCATTTATCCTTCCCTTCACAGTGGCTGCTGCTGTAACATATGGTTTGCCTGTCTCTCTTGTGCAATACATATTTTCTTTCTGATTGCCCTGAAGATTTCAGAATAAATTCAGTACTGCATGGCAAAATACTGCTTCACCCAACACGAAACCTCTTTTTGTTTAGAGTCAATAGTTCATTCGTATATAGGTGTCTGACATCCTGAGAGGGTGAAAAATGGAAATAAGCTGTATTTGTGAGGTTTTCCATTGCTTTTCTCTTACCTTCTCTGTGGCTGATAAATGTAGGGAAATTTTGCATTGCTATTTCTTCCTCTAGCTTGTAATTTAACATGAGAATTTTACCAATACTTCTATTGGTTTCTATTGCCTGGCTTTTTCTGGGAGTTCTAAATCTGCTTCTCATCATTTCTATATTGCTTCAGCAGAGATAATGGTTTTCTTCTGCTTTTTTTTCACATCTGCCAAAAGAATACTCGATACCAATGCATTGACAGGAGCATACATGTTTCTTCACCCTTAAAGGTGAGTGAAGGATAGAGTAACAATTGCTTATAGGCTTCATTTTCCTTCCTGTGCTTTCAGGTGTGTAATTTTTCAGCTAATTAAAGTAAGTTTTCTTCCCAGATTATGTCTAAATGGGCAGAAAAATTATGGAGAAATTAAAGTTGCTATGGTATACTTAATTCATAACCAGAACTGGTTGGAAACAAATCTCCTAAATTATTATTTATTTCTACCAAGCTTAAAGTTTGACACTTTGCTGTTGTGTTTCTGTTTGTTGGTAGTTTTTTAATTTGACTCTCCCAATAAAGTCAATTAAACAGTGAAAAATTTCACAAAAATGGACAAAGGAAATTAGTAATAATCACGCATGGATTTTTTTTTCCTCTAAACAATACTTTATCAAGTGACAACACCAAACAAAAATCCTTGAATTTGCAAGAACTTTATTACATGAGCCACCTTCTCCCTCTTGGCACAGTCACACCTCAGGCACAGTCATGCTCACGAATTGCACACGCTGAGTCTTGCAGACCACTAGAAATAGAAGTGCCAGACTGGCAGGGAGGAATTCCTGTACTTCAGCATCCATTTTGTACCCAGATGTAGGGAAATGTTATATAATGTCAAGCTGACAATTAAAAATATTTCTCCCTTTCTATTTTAACTTGTGAGCCTTCTCTTTTATTTTTTATATAGCCTATTAAAGAAATTAAAAGTCATCAGTTGAATTTAATGTCGACCTCCATTATTGGTATATACATAAATTCGTCTGTTACAATGTGTGGTTGTGTTTCTATCAGTGAAGTCACAGATTGCTCTTAGTCAGAAAGATAATCAGCAAACTTTATGAGTGGAATAGGATATAAAAGTGAGTATGGAGCAATGAAGAAAGCAGAAACTCTCAGGGTAGGAATACAAAAAAGGCACTACCAAGTTGACTTCTGGATCTAAATGCCCCTAAGGAAAGAGCTTCATCTGCAATCATCAATACTGAAATAGGCTTTCTTTAAAGGCACATTTCAGGTTCTGAGGGGAACTTACTCATTAGATGCTTTTGTAGTCAGACAATCAACCAGAGAGAAGGAGTTTCACCTACAGTGACATCTCTGCTAGTGAATTAAAGAGGTTCAGGAAACACTTGGCAGAGAAACCGAACTGCTGAATTGTTAGAACAATCATGTTTTGGACTGGACAAACTCCCTCTATCCCAGTCCTCAAGTTTTGGAAGTCCTATGTTTTGGAAGCTGGCATAAGTTTGTGCCTATTCCCAACAGGAATTCTACATGGGAATATGCCATTTTGGGAGCTGAGAGAGTCCAGAGGCACAAATCAAGATAAAGCTAAGCCATTTCTTCTTTATACCAGAGAGTTGTTCTATAAAAACTTAATTACATGTGCTAACATTCATACAGTTTACAGGGGTGGTTCTAAGTGATAAAAATAAATGAGAAAAAGACCATTATCTCTTTTTAGTTCTAGAATTGGTAAGATAAGGGGACATAATCTCTTCAAGTCAGATCCTCAAGTAGTGGCCAAGTTTTACTCAAAAGTGGGAGAAGTCCTGATACTTTACAAAGCCAGGGTAGTAGATGATTGTCATAGAAACACTGATAAAAGAATGCTTTAAAGCCTATATTTAACCTTTCTTCAATTTTAAAAACCAGACCTTAAGTGAAGTATTCAGAATTGCTTGTGCTATTTGTTATTCTGTGTCACAGCACTGACAATCTTGATGACAAAATGGAAATCCAATGGTTATGGGATCCTGTTGTGAGTAAAATGGGACAACGAAGGTAAGATGACTTCAGTGAAGATTATGGAGTATGTGACAACTGTCTGGTTACTGAAATGTAGGATTCCTTATCTAACCTTAGGCTGTACGTGAAGCAAAATCTACATCATTAAAAATAGAAATCTANTTTTTTTTTTTTTTTGCATAGTACCACAAATGTTTTGGATGAACCATAAAAGCAGGAAAAGTGTTTTTTTCTTAAAGGCTCTGGGACTTTGTAGTGAAGATTTCAAGACTGAGATAACCTGAACCTTTGTATCATAGATTTTTTTACTGGGGAACTTGTGGAGGTTCTTTCATGTTTTCATGCAGAGGAGTACTCGTATATATGTAAAAGCACTTATAAAACCACATTGTAAATTGTTTAAATTAATATATAAAATAAATTCAACTTAATTTCCCAGAAAAGTGTACTTTGTGTAATCCTGTGAAGTAATATAAAGTGGATATAATGTATTACCCTGTCAAAACAGTCTAGGAATTGTCTTCAGTGTGTCTATATAGAGTAACAAACGGAAGACGATCAAGTCACCTTATTATAAACAAAACAGCAGTGTGAAGCTCACACCTGCTATGTAATGTCAGTTATTAGCTAATAACTAACATTTGGGGGAGCTGGAGTTGCCATCAGTGTCAGGTGTTCTGTATTTCTTGTTATTCTGTTGGACAGCAGCTCCTCAACAGAATCCACAATGAGCACAAAAGCAGGAACACGGCTGCAGGTTCATTGTCAGTTCTGAAGCAGCCAGACAAGGCTACTGTTTTTAATTATTTTCACATTGTTCCTTAATTAGGTTGATCTAATAGGGCCCTACTCACTGCAGAAATTTGGTTCCATTTGGGGACCGCTCTGGTGGATGGAGTTCAGCTCCCCCAGCTCAGGTGGTTTGGTTCCTGCCCCACTCCTCCCACCAAGTGAATGTGATTAAGGCAATACCTCAGGCTTCAGTACTCAGCTGTTTGAAGCTGGAGGAGATTGGGCTGCCAATAAAGGTTCCCTCATTGAGTAACAACCCTGTAGTTCTGCTGGGAAAAGGTGATGTACTGCGGGTGAATAGTCCTACAGTCCTGATGTTTGTACCTGCTAACTTTGCTGTAGAGGTTGAGATCATAAGTAGGGAAGGAGATCTGTGTTTTCTGCAACTGGAGAATTAAGAGGAGAACCTTAGCTGCCTTCAGATGAAGTGCCTCATGTCGACACTTGTAAGTAAAATTTTAGCATCTAAATTTACTTTTCAGGAGTGAGGTTGGTGTTTGAAAACTTAATCCTTACTGAAAAGTATGTTGGACTTTAGTTCTGATGTGTCTAAACTGATTTAAAAAAAACCAAACCAGTGTAAGAGTTTACTAGTCAGTGCTCATTTAGCAGCATTTGTGTGTAACAGTCACTGTGTGTATTCACGTGTACAATAGTGGTAGCAGTAGTACTGGGTTTCCAACCAGGAAAATAAAGGACCATTGATAAAATTTAAAATGTTAAACCTACGTCAAGATGCTTAAGCTACATTTACTATGTACTGTTAGAAGTCCCTGGAGTTTGAATTTTCCTAAGAAATATTTTTAACTCTCTGAAATACATTGTAGAGTTGATGTAAAAGCCTGTTAATAGCCCTGTTTTGAGATGTGGAAACTGGAGAACTTCTGTGAGATGCGTATTTTTACTATCAAATTATTTTAGTATTTTTGCTCTATTTGAAACTATGATGTTAACAGCATGTGCGAGAGTAGCTTTATTTCTATCCTGACTAGATTGGCTGTGCAGTACGCAATAAACTGCTAAATTAGGCAGTTACAAAAGAGTGTATTTTCCTTGTTTGTTTTTTTGCATTATAATACATTATAGTAAACTCCTCAATGGCCTTATGTGTTCAGGTATATCCAAGTAACACTTTTCCATCCTGTGTAAAGCATGTGATCGTGTAATGTAAATTAAAGATGAATAAATTACAATGATTTTTAAAATCAAGATAGCAGACTTGGGTGATCTGTTATGAGGAAAATAAAAACAGAAGCTTAACGTGTAGTGGAAACTATTTTGTAATTCAATTTGACAGGTGTTTGTAGGTGAATATATAAACTGATAAAGGAAGAGCCGTCTCTAATTTAATGACTGATAAGTACACAACCTCTGTGGACTACACTGGTAGGACCTCATTCTGAAATCAACAGAAAATTGAATTTTATTTCAATTATTTTGTTTGCTTGGAGCTTTTTGTTTCTTTTGTGTCAAGTGCTTACCCAAAATCTGATCACCATGTCATGGTAAATGCAGTATTTTTCAGTTTTCTTAGTTCTGTAACCTTCAGTGTAAATCAAGTAGCACTAGTGAAGTACAGAGGAATAGAGCAAGGCCAGGTTCAAAAGCTGAAATGCATTTTCCTGACTTTTTAAAGCCCACACCTGCAGTTGCTTGCTAGGAATTATGCAGCAGGGACTAAGCCTAATTTCTCTTTTTATTTCTGTTTAAAAAAAAAAAAAAATCAAGCACTTAATAACATCCATCTTCAACAAAACATGAAAGGGAGCTAGCTGCTGCTAAAGCCTTAGTACCACAGGTGAGAAGAAGAAAGAATGGGGAAGGATGAAGGGATACACAGGAACTGAAGACAATAAGTAACATTATACATTATATGTGATTTTGAATTATTTATACTTAGAATAAGTAAAGGGAATGGTTGTAATAAGTATGTTTTGTACTTTTCTGTTTCCAGAATCAGTATAGCATAGACTGAGGAAAAGAAGAGACTTCAAAATCTGTATTTCATATGTACTTTACCTGGTTAGAGCCTAATGTGGGCTCATTGAAATAAGAAAGAATTTTGCCATTAATTTCAGTGGGGTTTCCGCAGCTCCTGATGTGAAAGCAGAAAGAACTGTGAATATACTGTATTTTTAAGGTAGAAAACAAATAAACTGAAGCCTGCTAGCCAAAAATCTATTTGAAGACAGGACCTGTTGACAAGTGCAAACATTAGACATAGCATCACATGGCACCTTATAATATAAATAGTGGTTTAAGTTTTACAACAGACTGCTTTCCTCTAACAGTTGGCTGAAAGATATGTCTAATAGTTAATGGGAACCTCTTACAATTAAAAAGAGAAAAAAGTGGTGGTTTACTCATATGATCCGAGTCTTTTTGTGCTTAATGGCACCCACCTGCATCATGGCGCCAAGGGCAACACAGATGGTCCTGTGATTAGACTGAAATGAGAACTTTCATCAGCTGCAGAGAAGTCAGCCTTAAGTACACCCTCTTATTATCCTACCCTTTGGATTTGGATTCCAGCATTGTCTTGAACGCAAGGAATGAATATTATTGAAGGGTTTGGATTATGTGACCCTGAGGTTCTTTGCATGGATGTTGTTTCTACTAATACAATAAGTAGATTAGCTGTAAAATTCTGAATACTTTTTTCCCCTTCTCTTGAACTGCACATTTTTCTAACAAGTCTTTTTGAGTACAACTTGGCAAAAAAAAATTTTCCCACAAAGCTCTACAATGGTTCTATCCATAGTGGGTATATTCTGTTCTTTGGCACTGTACTGCTGACAGTCCCCTGCAGAGGGTCTGCTGCTCTGAGACGGGCTCTGATGAATTCTGCTACGAAGTTTATTGAATGATAGCAGCTTAATTCACTGCAATATTGTTGTAGCCTTATGGCAGCTCTCTGTCTTCCCACAGTGATTATTACTTGGAAAGAAGATTCTTAGGCCACTGGTCTTCTGTCAGAATGCTTCTGGCTTTTGCTGGCTATCACAAGGCCCTCAGTCTTTGCCAGTGAATGAGTCACAAAAAAGATAAGGCAGAACCTGATGTTCCTTGTCTTTTCATATAGACAGGAATGGTGTGACATGTTGTTAAAAAAACTGTCAGCAGCTGACACCACTTAGAACAAAAGTCCTGTCATCATTAACGGTACTGAGCCAGAATTGGATTTAGCAATATTGAGACAGGTCTGTAAGAGATTCTTATTTTACACTGAATCCAAATTAAGGGCTAAGCTGAAAACGGACACTTCTTGTGCTTTGAAGCATTCAGTGTAGTGACCCACATTCTATAGTGCTTATCCGTTTTCTTACAGATGCAGACTTGCTAACTCTTGAGGAATACTTTGTTTGCTTTTCAGATCCAGTGAAATTTGTATACAAAACCATGTCCCTTCTTGTCAATTTCTCCAGGAACAGATTTTCTCTGTCCATATTTTCCATGGTTTTGTAACTATTTTAACAGAAATGTCTTCAGATAAGTATGCAGGTTTAAAAGCAATTGAAATTTGCATTTTAATCATGGTTGTTCCATTACTTTGAACTCAGAAAAAATATTTGCCCTCTATTGCCATTTTAGCTAAGGTAGGTGGGTACAATGAGTGTGTCCCTTTCATGGGGAAATACAAACCTGCTATGCTGCTGCTGGGAATGGCATTCTAGCATCTCCAAAAAAATATTTGTGACAGCCAATTATTTCAACTGGCTTTGGATAATTCAGATACAGCAATAAAGGGATTATGCTGATTTTAAACATGATTGGTTGAAATCAATTTGATTTGACATAGTTTTTAACAGTAATTCCGCAAAAGTTGTTCTTCTCAGTAATGTTTAATAGTGGCATTTATAGGTGCATACGTGGGCAAGAGACAAATAAAACAGATATTATAGTAAAGCATCTTCAGATCTGAAGTGGTTCTTAAAATCATTGTTACTGCAATGAGATCAAGAGGAGGCAGATAAAATGTTTGTGAAATTTTGTGTAGGGTAAGGTATGAAGGTGCATTGAAGCTAAAGACCAAGGGCGATCTCTTATAATTGTATAGAGAGCAATTAAATGGAAAAAAAAATCAGAAGAGAGAAAAATAGAAGAAGAACAAAACCTCCTTTCTTAGGATGAGAAGCCAGTGATGTTTATAGAAGTTTCTCTCACTCCCGTTAATATCAAACAATAAAATCTCAGGAATAATTTTTAATGCAGTTTGCAGTTTTCTTATGAAAAAGGCTCTCAGGCTTTGCATAGCAGCTGTTCTGTGCTTTTTTCCCCTCCTGCATACTGCTTTTGAAAAAATGCAAATAAATATGGATGTCATCTTAATTTCTTTTACACTTAAACCAGAACACAGATTCAGATTTCTGGGTTTTTTCCGTTTATGTAAATGCGTTCATATAGTAATGGTTTTTCCATCGTGTTCTGAAGCACCTGCCTTAGAACATTTCTGGCCTTCGGTGAACAAGGGGCGAGAAAGCAATTTCGCCTCTGCAGTTTTACGCAGACATAGGTGTATTTTTAGGCTGTTCCACAATGAGTAACACACTCGCAGCCGCTCGCTGGGTGGGGACTGGAACCCGCGGGCTGCCGATGAATGGACGGAGACGAGCGCTCGCAGGAATCACGGGCTGCGGTGCGTGTGCTGCTGCTGCTGCTGCCCCCGGCGGCTCCGAGCCGCGCCGCTGGAGCCCCGGCTCCTCGGGAATGCTGGGAATGTTGAGTCAGGGACTGGCAACCCAGACAGCCGGGCTCGCAGCTGACTGAGGGAGACTCGCTGAGGGACAGAAAGGCGAGGGACAGGGGCACGCGAGCCTCCCCCGACTGCAGCAGGTTCCTCCTCTTCGCCCCCTCGCAGGTATTCCGCGGCCCCGGCTCTCCCTGCTGCCTCCTTCCTCCGCGCAAATGGGATGTCAGCTAAACGTGATGTTGTAAAATCCATGTGAGGACGAAAGGCAGATGCAATGATTTGAAAGGTGAGAAGCTTAAGCAAGAATATGGCTGGGATACATGACTGTAAATTTATTGTGATTAAGGAAATTGCTGTATATTGCTTTTTACAACTATCTGGTAGCTGGATCTGGAGATGAATTTGCAGAATAGGCTTTTTATATTGCTTTGGAAATACATTGTAATAAATGGGACCAAGTGCACATCTTATTCTGGTAACAGAGTGCCTCTCCCTACAGAATCGTCAACCAGAAACCTCTCTTGCAATTTCTATTAAAAGCAGCCGTAAGACTCTCATATTTTTTTTTTCCTTTTTGTGCCTAGTGTTTAAAAATATTATTGTTGTTGTCAAAGTTTTCTAGAATAGAATTGATGAGCTTTGGAAATTCCTAGCTTTATACCTAAATAATGGATAATGTTTGGTGATTTAAAAACCGTGTCAGGAAAAAGGTGAGAGATTTCTGTTCCCTTCTAGTGGCTGGCAAGTGGAAATAGAAGCTAACAGGATTTTATTTATCAGTTATATAATTAATGAATACTTACTGGGGTCCCTCATTTGTGATGCTGTGTTTTAATTTTTTCTTTTTTTAAGAAAAGATCATTTTAGGCTGGACAAGTGATGGATGTGATGCATGTGATAAAATCCACGCCTGTGTTCACCAAGGATACATACATATTTTTCTGGGAGCACTATAGTAGTAATTTGATGGAGAAGGATTTTTTTTTTTTTTATTAGTGTGTGATTGATTTCTAGGCGGCTACCTGCTAAGCCTTGTGATGGATGGATGGGAATCTACTCCCTTAGCGGCGAATTGCTCTTTCCCTGGTGATGGACACGCCGGCCGACCACTGGCATTGCCAGATACAAGCTCGTTGCACACGAGCGCGGCCAATAAGTGCAGCCAAGGGGAGGGCAAATCCTACTTGTCAGGGTTAGTTTTCTGGTCGGCTTTCTAAATCAGTGGTTTCACTTAGCCATTTGTCCGTTCGGCATTTGTTTTTATTTCCGTTCCGTGCCCCCAGCCCCACGTGCGTGTCCAGGGCGGCCGCCTCGAACGCGGCCCCTTCCCGGCGGCGGCGCCGGGCGCAGGCCCCGCTTCGGCTCCCCCTCCTCGGAGGGCGGGGAAGGGAGGGAGGTTCCCCTCCATCAAGTCGCTTCTCCCCTGGCACTTGGTTTCCCCGTGGCCAAGCCGAGGATGGAGCAGATCGCCCGTGTCTGCCCCGCCGCCCTGCCCTGCCCTCCCCTGAGGGGATATGCTGGAGATGCGCTGCCGCCCTTCCTCCCTCCCTGCCTCCCCCGGGAATCGCAGAGCTCCCCAGCGTGGACCGGGGGCGCACGGAGAGCCCTCCTGCGGCCCTTTGCCAGCCCCGGGGGCATCGGGGACTGTCCTCCCAGCCTCCCTGCTCGGCAGCGAGGGCTCAGGAAGCCCGGCCGCCTTCCCGGCCCGGCTCCCTGCAGGCGGCTGTGTCAGCGCTGCACGTCCCCGCGGGGACCCCAAAGCGATCCCTCTGCTGGGGGTTTTCCTTGGACTCTCCCCATGGAAAAGCGGGGGATGGCGAACGCTCCCTGGCGAGCGCAGGTGAAGGAAACACCAGCCATAAAACCCCAGCAGCAAAGCAAGCGAAGCTCCCTCAGCCTCAATCCCCTCACGGTCGCGTCTGCTGGAGCAGTGCATTCCCCGTTTGTTCCTTTCCCCGAATACGAGGAGGAAAAGGGCCTTTTTTTTTGTTTTAGGGTCTGCTTCTGCACACGGGGAGTGTGTACTGGTAAATCCAGTTTCCTTAAGGAATATGTTTCTGTGGGAAAAGCTTTGTTAGTTTCTTGATGGAAGAAACGTACAGTCCAAGCCTTGGCTTCGTGGGTGACTGTGTGAAGGGCTGTATGTGAAAGTAAGTCCACATTTCCTTGGTGCCTTAAAAGAAGCCTTTTCACTGCTGTTATTTTTGTTTGAAAGCTCTGTGTAAAATGGCTTTCAAAGGCATCAAGGTGAGTTAGCATTTTCACTTTTCCTAGAGGAATCTGGGAGGAAGGAGAGGCTTTCTGTCCAGTGAGTGAAGGGAACATAATTTCTTCTTCCAAAGGCTTATTGAGATAAGGGCAGTCCCTGGGATTTATGGTTGTCCAGCTCAGGTTGAAACTACATGTCTGAAATATGGAGAAACCCCGTGCTGTCTTTTATGAGCACACCCAGGGTGGGGTAGAACTGAGAAATTTCTTGTTTAGTGTTTGGGTGCCTTATTATACTCATTATCCTCTCTTTTGTGGTTTGGCAGCATTTGGAGGAGACGCATCTTGCCACCTCTTACCCTGTGGGTGGTTCTTCAACTCCTCTAATCTACTGGTAGTCCAGTTCTGGTGACGGTAGTGTGAGATCCATTGTCCGTGCCCGTCACCCCTGCTGTTCCTGCCTGATCTGAAGGCTGTAGGAAGGTGTGGGCCATATTGTTAGCAGCCAAATACCAAAAGAACACGTTCAACCATTTTAGAATGTCAAATATACGTGATGCTTAGAGAATTATCTATTCAGCATGTGTGTTTTTGTATAAGCATGCTCAAGGTGATATTTTTTTTTTTGCTTTGGAAAGATGATTCTTACTGACCTTTGAAGGATGACTAAGAAAAAAGAGTGGGTTGCTCACCCCTCAAAGAGGGTGAGGCAACCAGCCTATGTATCACTTCCAAAGACCACATATGTTCTCCCACCTGTATCTCTTTGTGTGTTTATTATATTTTTATCCACTATGATGCATTTGTTATCGTCTGTTTAATTTAGTTTTTAATGCCTGGGGTATATGCATGGAGAATTTTAGTAGATCCACATAGGAAATATTATTGTGATACTGATTTATTTATAAAGTTTTTGTAATGTGACCCCTCTTATCTGTAATAGTGTATTTGTTCTGTTTAGCATTGTGTTAAGATATTTTTGTGATATAAGTCTTAGATTTTTGAATGATCTCATATGTACTTAGCAATGATGAGCTTGCCTCAATTTTTTTATACTTTACAACACTAACACTAGCTTATATTTTCTACTAAGTCCTGTCAAAAGGATAAGAGCTATCTGAAAGTAAAAAGACTTTATAATTTCTTTTTGAGGGTCATAGTTGGTCAAGGGAGAGCTCAGAAACTAAATTCTGAAAATGAGCTGTGTAGTGCTGCTTCTTCTGAATGATGCTTTCACATTAAGAAAATACAAAGGCATATCAGTAGAAACATCAGTTAAATCTTTTTCTGGAGCATTTTGTTTTTAATTAGTAACTCTTTAAAGATGTAAAGTATTTTATAAAAAGAAACAATCTTTTACAATCTTCTTGAAATCGAGTGAGATGGATTTTTTAGTGTTGGTTTGTTATTGCTTGTATGCAGGATGTAGAAAAAACCCAGCCTGTTTCCTTGGAAAACAGCAGTACCTCACTTGTGGAGGTCCAAGGAAATTTATAAGCATGGATAGTCAATGTTTGTATAAGAAAATGTCTGATGAATTAGCATAGTGGAATTTAAATGTTGTTGTTGCTTTCTTGGCTGTTGCTCTTAGGGAGTTTTATGATTTATTTAGTGAGAGTGGCTTTTGCATTGCCAGCTTTGGAATATCTTAAGTAGCCAGGTTTTGTTTTGGGGTAATGGCAACAATTAGGAGTAGCAGCCACATGTCCTTTCAGAGAGAGTCTGTCAGGTGCTGAGCTCTGCCAGAGGAGAGAGGAGGAGCAAGGATGTTTTAGCACTTCTCTGGATAAGGCTCCATTACTGTTACACCATTTCTGTTCACAGAAACCTGGAATTCCTTCATGACAATAGAAACGTAGACTTTGCAATGGACAGGTTACATGTGGGCGGTGTATGTCACCATAATCCCTTTACTTTAAAATGAGAATAATGAGGGAGATGTGTAGAGTTGAATTTCTGTGCTTTTAAGAAAGCAGAAGGAATGTGTCTAAGAATTTGAGGTGTATGTCAGTTTCAAGTTGTGGTTGGATGTGTGGGAGTCTTTGACATTTTGGATGTTTAGCAAAGCCGGAGGTTTTTGTGAAGTTTTAGGATTAGGTTTTTGAAAGGGGATACTTGCTTTCTAGAATTATCTTAAAAACTCATTCTAAGACAGTCTTGCAGACTGGCATTCACTGAAAATGTTTCAGACTAGTTGTGGCTTCCTTAATGACCAATGTACTTTTAATTTGATTAAAATGTTTAGCAAAGCCGGAGGACTGTTTGATTTTTTTTTTATGCTTCCCACTGTTTGTCCTGTTGTTATCCTATTCCTCTAAGTGAAGTCACAGTGCAGATGTAGAATCTAGTGACAAAATTCTACGAAATTTGAGATATTTTCAAAAAATATTTGGAAATCAAGATATTTTCAAAGTTATTTAACCCTAAAATCTATCTCACTGTGTGAGAAATGTCATGGGACATTGGAGTAAAAGGATTGATGGAAGTCGTGTATATAATATAAATATATATTGTGTAGGTATATGTGAAAATGATATGCTGTAGTTCCTGGAAGTACTGTGGAGTTGGGGTGGGAAGTCACTGGAGGAAGCACTGTCTATAATGGTTGCTCAGTTGGATATGATGTGCAATTTATTTTGAAGGAAGTGAAAGAAATGGAACAAAAGTCTCTGCCATTTCTGAATTTAGTCCAGAAGTGCATTTTGCACAGAGCGTTGGTATCGTGTGGGGCAGTTTCCCTCCAAGGGAATAGTTCAGATCGCTTAGAATGCTGAGTAATGGGACATAATCCTCTCCATACATTGAGAGGTTTACAGAACACATCTTGGTCATTTCATTCCAATTCCTCGTGGAGGTTTAATGTGTCTGTACTTGTGGTTACACTATTTGGTATGTGTTTGGGTTCTTTCATTGCAAGACTTGGAGGCCATAGTACTCGAATTCTTAGGAACTGATTTTTCTTTGTCAAATACGAGTTGAGTCCTGTTGGAAATTTTGCTGATGCTCCTTCACTTTTCAGTGTTGTTATCTAAACACTTTTCATGGTCATTAAAATTAATTTACTGGTAATCTGCTAAGGTATATATTTAATTATCTCTTGGCACATGCGGTGTCTGAATTATTTAATTACTTTATAAAACAGCACAGGCCTGTGATTTCTGTGGCAGTGAGGATTCTGACTTATACAGTTTTCTGTAGCGCGTTCTTTTCCTCAAAAGATATTGCTAAAATACAGTTCTTATCACTTACATTCTTTGAACAATTCAGATTAGTGGACAAATATGACCCGGTAAATAAAACAGTTCTTTTTTGTTGACCTATGTCAAATAATAGTGGAAGAAATGGGTGCTCTCAGGGGCTGCTCTGGAAGACAGTTTGCTGTGTAAAGCAGGTTTATTTTTGATGGCTGAGTATTGGCAGTCACGATGTACCCTGGCTTTCATTTATAGACCTCATTTGAAATCTGCTCAAACCGTTTGTTTTTCCTTAAGGAAACAGTTACAATAACATCTGTCATCAACATCAAATGTGAAGTCGGATGCCTGTGAGGACTTACAAATTGCACTTGTGAACTGGTGTGGTTGTGCTTAGCTGAGTGTGAGCCCACAGGGCTCAGACTGGGCTGTGCTGTGAAATTAAGAGCCAGCCACCAAGTGCTTGGGGAGCTCTTCAACTCTTTTAGTGAATAAATAAATAAATAAAAAGGCAATTCCTGAAGTGCAATGTCTTCTAATGGTTCCAGGATGCTGATTGTATGATGAATTGAAAGCTAATCTGCTAAATCACTTGTATCTCTTACAGAGCCTGTAAGTTCCTTGGACAACTTTGATCTGATGTGGCTGAAGCACAGCCAGCTTTTCTTTGGCATGGTGCTGAAACATGTGCACACTCTTGTGTCTGAGCAAAGAGAACAGAGGAGAGATGTTCTACAGGTTTTTGGATTGTGATGGCTTCAAAGCATGCCGAATGCACAAATATGCTTCTTGTTTTGCAGTTTGAGTAGACATATTACTGTTCTTGAATCAAATAAATGTAAGATGCAGAGTGGATATTTAGGCTTGCTAAATATCCCGATATTTAAGTATTCTAAGAAACTGCTGGAGGCTACAAAGGTAGTCTTAATAGCTGGTCCTATGACTGTTTTGATGCTTTTTTAATGAGAATGGAAGCTTTGTAGCAAAAAAGAAAAATATAGCTTTATCTTGCAAGTATATAAGCCTGTGTTTAATAGCATTCATGAGAGTAGCCTTAGTGAATTCAATTGAAAATACTCCATTGTGTGTGAGTATCCCTGTTGGTTTCTAAAACATTAAGAGTTACAAATGCATCTTAAAATTAAAAGTATGAGATAAATGTAAATGGCAGAATATTCTTAAGCATACTTAATGTGAAAATAGACATTGGTCTAACTCCAAGCTCAGTCAATTTCCTTTTATGTTATTTTCAGTTCTTAGGTTATTTTACTAAAATGAATGTAGTCTTTAATATGCATTTATATATATATGTTACCAGCTGAACAGCCTTATGTTTCAAAGAATTGCTGTAAATGCTGACAATATAGATGAATGATAGAACAAGTCTGGTCTTTCAGTTTTTCCTAGAAAACTTTTAGGTTTTCTTAACTCATGCTCATTTTTAAGCTCTACCATCTCAAAGGTAATTCAGTCTATAACTGTGTTTCTGTAAACTCTTTACTCATTCAAGTTAGGTAAATGTTGACAAAAGCAAAGCATAACTGTGCTAATAATTAGGCATAACTTTCAAGTAATCCTGAAGAAACTTTACATTTTAGTATTTTTCCCCAGAAGAGATTATTTTAATAAAAATTCAAGACATAGGATGTTGTTCTTTAGTTGTCATTAAATGAAAAGTACTGTTTGTCTGGTTTACCGTGTGCCTTAGAATAATCCTCCACAAAATACTGGAGTTTGTAAATGCAGGTTTGCATTGATAAATGAGAATTCTTACTGAGAAGGAAATAAAAGGCAAGTAATTAACAATTGCAGGATGGAAGGCATGATGAAAACAGACTGGGATGCAGAATTTAGCACGTGAGACACCTGCGTACCTGCAAGGACTGAAATGTTAGGAAATACTTCTCTGGAAAACCAAAGGCTTGCCAGGTCTTTAGAAATATCTGTGTATCCTGAGAAGGTCACTGGTGCAGGGAGGTTAAGAACTAAAAGAAACTGAAGAGGTACAAGCAGTGTTTTGGAATTTATGTGTTTCTATCCCTTGTTGCTTGTGATTCACAGCATCCACCCTCCCACCTGCCAATAAAAAATAGGATCCCAATGTTAAGAGTTGCAGAGAGCAGATGGGCAGCAAAACAATGACACAGTGAGCGTGGGACTGGGAACTTCAGGCAGTAAAAGCTGAGGTGTTGCTTTACCTCTGAAACCCTTCACACCACTGTTGGTGCTTGTGCTTAATACTTTAAACAAAGGGTAACACCAAAGATCCCTGCTTCTGTGGGGTGATTGGTAAATCAGAAGGGACTGGGGAGTGAGAAGTGCTCAGCACTGGAAGGTAACTTGTACAGACTGTACGTGGTTGTGTTCGCCCAGATTTGGCAGATAGGCTGCCCTATGGCTTTTTATAAAGATACAGTGTGTTCTCTGGCATAACAATTAAAATTAGACGTGATGATTGTGCCTTTGCTTGGCTATAGAAGCCTTTTTTTTAATGTTCCATTTTCAGGTCTTTAATATTTTGCACAACATCACAAAAATGAAATGAAACAAATTTGAGATCTGTCACCTCCTTTAAGCATCTTAGAAACCCCAGGAAGACTTGTCATGTGCAGGACTGCAGGAAATAATTCTTTTAATGGAAGTGTTAGAGATAAAATATTAAGAATTGGAGTTTGGGCAACAAAGAGACCTAACTTAAAAGTTAGAAAATAATGGAGGTGTCAGTTGGTGGAGTTTAAATATTACTTACGTTGTTTAAAGCCTATTTCTAACTATTATGATGTTTTAAAACAATTACAATGCTTTGAACATTGTAATAAAGAGTAAAATGCATTGAAAGAAATATACCTCTCAACACTAGGCTTGTTTCAAACCCATGAAACTTGGATAAAAGAGTTAAAAAGGTTTTGTTGACTCTTCACTTAAGTACATTTGAGAGTAATATAATTGACAATGCTGATAGTGGTGTCAGAACTGCTTGCTTTTCAAGATTTTTAATACGACATTTTGAGCAAATATTTCAATGGGTGGAGTTTCCTGGTTGCGTGACAAGTATTAATTGCTGTCACTGCACCTGACAGCATTAGAATGCCTGACAACTTTCTTTTCCATGTATGTCATTAGATGCATATTGAGCAGCCACTCCTACTTTTGCCTTCATATTTTCTTCTGTGTGGCAGAGAAATGAAAGGCAGGCAGGCCTCTGGTGAACTGTTCCTATGGGATGATAAATGCCAATTCTTCCATTAGGCATTGATGGGAGTTCAGGGACATGACCAGCTCGCAAGATTAAAGCAGACTTTGGAATTAACTTTATTTACAACTACATATGTGCAATTTTTACAACAAGCTACAAGAGAGGGGATAAACTAATGTCTGTTAACTAGTGAAAACAAATGTATTGTGCAGACTGCAGTAAAACTTAAATTTGCATTACAAATGCAGATTCAGGACACTGTAAGGAACCTAAAGGAAAATGTTGCTTTTGAAGTTGTCATGTACGCTTTGTTTTTCAAACTTGTAAGGAATAGTAGAGTAGCAGGAAGAAATGGATTATTTTCTCTTCAGGATTAAAAAAAGGTGGGGGAGAAGTAGTAATTTGGTCAGCCTGGTAAGTAGGAACAGGGAGTACTTTGTCCTTTTAATAAGAACAATGCTGGTCTTGTACTAACACCATATGAAGAGCATTGTCTTTGTTCTTTTATTTTACTTTATTAAAAGAAGACATGCCAGGCTGCTCAGATTAATGAAGAAAGGAAGGATACTCTACAACAGATTTGGGTTCTCTGTATCTAGTTTGTATCAGCTTGCTGCCTTTTTTCTTTTACATCAGCATAGATAATAAAAAACATGTGAAGAAAAGAATATTCTCTGCTGTGAGAATGTATTGTGCCAGTATGAAAGCAGTAGAAAACCTAGGTGAACCAAAAGAAAGTGCTAGAAATATTTCTGGTTCTTGGTCACTACTTTTAATACACACATACTCCTGCTTTCCTGTGTACAGGGGTGTTTTTGTTGTGGTAAGAGTATTTAAAAGATGTTACCAAAATAAATCATTATTGTTTGCCAGGATATGTGTTTATGGAACAGATCTTCTTCTGTGAATCTCCTTCCTTTTGTGGTGCTTTAAAATGCAGTCCTGGTGAAGAAAATAGGAGCATTATGTTCTACATCACCTCTTTTTTTCAATTTTGCTTCTTTTGGTTTACATGTGGGGAGCTGTATAGTACTAAACAGTTTTAGTCAGTTTGGATTTAGATTGATAATTTCTGCACTTGACTGTCCCCATATATTGTTTGGGGAGGTTAACTCTAAGGAAGGGGTTTCCTTAAAGCCTTTGCTACTCTTACAAATGTTTGAGCTCTTGGCTCAGTGTTAATCTTGGCAAGTAGTTGTGCAGAGCTATTAAGTATTTGGCTGATACCCAAACTTCCTGCTGACTAGGTGATTCAAGCCACAGGAGGGGACACTAAAAGCCTAAATCATCCCTCAGCATGTGAGAGTGTGTAACCAGTGAAAATCAGAACTTACGGGGTATTGTGTACACAGTATTTCAAGGAAACTCTGTAATTATGTAAAATGTAGAAGTAAGGATTTGGAAACTAAGTTGAACGAGATCTTCTGTTAGCATCATATTAGAATCCTGTGCTCCAAGCTTCTATAAGAATAGAAAGCTAGGAGACAAATAAAATGTATTGTCAGACTTCAGTGATTGTGGGTAATGTGAACCCGTGATGTTGCTGTCTGCAGAGTGCAGGTGATCCGATGGGGCAGGAATGTGGAAAATAAGGCAAGCTGAAGGTTGGAACAGGCATCAGGAGGGACTTCGGCATGAAACAGACTGTGTCAGGTTTGCTGGGGTTTTCAAGGCTGATGCGAGCATGACAGAAAGTGTCCAGTGCCTGCTCTCCTGCCCCCAGCTGAGAATGTAGGCTTAATTTTCTGGATCCTAAAAGGATCCATATAAAATACAGCTTTGTTTGCAATGCAGAATATTAAACTCATGCTTATAATGGTTAATTTTACATTACATGCATTAAAAGGTATTTCTTTAAAATAAGAAAGTCAAACAGGTGATCATCTGGGTTTTTTTTTTTTCCTTAGTACTAAGCTGATTTGTGTTGTAAAACTCAACTCTTGTAGGAAAATGTGTGGGTCGGCAGTCTGTCCCTACCAGATTGAATGAATCTAGGTGACTTTTTTTCTCAGAAGGTTTTAGGGGGATATAACCTTTGTGAGCTCCTTTGTCCGGGATATTGCAACACTTACAGCTTGGGTTAAAAAGTTATTACTTGAGAGTATTAATATGCCTTACCCCTATTCAATTAAAATAGCAATAGAAAATAAATTTGTCTTTCAAAATAGTCTCATCTATATCTCATCTGTCCACTCTAAGTTCAACTGGAATGGCTCTGTCAGCTGGTTCTGAGGGTAGATGGGATCTCTACTCTTTTTCTGCAGGCAGTAGATGATGATGTGTGTGGCAGTTGTTGAGGTCCTGAGGCTGATATTGCTTCTTCATGTCTCCAATTCCTGATGTGTTGAGACACACAGTAAATCTTCCTGAAGCTAGGAAGGCTCCATGTATAAGCAGTAAAGAGCAGAAAATGATGTAGGTGCTTTTGTCCCCTCCCTCATAAAGCAATGGTGTCTGGCTTCTGCTGTGTCTGAGACTTTTCACAGCCATAAAGGAGGGCTCCAGTTTTATCCTTAAGAAGTACACACGTTGAAAAAGCATATTTTCATGTGCTTGTCTTTTTCTGAGGTGCTTGCAGGAAAGCCAGTCTCTATAATTCAGGTTGTAGAAGGTAACAAACTGCAAATGAAAATGGAGTAAACCCTAAGAATTTCTTTAAGTCAGGGTTTTCAGCTTTTGGTCTGTGAGCTGTCCTTAGTAGCCTGTTAAAGTAAGAAAATCGAGCATATTATCAGTGTGTTCACACTTTCTACACAGAGGTCTCAGTTTTGATTAGAATATTTCTAGAGGGAAAATAAAAGAAAAAATTGAAAACGCTGTGGAGGTAATAATACTACTTTGGTTGGTGGTGTTTTGCTTCTCTTTTCCTGTTGCTTTCAGAATTTTTACGAGCTTATGGAAGTTATAATGTTCAGTCAGCATTTGAACATTATTAAAGAAGTTGAGTGAGAAGTTAGCCTCCCTTTGGATAAGGAATAAGGATCCTTTTTTTCAGTAGAGCTCAGTGGTAAGCACTGGAGTGCTAAGCAAGATAAAAGTGTTCTCTGGTTTGAGATAAGAACTTCCAAAACTTCACACAAGTTGAGAAAAGAAAGACCGCAACTATTAAGCTCTAAAAGGCAAAACAAGTACCTAAAAATACAGATCAGAGACATAAACAGAAGGCTAAGTAGGTTATTAAGTGACTCTAAGCAAGAAACATAAATTACTTATTTATCAGACTGTGGCAGTGAAAAGGAAAACCAGTATGGATGTGATATAAGATACAATATTCTGTACCTCTGGTTCTGAGGATCAACAAATTTATACCAAACCCTACCACCTGGCCGTGTATCATATCTGCTGTATCTAAAAATATTTTATTGTATGCAGTTTAAATTGACACTGGCAGTTTCTGCTTCTGGTATTGTTTTTCACTAGGCCAGAGTGTTGTGGTTTTTGTAGGGCTTTTGTTTGTTTTGTTTGTGTGGTTTTTTTTTGTTTTTTGTTTTTTTGGTTTTTTTTTTGTTTGTTTTTTTTTTGGTTTTTTTTTTTAGTGAGCGGGAAGATGGGGTGAATTCTATAAATTTAGAAGATTAGCTGTTGCTTTTGCTTAGGATCTGCCAGGAGCCAGGGGAAGGAAAATGATCTTCAGCTCTGGTCTCATGGGAGATTTGTCTTTGAAGGAGCTACGGAACTATTTCAGGCAACTAGAAAGATACAAGGATGGATTTCTCAGAGGGCTTGATGAGTTATTTGGCCAGAGGCTGGCTGGCACCTGGGAATTAGGATAAGAAGTTGCATTGCTCCTGTCACCATGATGAGAAATTTTTTTGTTTAGTTGGTTAATGTGTTGAAGTTGAGATGGCAGAAAAGCTGCACAAGTTCTTGGTGGAACAAGCTCTGGGTCATCTCCTGAATGCTGCATGGCAGCTGCAAAGAGGGACGAATTTGGACAGTGATGTTAAAATGTAAACTTGAAAATGTAAATCAACAAGATCTGGTTCCTTTATATCTGCGTGCCTTGGGGATGAATTCTGGAGGCTTTAAGAGGGTAGTTCCTAAAGTAAACAATAAATATTTTTCTTTATATAAATTTCACATTGTCAGTCATTTAAGTCCATTGATATACCAGCTAAGGTATGTTTTTGGGCCCCTGTTGTTCATTGCAATTTAATTTAACGAGATTTAACTCAAAGTTTTCTAGCAAGGAAGAAATTAGGAGTTTTATTTTGATTGAAATTAGTTTGAAAATGCATTTTTAACTCATCATCCTAAATATAAAATGTATAGTAGATTTTATTTTTGAAGTTATTGCTCTGGGAAGTTTTTTTTTTCTGATATATGGTGATTACTTGTAGGTTTATTTTCCAAGATGAAAATTTAATTTTATAATTTTTTTTTTCCTCAGGTCTGTCTTTGGAGGAAAACCAGATTTTGCCTACTGGAAGAATGCAGTGAAACTGCCAATATTTCTAGCCGGAATTATAAATTTAATATTCAACTTTAGCGTTACTAGTTTCTTACTAAATAGTACCTCAAAGTAGAAGAAAAATGTACGGGAGTGCAAGAACAATCAGCAACTTGGAAGGAAGCCCCGCCAGGTCTCCCCGCCTGCCGCGGTCCCCGCGCCTGGGGCACAGGCGAACCGGCAGCGGGGGAGGAGGGACGGGGAAGACCTTGTCCATGGAGAACATCCAGTCCCTTAACGCAGCCTATGCAACATCCGGACCAATGTACCTGAGTGACCATGAGGGCGTAGCTTCTACTACTTTCCCAAAGGGCACAATGACTCTCGGAAGGGCTACAAATCGAGCTGTGTATGGTGGCCGAGTCACAGCCATGGGGAGCAGCCCCAATATCGCTTCTGCTGGACTGTCACACACTGATGTCCTGTCTTACACTGACCAGCACGGAGGGCTGACCACATCCTCACACCACCACCACCACCAGGTTCCTTCCATGCTGAGACAGGTTAGAGACAGCACCATGTTAGACCTGCAGGCTCAGCTGAAGGATCTACAGAGGGAGAACGACCTTCTCAGAAAAGAGCTAGACATTAAGGACAGCAAGCTGGGGTCCTCTATGAACAGCATCAAAACTTTCTGGAGTCCTGAGCTAAAGAAAGAGAGAGTATTGAGGAAAGAAGAAGCGGCCAGAATGTCGGTTCTTAAAGAACAGATGAGAGTTTCCCATGAAGAAAATCAGGTAAGTGATTATGAAAGGTTCTTTGTGTTGTTTTACAAACAAGCATGAGATGTTTTGCTTTTAGTACAGTATCCAGTGCTGGTACGAGTTTGATATTTGCCACAAGAATTGTCTCTCTTGACGTATCTGCTTCTGGCTGCTAAACTGTAGGAAAGCACGCTAATAAGAATCCAAATGCAGGTTATAATTTCCTTTATGCAGCATCCCTTCACATTTTAGATGGAGAAAATAATTGTTTGTTGTTACCCTTTCTCTTATTTTTGAAACTTTCTCTAGGGCTTTTTTTGCAACAGCTGTCTAAATATACTTGGCAACATTTCCTGAAGAGGTAAATGAGCCACCTTTGAAAAAGTATAAATAAACACCCAGAGGCATATTTGGTTTAAGCTGTACAGGGATTTAACAGTTGTAAAGTTAAAAGAAGATAAATCCTCATATTCAGCTTTCTGTACTTCTGCGTTACAGAATGAAGTGAAAGTTTTCAGTAACATTTCGTAGACCCGTGTTGTAGAAAACGAGTATCTTGTAAAAATGTATTTCAAGTACTTCTATTCATGATGTAACATTATTTTTCTGAAGTTTTAAAAAGATTCAAATATTTTAATCTGAATGGATAAATCTGTAAAGTCAAACTTTGAGATTTGCTATATAAAATATATACAGCTATATATAAAAAGCTCTATGAAACAGCAGCACAGAATAGATAAAAAAAAAATCTGCTTCCTTTCTCCACACACTTTTTGGCTTCTGGTCTTATTTTAAAGCTGCTCCTTTTTAGACCATCTGTTAACTTTCCTCAGACAAAAACACAGTCCTGTGTTTCTCTCACTTCCAGATTCCAAATCTAAACTTCTTTGCTGGCAGGCAGCAACAACTGAGATTTTTAATTTACTTCCAAGTTTGTGATCAATTAGTGCTTCTCAGCAAGCTTTCCACCTTTTAGGCATGTCATGAACCTAAATATCTACAGAGCTAGCAAGTCTGTTACCAGTTACTTCAGTGGGAAACTGACTGGATTGCCATCAAAAATTCAGTACAATGAATTAATAAATTACTCTTACATAACTTTTGTATCCAGACTGACAGTAGTAGTTGCTGATTATTTATTTATAGCAGGTGCACTAGGATGCTGCTAGAACCAATATTATCAAAAAAATGCATGGTGGAGGTTCTGTTTTTCAAGAACTTTGTTGGTTAGATATTTTGATGGTGTATTTAGCATTACCTTAGTAGGAGGAATATTCTAATATACTCATGTATTTCTTATGGAAATGTCACATTAATATCTTATACTGACATTTGGAATCTGAACCTGGTATTTAGGGACTTTGTCACATACCAATGAGGTTATGTTTTGGTTTTTTCCCCTAAAAGCTAGTTCTCCTTATCTCAAGGGGAAAGTAAACTAGTAACTCAGTTTTGAGGTAATTTTTTTGACAAATGGCCATACTTTCTTATAACAGCAAACCTGATAAAAAGAATGTATTTTGCCTTATGTGTATATTTAACATGAATCCTTACTCTGTAATACAGTAACACGAAGATTGAGGAGCTCAGTATTCCATTGCTAACAGTGTCCAAACATTCACAAAGAGGTGAAGTATACAGTGATATCCCCACAGAGTGCTCCTTATGATCCAGCTGCTTGTTTTGTGCTTGGTAACTCAGTGGACTTCAAATTCAGCCAGCTTCTTTTGGACCTATTTAAAATGCCAGTGTCCACAGGCTCTTACAGCCTGACACCTGTGAAGAACCACTGCTTTTCATTTGCTTTTGCACTGGGCTTTGGCTGCTTTTTGCTAGGATTTCCCTTTTCTTGTACTGAAAGAAGCAATAAATAATTGATGTCTGGTGCCAGTCTCAGTGCCACTTAGGACTCTACAGTGCCATCATCACATCCCTCCCTCAGCTCTTTTCCAGACAGAAGAGTCTTACCATGTGTGATAATTCCTTGTGAAAGAGTGACATGATGTTTTTCATGTTTGGGGTTGATTTTTTTGAGGTGAGGAGACCAAAACAGCTTCTGTTTTTGAAAAGGTATAAAGTGAGTTGTGTTGGTGTTGTAGTGTTTGCCCTTTTATTCTGTATGTCTCTGACAGGAATTCCAACAATTAGTTTGTTCTTTCCAGTTCTGGATCCCTTTGTTTTTGCTGCTACTGAGTACTAAGTTAATATCTTAATGGAAATACTTATCATAGCTGAAAAAAATCTCACCACTGATTCTAACCACTTTAGATCCCAGCTTGCTATGCTTAAAGGTGGGATAGTTTTCACTTGTGTACCTGTTTTATCTCCCTGAATTTCATCTGCCTTAAGCTTATAAAATTCTTCTTTGCATTTGGTTTTTGTCTTTACTGCCCTGAATAGCGAAATACCATGAGGAAAATTAGTCATCTTGCTGATCACCCTGCTCTCTCTGGGTTACTCAGGAAGTGTCAGTCAGCACAAAGCTCAGCCACAGGTTCCAGCAAAACTCCACAGGGACTTTCTCTTGGTTTTAGGAGTCAGCCATGTGTTTCTGCTATTTCCTCTCTTGTAATCAAATATTTGTGTATAAAAGCACCCATCCTCTTATCTAATTGCTGCTTTCTTTTCTTGTAAGCGTTTGGAGAGGAGCCTTTCTGAAGGAATGGCTTTGGCAGCCCAAGCTGGCTGTGTCAGCTTGTTTGTCCCTCTTGCTTATCCAGAGGGCTATTGACCCTTTCAAACAACTAATTTAAATTACAATTATCCAAAAGCTATAATTTTAAAGAACAAAAAAAGTGATGTGCTCTATCACATCTGTACTAAAAGTGATCAATCTGTCCTTGTGTGTCTGAGGTTTCCTGGCTTATAAAACTTGCTTGAAAACTGAGTTGTTTTGTACTGAAACACTAAAAACTGTTTTGACAGTGGCTGTCCATGATGAAAGTGATCCTGACTGGATTCCTGAGTCTCTTAGCAAACTCTGGGAACTCCAGGAGGCTGGAGAAGGACAAATCTATCTGCCTACCAAAAAAAAAAGTGACATGAGAGAACAAGTAAAATATGTTTGGTATTTTTATTGTGGTTTCTGAAAAAATACTGCAAAACCCAAAGAAAATTATTTGTAGATGGTATTTTTTTCAGTCATTAGCTATTTTTAAATGTAGGGGGAAAAATAAAAAAATACACTAACATCCAATATGGATTTGTCAAAAATAATATCAAAGAAGTCTGATTTTCTTGGATGACAGGAAAACACGCCTTATGCAGAAAGGAAAAGCAGCAACATATTGATGTTGGGAAAACTGTTGTCTCAGAAAATTTCTCTTGTATCTCAAAAGGAAGCACATGAGAGGAAATTGCTACTATATGGAGAACTATCTGATTGGAAGCCTACGTCAAAATGTAATTATCAGTGATTCATGGTGAAATTGGAAAGATTTCCGGTAGGATCTGGTAGGGATCTGTCATGTGCTTGAGGCTTTCATCGGTGTCCTGAAGGATGGATGTGTTATGCATCCAGATAATGTTTGGCTTGGGAAGGCTTAAAAACATCCTGGAAATAGGATAATGAAAATAAATTTGCGAAATAGATGAAACAGTTGGATCTATTTCAACAGGAAAATTGATAAAATTAAAACTTTTGGAAGTGCAAGAGACCCATGAGGAAGTTTATGGACAGTAACTTGAACATTCCTGATTTTCTTTTGAAAGTTATTTTATTTCTGGAAGTGTATGCTTTTAGCACCTCTTTTGATATCACAGCTCACATTTAGTTGTCTTGTCTTTCTGTTCTTCATATTCTTTGTGATATTTTCTCACAGCATAACTGGAATTATTTTATTATGGGGTGATAGACATAGGGGCAGGAAGTACTCTACATGTTTTTAACTATTTGAAGTGGTTGTTCATCTTGGAATCATCCATTTGCAGTGTCCCAAACAGAGATTTTGCTTTTTTTTCCCCTAGGTAGATAGTTACTCCCTCTAATCTGGCTTGGATAGAAGATTCTTATCATGTGTAATGTATAGAAGAGTTAGTGTAGAAAGTTTCAGTGGAGAGCAGAAGGCCATGAGGTGGGAAGTGCTGGGAAGACACAAGACATTATTCAGCAATACTCATTTCCAGGATTGTTGCCTGTCTGTCAAAAGAAGAGCGAAAACTAGTTTATTGATTTGGATTAGCTGCTTCAAATACAATTTAATGTTTATCAGTTCATATGATGCTGTTACGACATTGCGAAAACTGAATCACTGTGACTTTTTTTTTTAAATGCACATTAAACCCTGTTGCACAAAATAAAGCCCCTTTTACCTACTCATCATTTAATACTACATAATTAATACAAAATGGACACTGTGTGCAATGAACAGTGGCTCTTTTTCAGTCATGGCATGGTTAGAAGTTGTTGGAAATAAATGGGTGAGCATGATCCTTTTTTCCCTTACAGAAAACCAGGTAATTTTAATTGACTTAATGTGTTCTTTGAAAACATGTTACAAATCTCAATCTTTTGAAGTTTTGTTCCTGTCCTGATACTGCAGGAATTCACTTCTGATTAATGAGATGAAGAGAGGATAAAAAGGATAGTGAGCAGTTCCTCTGAGGCTTATAGTTTTGAATACAAAATTTTCCTGAAATAGTTTCTCAGGATAACTTTCGTCTGTCTGTAGCAATATGAATAACTCAGATGCTGCAATTAACGGAATAGAGCTGATAAAATAATCAGTGGAGAAGGGAATGGGTATTCATGAATTCAGAACTGTGAGTAGCTACTCAATGTTATTTCACGTGCTCTTAATTTTCACTTTGATTCATGACGAGTATCTAAATAGAACAATAAGAGAAACTATACTAACAAATATTTTGAAATGGTGTTTCTCTTCTTAGTACTAATTAAACTATATTCCTAATAAAACTTTGATTAGGCTAAAGTACACGTTATTAGTATGTATTTAGTGTGAGTTCGTAGATAGGTGTTTTCTTCCTTAATGTGTCAAAGTATGCACTTGATTACTGGTTGGAAAGGAGACCTCCCATTGTTCCTGAATACCAGATGTGGTCAGAGGAGGATTTTTTGAGGGTATAAATACTTTTCAGCCTATCTTATTGTGTATGTGTGTGAAACAGCGGGGATTTTGGAGCTTATTGTGAATATTAATGAAGTACAAGGTTACACAACTCAAAGCTAGGAACCTGAGGAATGGCAAAGTTCTGCTTGTGGTTTACTGTGCTACCGGAGGTATGTTTTCACATTAATAATCTTAAAAAAAAAAAATTTAAAATTGGCTGTATTTTTACTAAACGAGTCTCTTCAAGAAAAAATAATTTTAATGTCAATTTTAATATAGTATTGACAACAATTGACAGTTTCTTAAGGTATTTTAGAATGATTCTGTAAAGCCAGTAGGTTTATCACATCCATTCACCTTATTTTCTGTTTTTCACTGTACTGTTGTTTCCTGCTTTCTTCAGCTTTTTTTAAAAATATTTCTCTCTTGAGCTGCATTCATTCGTGTTGATTTTAACTTTATTTTGCATGTTTCCACTGTTTTCTTAATTTAAACTCATGTACATTGATGGCAATTTAGGTAAGTGCAAAATATTTCTTCTTTACTTTGTTTATTAAATGTGACAAAGTGCTTAAGCTTTTAATCACACAGAATAGATCAAACATTCATTATCAGAATAGGTAAGTAGAATGAAATCAGTGGATTTCTAAAATTATATTGAAGGCAATAATGTCTGTGAAATGGGAAGAGGCCAAAACAGCAGGACTCTCCTGAGGAGGGATGGTGTGTAGTTGGTGAGAAACAGGGAATAAGCTGTGCCAGAAGGGTGTGTGCTGCCTTTTGTTGTTACTGATGGGGAGGAAAGGCTCCTGCCTCTGGTGGGGAGTAGAATTTGATAAGGAGGGGGTCATGATACTACGGATAACCAAGGAAATTTTGAGGATGTAATAACCCAAAAGTGCTTGAGGGTGAATGAGGGAATGTAGTTACTTTTAACCTTTAGTTTTCCTCTGTCTCAAAAAGCTTGGTAAGTACTGAGCTAGAAAAAGGAATAATAGGAATGTGACCCTGTAACTGTGCAAGAACTTGTTTCATCTTGGCTGAAGCTTTTTGGTGGTATTCTGGTTTAGACAGCAGTATTCATATATATGTTAAACAGTAGAACTAATAGTTTAAGCTGTATGAAAACTGTGTTCCATGTTAGTGGTAAATTGGGAAGGATAGTAATAAGTTACACCCTTTCGCACATTTTTGAAGTATACAGAGATCTGAGGAAAGTAAAATTTGATTTTATGTTCTGTTGCCCCCAGTATTTCAAAAAGAGAAGGACCATGAATTGTAGTCTTTAGGATGCACTGTGTGTAATAGCTGAAAGAGTACTATTTTTGTATTTAGAACAAAAGGTACTTTATTCATCATGTTGGAAACTGAAAGTTATTGAACATTGCAAAATATCCACTTTATTTTAAATGCAGGATGTAGGTCATTCTCAGTTATCCAGTGCCAAAGTGCTAGCGTGGAATTTCATTTGCATCTTGAAGTCTTAGAATGAGTGTCAAATAATGAGTGGCAGTGAGTGTTCTTCATAAAGAAGAATAAACAAGACCAATAATATTTTGAGAATGTGGATTGACTTGACTCTATAGCAGAAACAGTATTGCAATAAAAGATGTTTGAAGCTGTGTGAGGCTCTATGACTTGAAACTGTGAACTCATCAGCTTTGAACATAGTCACATCCTTAGCTAACGTTTGATGGTTCATCCCAAAATACTACAAAAGCTGCTGCTGTTTCTGTTGTGGATTTTTTTTTTTGTCCCGCAATGGTGGTGACCATCTTAAAATAGAAGTATCACATGAGGAGTTTCCTGAAAGGCTATAGGTTTATTATTTATTGTTGAAGCTGATATTTCAGCTGAATTAGTAATTTCATCCTGTTTGTTAAACTTCCCTTGCACCTTCAGATGGATACTGCATTCTCTGTTCCCCAGTCTGATAGACTTTGTTCTGTTGCTCAGCAGTGATTGTTGTGTTGCTGAGTGGGTAAAACCCTTTAACAGAAGCCAAGATTCTGACAGGGTCTCAGAGAAGACCACTTAAAAAAAAAAAAAAATAGATCTAGCAGGATATTAGTTGGGATAAAACTACCTTTGAGTTCCCGTTGCTTTATGCTTGTACCCTGCTTGAAGGTGTTCTTCAGTAGCTACTGCTAAGCCACACCTGCTGCTTTTTGCCCCTTCCTGTCTTAAATTAGGGAAGTCCAGCTTCAGTTCTATCCTAGTGGGTACTTTATGCTGTCCGAATGACTTAAGAAAATTAGGAGAGAGGTAATTGCATTGTATATAAAGCATTTGGAATTTTGTTAGAATTGGATACATCACATTAATAGTAAACTGTTTCATAATACAGGAATTTGTTTTGAAAGCAAGTTTTACAAAACATAAATGAAGTCTCCTGGAGATGTTAATTAAACCTTTAATCTCATCAATAATACAGTTTCTCACAGGTATCATAGATAATACATCAAACGTTATCCTTGGTGAGTTTCTTTTGCACTGATTGTGATGGAGCCAGTAGTTTATGGAGTATTTTTTTTAAAGTATATTTTTATTTCTGTTAGGTTCTCTAAAGGTTTCCTTCCTTGAGGTCTTAGACTTAATCTGCAAAAAATGCTGGAAATGACTTTTCAGAATTTTCCGTCATCTAAAGTGGAAGAGAGAAAAGGAAGGAAGTACTGAAAAGAAATGAGTCATTTCTTTCTCATTTTACATTTTTAATCTTTATTAGTGAGGTTTCAGACAGTTTCCTTCCTTTTGGTCCTTTCATCTTGTATTTTCTGACAGTTGTCCCCAGATCATCTAACAGGCAGTTGATAATGCCATATTCTATTAGCCTGCAATACGGAACTCCATCCTCTGGGCTGTTGCTGGAAAACACAACCCTTTTGGCTGTGCTACAAAGCATTATATTTATTTATTTTATGTATGTATGTAATTTAAAGATAAACTTGTGTGACACTTCCTAACCTTTCTCTTTTCTGTTATGCTCCCGAATTCATAAGATGTATTTCAGATTGTTGTCAGGGTAAGGGCAGTGTTGTGATGGTGACTTAACCTGTTGGTTATTGATTCAGTTTTCTGAGTTTTTATGTGTCTGGGGGTTATACCTGGTTAATGTCATGCAGGGTCATATTTGGACTGCTTGTCATTTGCTCTGTTGAAGGTGTCTGGCATTCCTGACTCTGGAACTGTGTATTCCCTGGTGCCAGCGAGTCACTTGTTAAAGCTGTCAGCTGCAGATAATACTTGTTACTTGAATTTATTGCTGGAATATCTGTCATCTGTGTTGGTAAAGAAACTAGGATTCAGGAGCCTTTGGTATATTTTATAAAGGATAACTTTGGTTCAAGTTGGATTGCTTATGGCAGGAGCAAATAAGTCTTTTGAATCTAGTAATTTTAGAATATTTGGCCTGTGGGATGGGGAAAATCATATTTACTTTTTGAATTTCCCTAGGCATCTGCCACAGTATAGTTATTGCTCTTACTCTTGGTGTTGTTGAATGATGTAAAAAGCTAACAAAACACATGTTAAAAGAAGGCAGTAGATTTCATGTGAAGTACTCTTTTTACCCTGAAGGAAAAGGAATAAACGATGGTTTTGCCAAAAGGAAAATCCTGAGGCAAATCAATGTAAATATTTCAGTGTTAGAGACTCAGAGAACGCTAAGGTCTTGTAAGGTCTGTGTTCCAGTCTCATCTATAATTGAATGAGAGGGTGGGGTCTCATCACATGATATTTCTGTAGAAGAAAAACAAAGGTCAGCAGAACCTACAGGAAAAGCATAACACGTTGGGATGCAGCTTCAGAGGAGCAGCAAACCCTAAAACAAGGCCTGTCAGGTTTTAATTGACTACGGCATTAATTGTATACAGTACAAGTCTCACTGCAAAGCATGCATTTGAATTGAAAGAATTCACAGAAAGAGGCAGGGAGCTGTGCTTTGAAAATTAGATCTTTCCTACGTATTTTGATTTAAACTGTGTAAACTGACATATAGCTTTTGCAATTTGTAGGTAGAAAGCCAGAAAGAATAGTCCTTTTAGTGTGAACTTTGTCTTGTATGTGACATTAACTCCAGGTATGTGGTTAAGTGTAAAGCATTGTGGTCTTAGCTAATTAGGCGAAGAAATGCCTGAATATTGTGGTATAATATTCACTCTGGAGACTCTAGAAGGTGGAGGTGAACTAGTGGGTTATATTTAAATCTTAATATACTAAAGCATTAATAAAATGTTTCAATCCAAACTTGAAAATTTGAAATTTGAAAACTTGAAATTTGAAACTGTTTGCAATCAACATGTCTGTAATAAATGCCAGCTGTTCTATTGATGTGTACAGGTAATTATGCACATGTGTACATTGAAAAATTATATTTAGGTTGGGATATTCAGACTGTTTTGCATTCAGTGGTCACTCAGTTTCTTATCTGAGTGACCGAAACCAAGCTGTACCTTGAGGGAAATCAAAATTCCCAATTACCCTTTATTTGGAAGCCAAAATTCTTTCCCCATCATTCTGAAAATATACCTACTTGTCAGCACAGCTCTCCGGGCTATGGAGTATGTATTACCTATGGAAAAACTATTACAGTTGCTACTGAGTTTGATGTTAACATGAATGCATTTAGGTACACATCATATTGTCTTTTTTATAGCTATTGTAAAAAATTCAAAACGAACCCATAATCCTTTAGTATTTCTGATAATTAATACTGTAATAAAATTACAATATATCACTGGAACAATACTGCAGTATTCTGGAAATGTGAAGTTCTTCCTAAAAAATTTGTGTTTAGACATTGGGTTGTATGGTTGTGTAAGTTTTGCTAACAAGAGAGATTTGGCATGATTTTTCATCATTGGTTAACAGCCACTGCTTACTACATCACCCTCTGATGGATGAAATTTATTTTAGTTTTATATTATTGTTATTTTAGTATATTTATTTTTCTATTTATAACATATAACTTGTATATTCTTAGTTTGGTTGAAATATAGGAATGAATGAGCTGCATAATTGTGTATGAATGATCTGGTACTTTCCTTACACTTGAGAGATATTTTTGTCTTCAGATTCCCTAGTGCAGTAAAGGAAGGGAGGAGAGGAAATAAAGAGTAGAGAGCACAGGAGTTGCTTAAGAAAGCAAAACCAGGCATTCATCCTCCTGTTCAGGCAGCTCATCCCCTGAAGAGGGGGAACTGTCAGGCTGGGAATTGGAGCAATTAGACAAGAACACTCGTGATAGGCTTTTCCACCTGAATACACTGTGCTGTCCTGGCTTCAGGACTGCAGAGCTAACAAGCACTGCCAGTCGGGCAAAGTCCAAGAAAGAAATACTTGTAAGTAATGTTTTAGAGAAGAGCTTTTTATCTTAAAGAAGTACATAGGTGTAACAATAAAACATGGATTGAAGGCACCTGTAATTCTGTGTTAAATGGGTAGGGCATTACCCTTTTCAGTCTTGCATTGCCTCACTGTGTAGAGAAGTGATGCCTTGATGGCTAAACATAGACTCAAATATTGGAGGAAAGATTATGCAAGTCTACAAGAAAACAAAATTATCTCTAGGAGTATATTTTTTGTACTTTTTTCAACTAAAAGGTCTCCTTTTTTTCATGTCTCAGTGGTCTCATAAGAAAGTGGTAACTTGATCCAGTTGGAATCTATTTGAAAATCAAATTTTGTTCCAAAATTCTTCTAGGGGTTCGTTCCCAACTGTGTCCAGTTGAGTTGTTTCCAAATATGTGAGGCAGAATCTATGCTTTATTTGATATTCCAGAATCTTAATTCAAGGACAGCTTGGGGATAAAATATATTAAAAAAAAGTGCCATATTTATTAGCTTTAATATGTATGGCAAATTTTGTTACATAGTGTTGCATTATTAATATTTCAGATAGTTTAACACATCTTAATTAAAACCCATTCCAAAAGCAGAGAAGTAGTTTGGATATAAGAAGACACCTTTGCCTCACACCAAATTGGTCCCAACTTCTATTACTATTTTGTACAGATGCCTTTTCCCCCACCGTTCTCCCCACCAATCTTCTTTCTCTGCGCTTGCTGTGTGTATCTGCCAGTTCTGGGGACTGGCATTCTTGTCCAGCCAGCTGGATTATTTCAGGGTTACTTTTTCAGTCCTCTTGTAGGTGTTAAATAATTGAAAATTTGTGAAACTGAGCATTGTATTATATGCATTTTTAAAACAAGTCCCATTGTGTGTGAAATTTCTGTCTTTATATTCTGATGAAGGTTTACCCTTAATAGCTCTCAGGGCGTTCTTTTACCATTTGAACATCCATTAGGAATGGGTTATTCAGCTTGTGGAATTCTTTTTAAGAGAGTGTGTCAGTTATATTTCATTTATCTCAAGTTCTACTCCTTCTGAGTTGTGACTGTGTTTTAATATCCCAACCTGAAATTTTGTGCTTTGACAAGTGTGTGTGGTTTAATGCCTTCTGACCTTTGCCAGCTCATTGTTTTTCTGCAGGACTTTGGATTTTAGCAGGAAGAGGCACTGAACACTTGCAAAATCACTTCGTTTCTGTGCTAAGCAGCAGTCCCTCCTGTTCTGCTTTTTCCTCAGTTGTCAGTGTCGTGTTTAGGGTACTTTAGGTGTTTTACACTCACACAGCTGCTTCATGAGAATGTTGGATACTGATGACATTGTGACTGCAGTGAGCAGCACAATTTGCCATTGAATTACACTCTCTTTGGCAGGTCACTAGTGCATTTTAGCTCTAATATAGTCTTTGGTGTTTGCCCTGAACACTTTCTTTTCAAATGTCTATAAATATGTTTTTTTAATTGTATCTTTATATAATCTGAAGGGTTGGGTTTCTTTTTTCAGTGTCTTAATTAAGATCAATCTTTCCCTACTGCTGTGGGAATATGTGTTGTTTTTTTTTCCTAATCCTGGCTTAATAGTGTCTACAACAACTTTAATTCTTTCAGCCTTTAAGACTTATTTTCCTCATAGGTTTTTTTCTAGAACTAAGTAATCATCTGTTTTTAACAATAATCTTAACAGATGAGGAATTCTAAAATGTGCAGAAACAAACAGTTTTTACTGCAAAAACTATAGTAAATCTATTTTGCTATGAATTTCCTTTCATTTTATTGATTAACTCATTTTTACCAGATGGTAGAAAATTCAGGAAAACACATCAAGAGGCTTGCTGCTGTTTTTGTTTTTAATTCAGCTCACAAAAGGCTACTGGCAGGATTATGTGTGATTAAGAAGAGTGAGTCAATTTGTATAAACTCCTTATTTATACCATTTACACATCTTACACATGCAGTATTATCCCCCTCTCCTCTGTTGTGCTGTTCAGCTTTGACTATGCGTTTTCTTTGACTCCTAAGTTCAAAATCTGCTGTGTCTTGAAGTAATTCTGTATGACAGAGTGTGGCTACTCACCCCCTTTTCCCAAATTCAAAAGTAACTCTTTCCTCTTCATTAATGCTTTGAGTGGTGTGGTCATTAAAAGCAGTGTTCCCTTCTGTTTCACCGTGCAGGGCAAGAACTGTCCCAGGCATCACCCACATCTGAGAGGATAAAAACCTTATGTGTGAGGGGGCAGGAAAAAAAGCAATGTTTTCTCTTCCCCAGGGGCTTCTCCTTTCCTTTTCCCATATCTCTCTGCCCATGAGTAAGGACATGGATGAAGTGCTGCAGGACCATCAGTGTAACTGAAACAAGCTGGCATTTGGGAACATGGAGGTAGACACAATGGAAGAATTATAGATATTTCTAAACCATTATAATGACCATTATAAAATGGGTTCATCCTGCTGTCTTTACAGTTCAGGGAAAAGGAACATTCTGATAAGTCTGCAGCAAGTTCTTCTGAGTCAGAGTGAATTTACTTTCTCTAATAAATGAGTAAGATAAAGTAGTATCAGTTCACTAAGTTGTTGAACTTGCTGCTTATAATGTGAATTTCCAGATGGGCACAGATGAGTCAAATATTCAATCAGGCATCATTTTTTTGGATGGAAAAACTTAAAATTTGCAGTTTATAAGCTATAGATGGAGAGTTTTTGGTGCAAATTCTGGAAAGAATAAGCCACTCTTAAAACCAATAAAAAAGCAAGACCCCACCAACAGTCAGAAAGAGAAGAACTGTTATATAAAATAACCATGGCTTGAAATGTTCCTTTCTTTGCTTTAAGCACTGAGAAGTGCAGTTGTTAAAGACTCCGAACAGTATGATCAGATGAGCTTTTCTGTTATAAAATTATTCTGAAACTGTGAAACCTAATGCTGTAGCTGTGAAGCAAGAAAACCCAAACAAAACCGGTAAAGAAGTAGTTTCCTTTTCAGATAAAGAAGTGATTCTGTCTTTGGGCATGAATTTTGCATTTCCTACAGCTATTATAGGAGAATAGGGAAGGTGAATATTCTCATGTCACCTGCAGAGGCAAGCAATGAACTTCAGATGAATACCTTTGCAACTGTTAGGTACCTAAAACCAGTGCAGACCATAGAATTAAAGAGAACTTCATAATTTAGGATGATTAACTTAACTAATAGGTTGTTTGATAAAGTAATTTTCTTTTGCTTTTCTATTGAATGGTAGCCAGAAGTTGACTGGTTTGGGACCAATGTGTCACCACTCCTGCTTCTCTGTAGCTAAAACACTGGGTGCATTACGACTTGAGGTTGTTTCAGGGAGGAGATTTCCTGTAATATCAAATATAGATGAAGCTTTATTTCAAATAATACATTAATATTTTTTGCTTTTCAAGAAATTATACTGAAATGTTTACTTATCTCCGATGAACACATGCAAAACAGCTGAAAGAAGAAAGGCTGGAATTCAGGAGAACCCAGCAGTAGCTTTGAGAGTTTGCATAGTAATGCTCAACAAATGTAGTAGCACTTTTCATAGTGTGCCAAGGTAGAGAGCTGTACATGCTTCTGCAGTTCACAATTCCATTTACCAAGCTGCCAGATAAGAATCTGAAGGAAAACAGAGCAGATTGTGATAAATGCTAGAAAGAATAAATATACATGTGCACATTTGCTGTACTGGTATTTTAAAAATTCTGCCTGTACACAGTTCAACTTTACATTTTAAATTGATAATTCTTGTATATGAAGTAACTCTTCTGATCTGTCTCTGTTGTTGAGATGATACAGCTCTTTCTTTTAGTGCCTTTCCATTTTCTGCTGTTTTTCTTGTGGATTCTTTTGCTTCAGCAGTTTACTCTTTTTATCTAACTATCTAGTACCTAAGTAGTGAAAAAGTGAGTCTGAACACGGTCTCAGTTTTGGTAGTGCCAATCTATTTTAGTTTACATTTTCCTTTAAGCTGGGCAAAACCTGAATGACACAGGAAGCTAAGAGGCCTTAGCAATGTTTCCTATTAAAAGTGGAGTGTTCAGTTCTTTGTACAGAATGTTTAAAATAATTTAGCTGTGCTGTACTAAGTATTTAAGATACTAATGCTTTAGAAATGTCTGCATTTGAGAAGTAAATTGTGGAGGTGTAATATCAGAAACAAAAACCCTTGTGCAGTAGCTAAAGGAGTTTGTGCTCTATCATGTGTGGGCATCTGGAAATACTTGCTGGATAAATATGTTCTTTTTTGGATTTAGCCTCTTGGAGGTAGTGTAAAACTTGACTTTCAGAAACCCTATTGGCAAAGGTTTCACAGCATCTAAGCGTATGAATTTCATTCCTGCATTGCTTTTGAATATGGATCTCTGCCATCAAATAACTTAATTTGCCTTTGTCAATCACGGAAAAGTATTTTTATACTTTAGTGACTGAGGCTTTGATTTTTCTAGTGTGAAATACCACATCAGCTTTCCATCAGCTCAGAATGGTTCTCGCTATTTTAGTTCTATGGTTTCTTGCTGTGCTGTAAGGGATTTCATGATTAAATCTTACCAAAACTGAACCCAAATCTGACCTTTAAGACACTATAAATTTTAGTAAATAAATACTCTCATTAATCTTTTGCTAATATTATCCTGTATTGAAATTTATCTCTTTATAGTCATTGATTACTGAAATATAAACTGGACGGTTTTGTATCAGTAGGACACCAGAACAGTGATTATACCTAAAGGGATACAGGAAATGCTTTCTTCTTGGTGTATCTGATTCCTTACTGTGAATTTCATTTGCCTTTTTTTTTTTCCACTTGTAACTGGTGATCTGGAATCTGCAGAGTAATATTCCAGATTGAGACTAAATCTGTTCTCTGTACTATTGGTATACCTTGAGTAACTTTTCAGGTATGCCTGAGTGTAAGTAGCTTTCCCCTTGATAATAGAATTATTATTAATAAATAGATGCATGAATGTCTGGAATGGGTGCTAGTCCAGCACCTTGGATGCCTTTTCACAGGCCTTGCAGCATCTCTGTTACTTTTCATGGTGAGCCTGTGTTTTGTAAGCTGAAACATGAGTATGTTAAAGATTGAGTGACATTATTTGCAACAAAATGGACCAAAGTAACAAGGTATTTCTTCTCACACTTCTCAGAATACCGTAGAAGTATGGAGGCATTTTTCAGAAGTCCATTTATTGAAATCCAGTTATACGTTGACTCTTCTGACTCGTAGATATCTGTAGTGTTCCTTGCTTCCATTAGACGGTTGGGAGCCTTTGGCAATTCCAGCATCCTTCTTTGTGAGACTAAAAATATCTTGACACACAAAAGTACTTTCAAGACTGACTACTGCTACTGTGCTAGGAAACCAGCAATCTCAGGGGCTTGGTTTTTAGGTTTTGTTTGGTCCCCCCCACCTTGTGTGGCATATCTCTTTTATTCCATAAAGTGTTACGAGATGGAAGATCTTCTATTGAAACTTCCAAGACTCTCAAAATGTTAAGTATTATTTTTAAAATTTGCACGATTTTTTTTTTTCTGAGAACTTTGAATTAATGAACTAAAGCAAAATCTATAGACTTTAAAATTATAACACTTCAGTATTTTCTGGCTGTTAGTATAACAGAAAAGGATTAAAAACTTTCTTTTTGAGTACGCCTTCCTATCTGTGCATACAGGAATAGAGCTTTATACACATTAAGAATAAACTAACATAGAGCAAATTTAAAACAGGAGAAACAGAAGTTGTCTATATTTACATACAGTACATCATCAATAGCATAACTGGAAAACATAAAACTCTTTTTGAAGCACAAGTGAAATGTTTTTTATAAAAGACTGCAGGACAAAACCACCAAACACTTGTGGGGAGAGGAAAGCGGAGGAATTTCTTGGCCTACTTCATGGCAGAGGCTGAAATAGTAAAGTATTCAAACAAGTATTTTTATTTATTTTTTTAATGTGTGTGTTAATGTTTTGTCAGTGGAACAATGGGATAATAAGGCATTAGAAGGGAGGAAAAATTTAGCTGGCATACAGAAACAGCCAGAACTGCTCTTTTGGGGTTTGGTACGAACTCAGAAAGGTTTTCCTTAGGTCTTAGGTGTTGTTTTCAGTGCCACATGTTCACGCTGTTTTTTCTTGTGTTACCAGATTTTACCAAATCAATGGTCAGTTCCTGAGCAGGTCAACTAAAACTGCTAAAATCATGTTGTATTGACTCCTTAATGTGGGTTAGGTGGGAAGCACTGCACTTGGGGTGCAATTCTGGTTACAAGTGAAGGTAGTATCATATCACAGGCAGGAGGAGCCTGTGGAGGGTACGATAGAAAGAAACTTTATCCTAAATGCCCAGTTTGTTCCATCAAAGAAATGCCAAGAAAGAATTGCATTACCTTGATTAATGCCAACCTCAGGTGTACTGGAGACACAGGCAAACTCTAGGCTCGCCTCAGGGGAATATTAATTAGCACCAGCACACCTACTGTTCTGTCTTGAGAACTTAATTGCTTTAGCCCAGATGAGAACAGTGATTCATAAAACAGAATTTAATGACTATATTAGAAAAATGGTTGTGAATAAGGACATAAATTAATCCCTAGAGTAAGTCCTTCTATAACATGAAATAGGGAATGTTTCTGCAAATTTAGCTTTATATCTTGCGTACTAATTTAAGTTTCTTTTTACAGAATATTAATTCAGTTTGATTTACTCTTTAACATGTACAAAACTGACTTCTTACAACATATTAGAGTAATACTAGAATGTTCATTTGAACATTTCATTAGGTGGAGAAAGAGGTGTGTATTTGATTGGTCAAATCCCTTGGTCTCAACTAGTTTCTGTTGGGTGAGGTCATGTCTACCACTAGGAAATTTTATCACCTGAGCATTTGTCACCTCCCAGCTGCCAGCTGTGCTGTGCTGTGCTGTGGAGCACGGGGGTGCTCGGCTGCAGTGGCTGGTGCCTCTGGAGCTGAGACACGGCGGTGGCCAAGGCTCTGGTGGTGGGTGAGGGCCAGGGCTGGCAGCTGCTGCCATCCCCAAACCCCTGGAGCGGGTCCAGGCTGGCGCTGTCCCAGCAGCTGAATGTCAGCTCAGGGCTCGTGTCATTTGTGAAGGTGGCTTCACTGCAAGGACTGGATTGTGCCTGCTTCCTTTTGAGACACTCTGGGTGTTGTGGAGGCACGGCAAAAAGAAGGCAGTAGCTTACCACTAAAATTGGCAGGATGTGACCTCTCTAAAATAAAAAAATCTCAAGTGATCATTTTGAGTTTGCCTTACTTTAAAAGTGTTCATAATGTGATTGCAGAAACATCAACTTTGAAAAATTTAATTGAGAAATGAAACAGTTTCATTAGGTATGCTGTGCTATATTTTAGCTGCATGCCTATAATTGAATTTACTCTGCCCTGAGATTGTTCATATCATTCTTACTGTGCACTGAAGTTGGTGGCATAAATACATATGTGGTTAAGGAATAACATGTCTGTCAGCACTGAATGAATGTATGGTGAGAGATGAGGGCTATGGAATAAAAATATTAATGGAACAATGAATATATGGCAATAAAAATGAGAGTGAACTGAAAAATTGTGAACATGATTTTTGGTAATTTCTGTGTCTCTTTGGTAACGGCTGCTGCTTGTACTTTAATAAAGGAAAAAACCCAAATCTAATAGCAGATATGAGGGTAACTTCTGAGTACATCTGGAATGGGAACATAGTCTTGATGCATGAAGGAAGCAGGGGTCTGTGAAGGCCCTGCTTTTTCCTTCCTTGAACTGGAGTGAATGCTACCCAAACAATGCCACTTTTGAGATAAGCAGTGTATTTTCATATATCTTTTCTTGAGATAGAGAAGAATGTTCTTTTTAAAATTAGTTTGTGCAAGCTTGTACTTAATGCTTTGAAGGGAGGTTGTGAAAAATGCCTGGGGAAATTGGGAGCAGATCTCGCTAAATTTAGCTATTGAATTCGTGCTGTGAAATTCTTTTAAGGTCTTGCAAAATCCCATTCTAAAGTAAAACATAAGTTTTGAAAAAGTGATGCAATACACACTCAGTAGCCTTACACTGCTACATTTTCACGACTGTGAAGTAACCAGGAGGAAGAAAGTTGATAATTCATTGTATTTTGTGTATTCATAGTGCCCTGTTTACTTGCTATTAAAATACTGAGAAAGTATGACCTAGCTCTCCTTTTATGAGTGAAAAATAAAACTTTCTGAAACATAATCTGTAAAAATCCTTTTTTTTTTTTGTGGGGGGGGGTTTGTTTCTAGAGCTTTCTTCAAAAGTTCTGCTGTACGTTTTCTCCTGGTATCCTGAATTATCCTGTAGAAACGATTTTGTAGGACTTTGTATTTTCTGATTAGATATCTATAAACACACATAGTTTCTTTATGTGTAAAGGACTTTCCATACAGCTAGGAAGCATATTGATATTGTTATGTTGGTATGTGGGAATATAATAATATTTCAGTTTAGTGTGGTGCCAATGGTAGGTCTGGAAAACTTATTTTTGTCAACAGTCCAATTCATAAAAGAATCTACTGAAAGCCATATGTTTTAGTTCTATTGAAATATGATAGATGATCTCATGTCAGTGTTGTATCAGTTGGATCAATGAATGTCTAAAAACACCTTTCCTCCTGTAAATAATACTGTATTTGCTCAACATGTCCCTAAAACACCTTTCTTGATGAGAATAATTTACCTTTTTTTTTTTTTTAATATACACATGCCAGCTTTTTAGTGAAGTGCAGTTATTTTGGTGGTTATGCACAAAGAACGAGGAAGAAACAGTAAGAGGCCCTCAAGTTAGAGCTGGAATCGTTTATTAATTTATGGTATTTACAGCACGCTGTAAAACGTGTAATAAGACGAAACTATTCAGACTCTTTAATGGTGAAGTGGCTGGAGAGTTAAAAGCTCCTTTAGCTTCTACTTCACCGTTTATGACCTAATTCATAGATTCATCTTTCCCTGTGACAAAATTGAAATGGAAGGTTTTCAACTTCTGGTGCCAATTTTCAGTGTGCCAAATCTAACTACCTCCAGTCCTTCGCTTTCCAGCAAAACTACCATCTGCTTCACAAAGAAATGGGAAGGCTTGAAGTCCTGCAATTAAAACTGGCATTTCAGCAACTGTACTGTATTATTTTTATTGAATGTTTGTTTATTTAACAAAGTGGCATTCAGGTTTGCCAATCAGTGTCCCATTGTGAAATGTGACATAAAGCCCATAGGAAAAGACAGCTGCTAAGAAGTATTTAGATTTTCTTGGACAGACTGGAGGCAAATTTTTGACAAATTAAGATTTGTTTGGATATATTTATTGCTGCATTTTTTATGCAATGGTGGCACCATCAACTTCCAGTATTGGATTCACAAAAGATTGTTACTTTTTGGGTTCTCTCTATATTTTCCCCATATCTTCTCTTTTGAGAGACTTACAGGCTATTCTGTATGTATGCAGGTGTAAAAAAACTCCCTCCATTATGTTTATGCTCAAACTTACCTTGACTATTTGCATATTCACTGCTCCCATCTCACTTCCCTTCTTGTGCTTTTATTGCCCCTTTCTGGGTCCAGCTTTTCTATATATTGCATGTTCTTTGCTGCCAGGTTTGTTATTTCTCAGAGAGCTTTTATCTGTGAGTTCACCCTATAGGTAATACCTTTTTTCATCCTCTATTTTCCCTCTTGTACCTTTTGCTGGCTAATGCCATGTTCCTGGTTTCAGTTCCTTACCATTCTTTTCTCAGTGCTTTCTCCCAGCTCTTGTCCTGCTTTTTGCCTCACAGATGTTTCCACATGGCTGTTGTGCCTGAGGTTGCCTATTCAGTTGGAGAATATGCCTTTGTACAGATTTGAGCGAGTATTAGGGTTTGCTTAAATGAATTTTAACTATTGTTTCTGCTGGTACCGTCTCCTTTCTATTGCCATCGCTTCCTCTGTGAATTACACTGTAGGAGTGTTTGCAAAACCAAACTTGTGGAAGTGAAGAAATGGAAAGTGTTTGATAATGACTCCTGGATTCTCTTGTCTTAATTTTGGTTTGGTATCTTTATATTCCACTATACATTTGTACGAGGAGGGAAGGAGGGAGGAATATCATGTCCCTGAAGTGACAGTAGAAGTAGGCTGTGTTTCATGTGCAGCTTAAAAATAATTATTATGAGCCAACGGAAGTGTGTTACTGAATGTTGAGAGAAATAGCACGACAGCAGAAAGACAAAATATGAAACAGATGTACCATATGTTACTGTGCACTTGTTTTCTATAATAAAACCATGAGGCATGCAAGAGTAAGTGTATTATAAAAAAAAGTAAATTTGATTTCTTTTTGCACGGGTTGGGGAAAGCCCCAAATTTATATTTGATTCAGAGGAGCTACCTTTAGGTTTGAGCATAGCCTTTACTGTCTTGTAATCACTGATGATGGGGGTTTTTTTGCACTTTTTTCTGTGTGCTTTTTGGCAGTTGGGAAGGCCTAAAATGGGTCTCAAATGCCCTGAAAAGCTGGTATAAATATTATTTTTGCAAGAGGGAACAGACTCCTAGGTGCAGAATTTATCAAATGTAGACGTATCCCCCACTGATACCTTCCCTAGGTGTTCTTGGGGAAATAATGGAGTTTAGAAGGCCTTTGTGGCTGTGAGGCACTGCAGAGTGGATAGATTTGCTCAGATTTCCCTGCTGTTTCTGGCAGCCTCCAATTATTTTGCCATAGCAAAGGGTAGAAAATGGGTATGAATGTTCCCTTTAAAGTTTGCATGTGGGAATTACGTGAATTACAGAGTACATCTATTGGTAAAGTATTTTGTCACCTTCTACCTGGAATTTAAAAAAAAATAGAAAAAGTAGTGGTTTAGTACTTAATGCAAATGGATCCACTAGTGAGAAATTAATGCACTATGGATTTCTGTGGACATTTCTGAGGTCTTGGAGTGTACGTGAAAATAGGAATCTTCTGTGAAGTCTTCAGGACACTTTCCACCTGTAAAAGAAAGGAAAGGTCCACAGTTTTCTCTCTATAGACCCACAGATCCTGGAAAGCTCCACAGAAAAGAAGTTTTGGTATTGAATTATTCCGTAGAGTTTAGCCCTTTGTGTTTTAGGAATGGCAAATGTATTGAAATAGCAGATTAGAAGCATGTTAAATAGCATCATCAGCATAATAATATAATTTTCTTGTTCTGTCTTAATTTTATGTTCTGTGTCATAGTAATTTGTGAAACACCCACATTACTTTTATGCATGAGTAAAATAACTTGTTCAATATGTGCCTCCCAGTCTCGTATATGCACTTCTGTAATTTTTACAGAAATAATATTAAAAGATCTTCACTTAATGTTCATATTGTAGCTGCACATGAATATCCCAATGTGCAAAGTGATCTTGAAGTTTCTTCAATCGTTGCCTTGAAGAGAACTTCACTCTGAAGTGAAATGAAATAGAAATAATCTTTGAAATGTGTGCAAAGTACCTGATAATAAGGGGTAGTAGGCTTGGTACCACTAGAACTCCAGGAATTTCCTGTATAACTAAGTTAAATTCTGTTAAATCTTGTGTTTGAATAGGGGCATAAAACCTTATTCAGATGGGCAGAACTTCATACCCATCAACGATCTGTGCTCTTTGTGTTGTTTTCAATACAAAAAACTTTTCAGTATAAATTGATTCTATGCTAAAAGCAACAACTGAACTTCAGATTTTTGAATAGATGAAGTTTGCATTATAGTATTATTGCAGGTGTTCTGTAGTACCTCTAGGTCACAGATAACTTTTATAGAAAGCAACTAAAAGGGAGCTCATCTCTTTTGTTACAAGCATTTACCAAAAAGTGGAGTTAAAGGTTCTGTATTGAATAGACTAAAATGCCATTTTTTGGTATGTGTGTTTTAATGGGTAAAAATGAGGCCATTATAGAAACCCCCTTAGGAGTTATAAGGGGTCCTTCATTTGTTATCTAAGGAGGTCTGAATTTTGATGTGCTTAAAAGGTTTTCATTTTATATGCTTTTTATACCTGCACACATTCCACTCTGTAGCTGCTGTTCTGATTGACACAATAAAATAGAAAATTAAAAAAAGCCTAGTTTTAGAATACTGATTTAGTTTCTTATATTGCATCTGTACCAATTTTTGAGACCAGCTGAGACTTTTGCTCTGATCCTTGCCTTATTTTTTGTGCTCTTGTGTTTTTTGATCTGCATTGGGAGACTTAATACTTTTGTAGCCAGGGATAAAACTCCTGTTGGCTTCTCCTGCCTTCTAGTTCCTATTGTCACCTAACAATGAGTTGAGGTCAGTGCTTTCCCAGTTCATCAAAGGTTACTGGTGTTTCAGTTGTTCCAGTTATTTTAACTGTTGCTTGCTAGGTAAGCAACTGAGACCCATCATCTAGGAAGGTTTTGGGGATTTTTCCTTTTTTTAAAAAAAATTTTCTTTTTTGATTTGTAAGATGTTCACTAAGTCATACACTTGCAATCTTTTCTAGAAAAGTACAGCACTCAGCATGTGTTTGAATTGTATTTAAACTCCACCTCTCCCTGTAAGTTTAAAAGTTGAATTACCTGTATGGACTGTATTCCAAACCCCTCCCTTAATAAGAGCGGAGTGGTCACAGTCATAAAAAACATGACATCATCAATAGACAGTGACATCATCTAGGCAAATACATCAGTCTGTGCTCCAGACATTCTTTCATCCTGCTTCTCTCAACCACAGAACCTGTCTCCAGATCAGGGGAGGAAGTGCCAGAAGGACACCTCTATCTGGAGCCATGCCCACAGTGAACCTGCATTAATTGTTGGCAAACCTAGAGCAGATACTTGTGTTCGCAGGCAGGTTGTGGTAACTCACTTCACAAAAGCTGCTCAAACACTGAAAAGTTTTGATCTCTCAACAAGAGCTGCTGCTATCAAATACAGGCATAATATCAAAACTGCCACGTAGATGCAGTACAGGATATTTTAGGAGACAATGCATTTGTGTTTAGTAAAGGCAACATTTTATTAGGGAAAACAAAGGAGTTGAGGTGTACCATCTGATCAGGACTGTTCTGACCTTTACAGACAACGCTTCCTGTAAGTGGGTGCCATTTACTTTGGAAAGCACTCAAAATCCAAGGCACCAGATAGAAAACACCAGAAATGGTTCCATTTTACCATGTAGGTTTGAATTAAGAAAATAAAATCCAGTTCGGAGGGATGAAGACCGTCAAAAGGGTTGTAAAGTTTAAAACCAAAAGTCTGAAAGTGTTTCCCTTTCCTGTAACTTTTAACTGAGCACGTTTTGATGTTTCTTTTGTATGTCATGTAAATTTTGGTTTTACTGCTTCCCAGAGTAAGAGCCAGGAAAACCATCAGTGTGCTGAAAAGTCTAATTAGCTGAAGCTATTGCAAATATTTGCATTATTTCTGCTGAAATAAAATTTGAATTCTGGCTGGTGAAAGTATGCTACATTTGGGTATTATTTATAACTGGCTACAGTGCACTGATTTACTTATTGAATGGTTTTATCAGATGCTTGCACTGAATCAGGCTTCAGGACAGAAAAATGTATCTGTGCATCAGTAATAACAGACTTCTGGTATTTTGTCTCAAACAATGGAATTTAATACAATAAAAACAGTGAGCATACTTTCTTTTGTAGGCAGGTATGTAGTTATCAATCTTCTGCTATTGGGATAATTTTCAGCACTGTTTAATTTTAAAGAAGAGGAGAAGTTTAACTTTGAGAAGAGGATTTAGTATAGAAGAATATACAAATGGATTTGCACAGTAAGTCTGAGTAGAGATACTTGATTATCAGGATTTATTCTGAAATTCTTGGTTAGGCTTAGCAAATTGAGCTAAAGATAGGTCTTACACCAGGTCCCTGGAGTCTTGTCAGGTTACCCAAGTAAGAAATGATTAAGCTTTTTGCCCTGAACCTACAAGGACTCTATCATTTCCATTCTAGATATTATTAGGGAAAAAGGTGATAAAAGATTCTACAGAACAAAATAAGAATGTAAAGTTTATTTGATTACAAAGGCAATTAAATGTTTAATTTCCTTTGTTTTCTGAAGTGCCTGGAGCCATTTTCTCTTCTATTTAGTGATAGTTAAAAATAAATGATCCAGCTGGCTGAAAGCTTTTCACTTGGCAGGTAAACAGCATTACTCTCCAAGGAGGTCAGGATATTTTGCATTTCATCATTCCTGGAACTTGTTTTCTGTGGTCCAGCTTGATTAAACCTCTTGTGGCACTGGAAGAAAAGGAAGCCACACCTATTCAAGCAAGAAAATTGGTATTGACTAATTGGAGTTTACGACAATAGAAATTTAATTTTTTTGCCCCCTTTCTAATACTACTTTTATTAAACACAGTACAGAGTAATTACAGAACAGTTCCTTAGAAATATACATTGAATATTTAATTGGCAATTATCTTGCTTGTTGTGATTTAAGCCCAGCTGGCACCTGAGCACCACAGACGCACTCCCCTGGGAGAGAGCATTGGAAGGGTGAAAGTGAGATACAAATAAAGAAATAAAAATAAAGAGGAGAAATATTTAAAGCATTAAAGAGGTTCAAACCCATAGACAACAAAGCATTGTGAGCTTGATGTGCCCCTCCCAAACACTTTTCCTTGAGGGTTATTTTTCTTTCTTTTTGAAACTGAAGAGAACCAGCAGAACCCTACAGTGATTATAGCATCTCCTTACCTTTTCCTTATATACATATATATATATATATATATAAAAATAGCATTTCCTTGCCTCCTAACCTCTGTTACCCTTTCCAGAGGAATTTTTTTGACCACTGGATTATGTGGTTATCCCCCTGCATTTTTGTCTGAGAAATACCTGAGGAACAGCAAGTTCTCCCCGTGCAAGTAATCAGCACAGATTACAGTGTGACATGTTGGCAGCTTCTGAGGTTCAGGTGAACTGAGAGGTGAAAAGGAATAGGGCTAATCCCAACACACGTTTACGTTTTACTGCAACTAACAAGCATTTTCTATATAAATGTGCACACAAGGAAAATGGGAGGGGTTTGAAATGGACGGCCTTTATCTTTTAAAGTGATCAATAATAAAAAAAGTGCTTGAGATTTTTTAGCTTTTGGTTTGTCGATAAATACTTGTTATGATGAACAGAGGAAAATGGAATGGTTTTTCACATCATCATATCCAGATACTTGATTCTTATTGAATATGGATAACACTCAGGATTTCTACAGGCTCTGTTTATCAAAGGAAAAAAAAAATCCCCTAATCCTCTCTAAAAAGTATAATATGTTTTACTAAGGTTTTTGGCAGTAGAAATGGCAGAGTGCTATTTTAAGGTACACTTTTCTATAAAGGCTTTTTTGCTCCAAGTTTCAGAGTACAAGTGGCCTAGACTTCTTTCTCTTAATAGATAAAATTCAATATCTAGGACTGAACTTGTGTTCAAATAAGAATATTAAAGAGAGGGTCAAAGTAACCGATGAATCGTGGAGCTGATCAAGGTTATTTCAGTAACACAATTGGGAGAGGTAAAAAAACCCCAGTGAGTACCTTTGACATGGCTCTAATAGACTGAATGTGCTGGGTTTTTTGTTAAAAGTGATAGCAAGTGGTTCATTATTCAACAGAATTTTGAATTAGGAGTAAAGTTATATTAAATAAAAAGTATGAAATAAGCCTTTGAGCTAAGGCTCTTTGGTAAACTGCTGCAAACATCAATGAGGTCAGTATGTCATGTTTGTGAGTACAATTGTAGTTTTAAAGCTTTAGTCTTTCTTCTCATCTTGGTTTTTTATTTTTTGGTAATAGAATAAGGTAAATGATAATACAGAGGAATCGAAGCAGGAAGAGAAGGGAAAAAGTTTTAGAATTGATATCCTGTGTTGTCTGAGATAATGGTTTAAGACTTGACAAAAGGAGAGTGTTCCATTGACCACCTGTTTGCTTCTCTCATCATTTGCCATCTCTGTATGAGATACAAAAAACGATCATAGGAAAAAAATAAAGCCTGTAACGTAGTTTTTACTGCCACCATTCTGGCAAGTGTTCCCGTTAGGGATAACTCGTAGTGTAATGCCTTTGAAGTTCCATTTTATTGGCATTTCTAGGATTTCTAATCTCTTTCCTGAACTCCATGATCACACTTTTTGATGCCTAGTCCTCTCCTCTGTGTCTTTGAACACAGTCTGGCTGTTAACGTTTTTTGTGCCTTTACCTCACTGGTGACAGTTCCATACCACTGAGTGTGGCATCATTCCTTGGAGAAAAGGCCTTAATTATTTTTTCCTGTGTAGAAATAACTTCTAATAAATGTGCCTGGGATGGCTTCCTATTGTTGGTAGCAACTTTATCTTTCCCGTGCAGAGTAAATTTGAAATAAGTAAATTATCCTGTGATCATCAATCCACTTGCTTATTTCACCAGCAAGTTGATTTACAGGCTGCAAGTGAGAGTGTGCTCTGGAGCACTAAAGAAGAGTGTTGTGTTTGGTGCTGGTTTCTCTGTGCATCTCTAATAAAATGTCTCTTGATTGGAATGATGCTAATGTTTAATTAACGGACTCTTCTGTTTCACATATTTAAAATGTAGGGTTATGCACAAGCTTGGCTTCTTGGGCTAATAGATTTCTGACTGTAAAGATGTTAGGCAATACTTACAGAATAAAACTCGCTTTTCCCCGTATTTTTCAGCTGAAAAAACAGATGCAGTTTTCTTCGTAAGTATGGTATTACATTTAATGGCTTAAGATGCAGGCTTCTAAATTCATTTATAATAGCTGATATAAGTTTTCATTTATGGTAGGTTGTATCCCCTATAAGAACTTCCCTTTGCATGGGGCTTTCTGGTCTGCTGAGTAGCATAAAGGTTTGACCCAGAGAATTCTGGGGCAGATTTTACACCTCAAGGAGCATCTGCATTACTGTTTACCTCAGAGGTGATGTAAGTGCATTTGCTTCTTTATAGAATCGAGTGAGGAGGCAAAATGGAAATTAGGGGAGCTGTAGCATGTGAAATAGTAGAGAGCAATTCCCCTGCGATTAATCCCTTGCTGCTACAAATGATCTCATCTGTACAGCATTAGAGTGTTTCAGAGCAGGATCTCTTCCAGTTCTTAGTGTGTTTAGATGGCCCTGAATTAGAGACCAATAATTCAATATTTTATTACCTCTGGAAGCAGTGCAGTTGTTTGAAATACCAATGTTAATTTTTACTGCGCAGTTAGTGCATATAAAACTGTTCAAAAAAGTGGAATACGCTATTTCTGTTACTAGGAATGTGGTGTGAAAATATCACCTTGTAGAGTGATGATTCTCTTGTTTGTTAGAGAAAGAATCTCAGATGGAGGGCTTGGAATTAGCTCCTCTGGATTTGATGCAAGAATAGCAAGGACTGATGACAGCAATAGCTGGGCTGAGAGAAAGCGTTATGAAGAGTAGTTTGGAATACGGGAAAACAAAATAACAATTACAAATATCATATTGCTTGTCACACTCGTTTTTCAGCGGTAGTGCTCTCTTAAAGCCATACAGGCTCTTGGGTTGGGAGGGGAGCAAGTGCAAGTGAATTTCCCAACAGCTTTGCTGTTAAGGATCAACAAATAGTGGCCAGAGTACGCTTTGTTTCTCTTAGCCCTTATACACAAATGTTTATCCCATAACCTTTACACTGAAATTCATTTGCCTTTGATTATCTAAATTTTAAATATAGTCTTCAGTTTACCAGATTATTATTTAAGTAAATTGTGCTGTAAAAAGTGTGCTTTTTGCTAGAACTCTCCTAAAATTCTAGGATGGAGTCTGAATGGTGTCCACCAATAGAATCGTTTATCTTACAATAATTAGGCGATATAAGAACATGAACAAAGTGCAGCGTACTGAACCTAGGTAGTCTGGCTTCTGAGAGATTAACTGCAGCAATGTGTGAGTTATAAGTTTGCTAGTTAATTTTCAGTCTTTTATGAAAGTCAGGATACAAATTAATCAGTGTTGTAAAACAGAACTCAGAAAACACTGAAATTTTTCCTTGAGAAACACCTTTTGTGGGAACAGTTATCTCACTAAATAATGATGGTCTTGTGCAGTCTTTAAGCACCTGTATAGCAGAAACAGCAAAACTTGTGAATCTTTGCACCACCACAAAGTAAACATAATACAGGATCACGGAGTTTTCTGTCTAAGTCAAATAAAAGATACACTTCAGCATCAATTGAAAAGTAGAAAGATATAACATAATTTTTTATGAAGAAAAAAGCCCAAATGTTTTATTCAATTATTGACAGAAACTGACATCAGCTGAGCAGGATGCATGGAGTGTTTTGGATGCCAGCAGGAGTATTGATTCTATACTCTCACTTCCTTTTATACAGAATAGAACAAATCCTCTCTGGTCATACAGTGCAAAAACTGGGGATTAAGGGAGGATATGTTGAAGGGGATATTCATTCTGATCACAAATCTGTACTTAAACTGCAATGAGTTTACATTATATAGCCAACAGATGTGTAAGCATGTGATGTGGGGAAAAAAAACCAGCCCTAGCAGTTACAATTAAATAAGCATTTTTTACTTCAAGGTGGTTCTAAAATCCCTTACCCACCCCCAGATCTTGTGGTGTCTTATCCTGAACGTGGGGTGATTGAGAGAAAATCAGTAGTAGTGGTGTGCTTGTGGAACTTAGCATTGTTTTTTGTGTGAATGTAATGCCTGGAGCACAGAGCAGATCCTCAAATTGCTTTATTTGTTCTTACCTTAATAATTGTTTTCTTTTGCGTTTGGTTGAAAAGTAGTTACAGAGATTTAATAACTCCTTTCTTTCTTAATACCTGTAAAAATTGAATATTCTTACAGCAGGCTTACTTAAAGCAATGTGAAAAATAAGGAAAAAACCAATAGATAGTGCTAGCAATTTAAAATTCTGCACTGTGGAATGCATTTGGCCTGAAATGACCCCAGTACCTGTTTATTTAATTGAAGTTGGCAACAAAGGGCCCCCTGAAGGCTTCTGGACACTTCAGGAGTTTGAACACCACTAAGCATTAGCCCAGCATATGGGTACACTACTATTTCAGTAATTAAGATTATGCAATACTCTTGGGTGGAAGGAATCCACCGACAAGCAAGGAAAGGGTGAGGGATAAAAAAATCAAGTAGTCTATTTACTGTTATGTATAACCATAAGTATTTACTGCTTATGGTTGCTCCCCTGAAGTGGTTTAATTGTAGATTTGTATCCTTAGCTGAGAAATTTTTCACTGTTTCTGGATTAGTTTCAAAATTATGCCATTACTTTGATATATGTTTCTCTATAGAAATATACAGCAGGCTTTGTAACCATGTGTAAAGAATGTGAGCTAGTTATACTTAAAACTTGAAATCTGAAATACTTAACTGCTTCATTAAAAGTCAAGTATTTAAGTATTTTGTGCAGTATCAGTTGTAGAATTGTGTTTAGGAAGATACTCAGGTTTTTAACTCTGACGTCTGTAGCTGGGCTGTGTCTGTAGGGGCTGTTGGACACGCTGGCTGTCCCATAGTGAAAGGTGCAGGTGCACCATGCTGAGTCCACTGTTGGTGTTTGCCGTGCACAGAGCTCTTGGATTCAGCACTGCCTGACCCGTGGGGGTGTCACCAGGGCAGGGAAATTATTTCCAGATCAGAAATATTTGGTTCTGTATCAGACCTTGGAACAAAGAGCCAAGGTTAACTTGATTTCCTGTTAAGTGCTAACTGTAAGTCAATGTATACATTGAACATGTGTGTGTGTATATGTGGTGTAGCCTGTGTCTGTGTGTCCCCCCATTACAGCTGTTGAATTATGAGTGGGGAGTTACGATCTCTTCTAAGATAATACCTGATTTAGGCATTTAATTTTATTTTTCAACCTGCGATTTACAATTCTTAGAATAGTCTATTTAGTTATGTTACGTACGTGACCATAGTCTATTTCTTTGCGTTATGGATGTGACCATAGTCTATTTGTGTTATGTATGTGACCGTAGTTTTTTTCTTTGCGTTTTTGTGCTCCGTAAGAATTTTCTGGCTGCTGTGGATTTAGTGCCACCTTGTGGGAACATTCCATAAATACAGATTTTTTTTTTTTTTTTTTTATGGCGATGTCCTGGGTTCATTGAGGCCATGAAGAGACTCCTACGAAATCTGACAAAAATAAATCCAGATTTAGCAAAGTTCACTGCGAAACCAAAGTTCTCCCAGCTTGTGAAAGCATATATTTGCAAATTGCAGGGATCTTTTTGAGCTCTTAATGATTTCTCTTTCCTGTATATCTGCACTTTTTCAGTAAACCAGGATGAAATGTCTTTCCAGATGGTCATCTTGCTTTGTGATGCATCATTTGTCTCTGTTGGATCTAACTGAACACTGTTTTGAGTGGAGCCACAGAAATCTCTATATTGATTTTTTTTTTCATTTCCCTTTAGCTGTAGCAGAACACACAGTTCTAAAGCTCCTTTTCAAATTGTTTCAATGGGAAATGATTATGTATTATGGTTAATCAACGCACAGTACTATTCCTAGTAGTGAAAAAGAATTGAAAGCTGAAGAGTGCTCTTTTATATATTTTGCTGATTAAAATAGACCAGGGAGAGGTTGAAATTGGAACTTGTATTTCTGACTTACTAAAAGCTGCGCTTGAAATTGTCATGTGAATAACGTATATTAATATGATTTTTCTAGTGGCTGCACTTAAAAATGTGTAGTTATAAAGTTACAAAATGCAAAGGTGGCAAGGATAAGAAGGTCAGCCCAAATGTTAAATGCCCCATTCCTGCAGCTTTCAGTGATGCTCTGCATTTGTCTCTTCTGTCAATGGAGATTTCCTGTGTAGAAGCTTCAAGCACCCAGTTCACATGTAAATTAAACATCAATATTTGGAGTACAGTGCTGAGGTTGTGTCTTGTCTTCTAACTTTCCTCCTTTGTGTCTTTCAATATAGTGTAAAATAATGACCAAAATCTCCAGCAGAGAGACTGGCAGGCTCTCTCAGGCTGTTGGAGTTCCCCGTATTGCTTTTTAGACATGATATAAAAAATGTTAACTTTAACAGCGTGTCGAGTATTAAGGTCCTCTGAGAAACAAGCACATACTGCATATTATGGGAATAATTGTTTTCATATTTTTAACACAGTGCACATCATTCAGTGTTTTGTGGTTTGCTGTTTACTGACAGTGGCAACCATTTCTGTTCTGGTCTGTTACGACCTTATTATTGGGAACACTATTTGGACACCTCTGTAGTTTTCCTTTATCTGCATTTCTCTTTGGTAGCTTCAGCAGAACCTGTGCTTTGTCCACGGAAATCTCCTTCCTCAGATTTTATTTTATTTCTTTAATGAAAAAAGTGGGATGTTTCATTAGAGGCAGACTACAAAATAGGAAAACAGAGCCCAGTTCACTTTTTTTTTTTTTTTTTTTTTTTTTTTATTTTGGGAAAGGTTTTTTTTTTTTTTTTTTTTTTTTTTTAAATCTGGGAAAAGGATTCTTTTTATTTTCATTTCTTTTCAAGGTAATAGTGAGTTCTCTGCCAGAAGCAGAAACTCTATAGCAGAAGTTCAAGCAGATAAAGGGAGGGTCTGAAGATCAAATACCATGAGTTTTTCAGTGTTTGAAATGCGACCTTGTTTGCTCTCAATGCTCTCCTTTTGTAAGTAATTTCTTGACTTGGTGCCTGAAAAAATTCCTTTAATGTACCCCGACCTCAGTTTTTGAGAAATGAGAAAGTAATAGGCCTGTTTAGCATCCAAGTTTTTTGCTATGCTGTTATTTTGATTGAATCAGCAGGCTGGACAATAAATTCTACTGTCCAAAAAGAAAGAGGAAGGTGCTTGCCAAATATTTTTTTGCTTATCAGGTTTTTTTTAAAGCTGGCAATCAGAAACAACGAATTCTTAACTTTCTGTTCTCCATTAACTGCAGTTTGCACGATGGTTCACACTTACCTGGTGTTACAGAACATAAGCCCATGGATATAAAAGTAAGAAGGCAAATATTCACAGGTTTTTGATCAGGTGCATTTCAGTCTTACATGACCACAGAAGCAGGAACAGAGCTCAGTTCCCTATGACAAATGCAGATCTTAATTCACATACAATCTTGCTTCTAAATTAATACCCCCATTAAATGCATTTTGTTTTAATTTCTTGGCCCACTGTCATGATGGCTAAACCTAATTTCTCCTGAGGCCCCAAACCAGCAGTGAGGAGTGCTGATCCTATGGCATTCACTGTTTAAAAAACCCCCAAATAATTATGTAGTCCCTAGAGTATTCTGAGAAAGGAAACTGCAGTCCAGTACATCAGTGACCTGTTCTGGAATCTGACAGGGCAGTGCTCAGTCTGTTGCATGTCCACTTGGGACATAATATGTGATTTCATTTTGAGGGGAGGTTTGCATTTTTTTTCTTTAAAAATCTCTAAAACATCCCCACAAAACAAAAACATACTCTTACCTCCTCCCAACATTTGAGTAATCAATTTCCATATTGATAACAAATATATGAGCAATTTTATGGAATAAAAACAAATTAGAAACCTGTAGTTTGGTGAGGGTGAGACAAATAATATTTTAATTGTTTTTCAGTCACTTTAGTTACATGTATGTGACTTGCTGACTTACTCTGGATGTGGTTGTTTCTGTACTGGCCATTGAATACATAATATCCCACAAATTATAACAAAAGTAATAGAATGCTATTTGATAAAAAGCTTGACATTGAACGTTTCTATGCTGGGAAAACAATCTGCTTTGTGTGTGTAGACTTGAACTTAGAGATCAGGGAGAAATTATTATTTTCGTATTTCCTCCAATTTTTTTTTTTTTGAGGTAAAACAGAAACAAAATTTCAGTCTGTTCTAAATACACAGTGCAGTGTTTTGTTAGTGAGCAACACTTAGTCAGTGTTAAGAATTTTTTCCACAATGTTTAGAGACCTTTGTGTATGTCTGCAAATAACTTGTCTAAATAGAACATAGCGAAAACCCTGGATAATGTATTGTTACTTTCTGAAAGCTTGTGATTATTACTTTAGGAGTATATTTACTGTGTTAAAACTTCTAGCAGCAAGGAAGGCAATCTCAAAAACAAAGGCTTCCAGAAAGTACCAGACAGTGCATCAGCAGAATTGAAAACTTACTGTTCCCTCTAGATAAAAGGCTGAGGAGATAACTGGAAGTGTATTTCATGAGGAAGAGAGAGCTAGGGATGATGTGCTCTTGTGCTTTTTGTTTTTCTTTTCATCTTGTATCTATTTGTTAGCAGTGGGGCTTGCGGGTGGGATCGATGGGGGAGTGGAATTGTCTTTTGTTGTTTGGACAGGGTCTTGAGTGTCTTTTCACTTTCCTAGACTTGTGCTGTGATGATGTGAAACTCAGGTGATGTTTCTGTTCTGTGATTGCAGTTGCTCCTGGGATTAGCTGTAGGACAGGATTCTGCTCATCTTTGGTAAATTGAGGGCACTCAGAATACAAATACAAATCACAGGTATTGATTATGTAGAGCCAAGGCCATGTGGGAAATTTTGTGTGGGAAGGGTAAAGGTTTATCATCCCAAATGGTTTAAAAGCTTCCTTGGGGAGCCTTAAGTGCTTCAGTTCTGAAAAAAGGAGAAACTTTTTATGCAGGCAATAAAAGATTATCAGAGGAGCTGGAGTTCATGAGGGGATGGAGGATTTCTCACAGTATATAGTTACTTTATCTGTTGAGAATAGTTTTTAAATACAAATGTCAAAGATTTACCTTTGAGTATCCAGACTTTCTAAACCATGCATTGTTCTTAGCTGGGTAGCTAATGTTGCAGACAGAATTATTGGGAAACAAATAATAATCTGCTTTTCTTAAACTGGCATTGATTTTCAGGCCTTGTTGAAATGCATTTTGTGTTTTCCTCCTGTTAAGCTATAAGAAGTAATCTGGAAACAGATTCTTCCACATGTGTTCACATTGGTGAAAATATTTGTTACTGATGATTTTTCAGTCAATTAAAATACTATTTAGTGATTCTAGCACTACTAGCAGTATTTTTCCAAGAGGAAGAGGTGAAGAAAAGGAGGCCAGTCTTGTCATATCAGCATAATTGGACTGCTTAAGAGTTGTCATGGGAAGGATCACCTAAATACAAACCCCTGCATTTTGCTATGATGCTGAGGAAAAGGTTTTATTAAAGCTCCTTTTTTTAATAAGAACTTGTTTGTTTTTTTTTCCCCAACATGTATCTTCGCAGATTATTCTTCTCAAGTCTTTGACTTCTTACATTTCGAAAAGTCTCTTCCTCTTGACTTTCTGGTTCTTGTGATTGCAGGCTACAGGATTTGGCTCATCAACATCTCTCAGCCCACAGCAAATAAGGGAATTGGGAAAGAAATATATTTGCAGATTGTTCCTTAAGAAATAGGTGCAAAATTACTCTGAAACTTGCATTACTAAAACTTTTTAGCCTGTATGGGGATGCAGGTTCAATGACCTCAAGTCTTTAGGCAATATTTGTTTTTTCACCAAAACATTTGTATGAGATGACCCAGAGAAGCTGACTGAATAGTAATGAAGCGTGGTACTTCAGATTAAATCTAATATCTGTATTAAGAAATGGGGATTTAAATGTATATGACCAGATTCCTTATTTAACTTGCAAAGCACAGGATGAGGGGCAAGCTTAGGGGAGTGACAGAGCAGCTTGGTGGGCACATGGTTAGTAGCGGAGGAGGAAGAGGAGGATAGGTTTGATCAAGAAGCTGAAGGAGGGGGAGTTCCTTACTACGTTTGTCTTCTGGAGCAGCTGTACTGAAGCCCTGCTGGCCAGGAAGTGCCTGGGTATGGCCTGCTCATGGGACACAGAGAGTAAATCTTGTGTTTTCCTTTGCTTCTGTGCATGGCCTTCGGTTTTGTTTTATTAAACTGCCTTTACCTTGACGCACAAGGTTTATTTCATCTTATTCCCCTCCCACCCCCAGTCCTGCTGAGGAGGGGAGTGATAGCGTGGCTTGGTGGAGTCCTGGCCTCCAGCCAAGGTCAGCCCACCACATCTGTGTTAAGAAATGCAGATTTAAGTGTATGTGACAAGATTCCTTATTTAACTTGCAAAGCGTGCTAGTAAGGGCAAGCTTTATAGAATTTGACAAGACACCAAATTTAAAGGCATAAAGAAAGCAAAAGTAAGGGAAGTCAGACAAGAATTCTCCCTTTTCGAATACGTGGCTATATCAGCAAACAGTGTTATGCAAAAGCTCTCTCACATCTCACGCTCAGAATTTTTAACGCTGAAGATTCATCGTGTGTGGTCAGAATCTCTTGCGATTCCTCACAAATTACATCTGTCTTCTCCTTCCAGCTCTTTCAGTCGTGTCTTACTCAAGCAAAATTCTGGTCAACTGATTTTCAGTGGTGTTTTTTGGATGCCAGGTTGATGAATTCTAATAGGCAGATGAGGAAATGCATGAGAGAATCTGTTTCTTAATTTATGGTAATGAAGAAAATATCTCTAATTCCCTTTCTTTTTTCCTTTACAGAAGAAAATTAGGATTTGCATGTTTTTCTTTAACAATACTTAGTCATAAATATTTGCAAGTCTAATGCTCGTACTTATTTCAGTAGCACAACTAAAGTTAACATACCAATTGATTTAGATGCAGTTCATAAGAAAGCTTTAAGTAGTCTATTTCCTTTCAGTGATAGAGCCTCATACTGTGAAGTATTAAAATGGAACAGTGGTAGATTATGGAATAAATAAGGAAGCTTGATTTTAGAAAATGAGAGTATGGTTGACAGGATAATTTGCTCTTATACTTGTCCAGGTGTATTGTTCAGGTACAGCTGTAGCTTTTTATACTGTACAATTACACAGGAGGGTTTTTTTGCACAATCATCTCTATTCTTATATATTTGCCACTGCCAAGAGACTAGACTGTGTCAACTGATTCAGCCCTGTCAATTCTATATGGGGTGGGAAAGAAACAAGAGAATCAGGAGCTGAAATCCAGTGGACTGGGTTCTGGAACATGTTCTTTGCTTTCAGTGGCAGTGTGATGGTGCAAAGCAGGAGAAGCTGCGTGCTTCCGCAGCTGGACCAACAGTTTTAAATCAGTGAGTCTCCTTGTGGATTCATTCCCCTCCACTGCTCACCAGGTCTGAGGCTTTGGGATGCTCTGAAAGTGCTTATGTGGCCTAAGCACACCGTGGCAGCATAGTTCTCAGTGGGCAGTTCTTTTGGGTGTGGTTAGTTGGCATAGACTAGAGGAACTTCCTTGCGTAGAACTGAGTTGAAATCTCGGCAGAGCCACTAGTTAATCTTCCTTTTATAGTTTTGTTTCAATTTATGGGGCAATTCACAGTTCCATGGATTGCTTCTTGGAGCTGGACTGCAGAGAAGGATTGAAAAAGTTCTGAAAGAACTACTTATATGTTGTCAAGAAATTGGCATGGAGATATTTCTGGCCAACTGGTCCATTTTTAATAGAAATGATAAAAAATGTGGTAGATCTTACCTCTTTTTTTTTTTTAAATCCCGTAAAATTCTGTAACGACAGCAGTGTGACAGATATTCACAGCACTCCTACATTCCTTCCCCTGCAGTTAATTATACAATTTCTTTCCACCCTCACAACATTTGTTCTTTCCTCTCCTTATCTAGCTGCAGATACAAAAATCTGTGCCAGCACAAGTCTAAATCTGGTCCACCATGTTCTGAGTCTTGAAGGTGTACAAAAATGGATTCTTTTATGTCAAAGTAGCAGTAGTCTGCCACAGTTGAGGCTGTTAGTTTTAACATAATTACAGAGAAGCAGCCAGAACTACTGTCATGCTTAGTGCCAAATGTGGGTCTGGGCAGAGCCTAAGGACAGCGTGCACAGGCTGCTGGGGGGCACAAAAGGAACTTCTCTCACTTAATCTTAACCAGAATTGCTCTTTGAGTTCTGTTTTCTAATTATTTTTGTGTTGATCCAACAGTTTTGATTTCTAAAGCTTGCATTCAGAATGGTTTGTGTATTAAGAATGTGCATATCAAGTTTGCTTTTATTTGTGGGTTAAAACATGATAATATTTTTAGAATTAGTTTTCTTTTGCTCAGCTAGATTTTTATAGACATATTGACATTTGATATACAGAGACTACTTTGCTTTGGAAAAACATTTATTTGTAAATAGGTTTTAGCATGAAGTAATAAATATTGTCTGATTTAACATCAGGAGGTTGTATCTTGAATCATTATTCAGATCAGTGAAAAAAATTTGCTTATTTCGGGAGTACTGGTAGTTGCTGAATATTGCTGTTGCTTAGCTGTAATGTAGTAGTAGAGAGAAAGTTCTTGGTCAGGTGTGAGAAGTAGGACAGTGATTATGTGGGTGATTATGATTAAATTTATTGTTAATACACTGCCTAAATATTACCAGTGCAGTATCCAGATAACAACTCTGTTATCTATTACAATGGACTGTAGTAGAACCAGGATGTGATCCTTCCTGTTGAGTCACAGGCTTCATTGAGACCCCTTCGCTGTCTAAAATTTTCTGAGAAGTCTTGGTGCAGCTTGGTCCACTTAGCCTCAGATTTTGGTCAGCAGTCTCTGTGTAAAGAGTTATAATTTAAACAGGTTCAGGTAGAAACATTCAGGTTTACAGTTTGGCCTTTGCAGCATTCACAGTGACAAAGCAATGAAGCACCTACGTAGGTACTTTAGGATATGATTTCTATATTTGACCAGATCTTAGCCCTTTTGCTCACCCATCCAAGAGTGAGTGTTCCCCTACTTTGACCTGGCTGTACTCTACAGGTGTCCATGCTGGGGACAGGATCCTCCTGGAAGCTGCCTGTGACCCCAGGAGACAGTTTGTGCAGCTGGCCCAGTCCTCAGCAGCATTTTGTACTGTTTTGCAGGCTGATGTGCAGCAAACACCTCAGCTCCCCTGTCTTTGGAATGTATTAATTACGTGTGCATCCCGACAGTTCCACCTGCAATGATCACCTGGTGTGTTTTATCTTAGGACAAAGCATTCTGCTCTTCAGAGATGGTGGAAAGGGGACAGTCTGTGTCTGTGTGTGTGTCTAGGTTACATGCAAAGACCCGGCTATCTTCTGTCACTGTCACAGTAGTGAAATAATTTTGGAATCCAGAAGGTCTATTGAGTCTTGGGGTCTCAAACACTTGGCACAGGAGTAGATTGAAGTGGGGAAGTTGCTACATCTAGAGGAGTTTTAAATATATTGGAGCTTTTAAGCTTATGTAGCTAATTAAAAAGATGATGAGATTAAGATAGGATAAGAATTGCCATTAAATAAAAGCAGGGCTCTAAATGAGCCTGTATTTGTAAGCTCTCAACTGAGTGTGTGCCTAATAAGATGCAAATAGTAAGAGAATTAAGATCTGGACATACATTAAAATAGTACTTATTTAATGATAGAACAGATTCTTAGTGTCTAACTGAATTCTACCACTGGCAATACTTTTTTTTCCTGTTTGAAATAACTCATAAAAGACATGATTTCAAAATGTTGGTTTCTTAAGGTTTTGAATTTTTCATGATTGCTAAAAACTGACAGATTTACATGCATTTGTGTAAAACATGAAGGTAGTATCAAGTGAAATGAAATGTTGTTGTTTGTTTGGTGTCTGTGTTGTTTTGGTTTTTTTTGGTATGGTTTTTGTTGTTGTTGCTCTTGTTTTTAGAATTTGGAGTTGCAAAACATCAATTAAACCAAAAAGGTCTGATGACATGCATTTAAGCCCCCTGATTCCTGCAATTAAATGTCTTCTGGTACAGACTGTGTGCCTCTTCAGGAATCCCTATTTCTAAAAGCTCAGTATGCTGTGTAGGCAGGGAATAGAGGGGGGGAAAAAAAAAAGAAGAAAAACAAATTGTTAGATAAAGATATAATCTGAAATGAACATCATAAACCATAGTAATTTAGGCTAATTATCTCTATTTCAACCTTAACATGGGCAAAATCGATTTTGTTGTGTTGAGTAAGGAGTGCAAGACTTACCTCTGGAACAGAGACAGACCCCTGTACTCAGATGTAGTATAAATATTTAAGGACAAGTTACAGTGTTCTGAAAAACCTAAAAGTGTAAAAGAACAGTAATGTCCAATAGGAATGTTGTAGTTTACCATGAGACTGATTGTTTCTAATATATTTTTCTTTGTCACATCTATTGAGTAAAGTCTGTCTATAGCTTTATATGTTTGAATACTGTGAATTTGTTGTTACCTTTCTGTATAACTCAATAAAATTATTTTTTTCTGTTGAAGATACTTTTTGTTGAATTCAGTTCTTTCTGTTGAATCTCCTTTGCTTGCATCTGACCTTTATTTATGTTGATTTTGCTTCATTTTTTCATTTACCATGCTGTTCAGTTTTTGGATGCCAGAAGAACAAAGGTTCGTCCACTGTTTGCAGTAAATGTATTTTTCAAAATTCAGTATTGCTTATTGTGATTTTTTTGTTTGCTTTTTAGTGATACAGTAATCCTGTTTACTAAACTTGTTCATAGCTTTAGCTGCCAAAATGAAAAAATGAAACCAACCAGCCCAAACTCGCCCCTCCCTAAAGTCCCCTTAATTATAGTGAGGGCTTTGATTGACTTTATAAACAGCAGTACTGTTGAGCATCATGAAGTCTTTAGTCTATGAAGTAATTTAGAAAACATGGAATACTGGGTCTTTGAGCTTTGTAGGTACACATTGATTGTTCTAATGGATGTGTCGCTGCCTAGTGTTTGCGTTTGTTGCTGTTAATTTTATCTGTAGCTGACATTATTTTGTGTATGTTGTCGTCTTTTTTTTCCTAGAAGCACTTGAAAGATATCATTACAGATATTGTCACCTGCATTTGATATTTTATAAGGTCATTTGATATACTTTAATTACTAATTCTAATGACTTTTTGTAACAGCGTACAACAAAAGTTTAATCAAACACTAGTTCTACATTCAGATCCTAAATTATTTTTTTTCTTTATTGCAGCATCTGCAAATGACAATCCAGGCACTTCAAGATGAGCTTAGAACCCAGAGAGACCTTAACCATCTTCTCCAGCAAGAGAGTGGGAACCGAGGGGCTGAGCATTTTACCATTGAGCTCACAGAGGAGAATTTTCGAAGACTTCAGGCAGAACACGATAGACAAGCTAAAGAGCTCTTCCTGTTGAGAAAAACTCTAGAAGAAATGGAGCTTAGGATTGAAACACAAAAGCAAACACTAAATGCCAGAGATGAATCAATAAAAAAGCTTCTAGAGATGTTGCAAAGTAAAGGTTTGCCTTCTAAAGGAATGGAAGATGACAATGAGAGAACTCGAAGGATGGCAGAGGCTGAATCTCAGGTTAATCATTTAGAAGTGATTTTAGATCAGAAGGAGAAGGAAAACATGCATCTTAGAGAGGTAATGAAAAAGTCTTTTTGTTTGTTTAAAATATATATTTTTGCTAAAAATAGTCATGGTACTTGTTGCAGTTTTAGAAATATAATTTAGAGTACTGAAGTGTTTTCTTTTTGTGCTCTAATTTTTTCATGAAAACGATAGCATGCGTTTGTTTTACATCTGTAATAAGTACACAGCAGGACTGTGTGACATTTGAAAGCAAGTATAAGAAAACGTGGAAGAGAAGTAAGTATATTTGGGGCTTATTGTCTCTGAAATGTTGCTTTGCAAAGTTTCTTTATCCTTTTATATTGACAAAGTGATATCTGGCAAATGAAGACCTACTTAAGAGGGAAGTGACACCTGCTGCTGCTCTAACTAAAGAGTCATGAGTGCATGCTACCTTTGTGTTGGATTTTTGTGCTTCTGGTGTTTGAAGAGAGTGTTTTAAAATGAGTTGCCTTCCATATAAACAAAGGCTTCTGCCTCTGTGTATTTCTAATGTATTTTCATGTGGGGATACTCCCAACTTTTTACATAAATATACCGTAATGTCACATTGAAACACTGTACTGATGGCTGTGCTCTGAGAGAACCTAAATTTGATCCCAAGCCCACCTGCACGAGCTGCCCACATCACTTGTAAATGCATTTTTGGGACTGGATTTGGGATGATTGGATTAGTACAACTGAAAGAAAATCTGGCCTGGTGTCAAGCCCATCTGCCCCTTTAGATCCCAGCAGTGTTCTCATGTGACTCTGTCAGGCAAACAAGGCTGGGTGAGTCTTCCCCACAAAGACCCTGCTAAGGAGGGTGAAAATTGCAGGGGGGTTGTGTACAAGCTCCACAGAGCAAGGGAAGTCAGGAGAAACAGGTCTGTTTGCTTGGAAACTCAGCAGCAGCGTGGTCACTAAAAACAGCAATTTGCCTGACAGATCAAAGCACAAATGAAATTAGTGCAAGAGCTTAAGAATCAGTGCTCGAGATTAAGAACAGCTATTTACATCTAGAGATGGTTGTCAAAATATTTTCTTTGCTATGTACAAATAATTTAATAATTAGTTTATAGTCTTCTCTAACCTAGAATATGTATTGAGGACTCAGTAGTATATGCTGCCCATTTGAGGCTTAGAAAGTGGAAAATTTTGTGATACATTTCAGTAAAGTTTTCTTGTAAGGTTGTGGATCCTGAGTCTTTTCACAGGCAGAATTTTAATTAAACTGATACAACACATTAATGGATTCTGAAAGGAGTTGCATAAGGAGCTAATGATACTGAATATGTGATGAGGGAGGGTTGTGGAATAGGTTCTGTAAACTAGCAGACAAATTTCTGGATTTGGGTCTGCATACACTGTGTTTTCAAGGATGGATGATTATGTGATTGTATTTCGTCTGTTTTATCAGTATCACTTAAGTCTGTGAACCCTAATTTGGCTATATGTTGGACATGAGGAAATTTGAAGAAAGCTTCTAATGAGGATGGTAATCAAGGACGGTGAGAAATAAACCTAAACCGAGCTTGAAAAGTAGATAAAATGTGACCTTCCAAGTAAAGCCCTTTGGCATCCAATTTATTGATTAGTCCGAGGAATGCTGAAAGGAGATATTATTGCTACCTATAGACTGTGGATGTTTCTCCTGTATTTGTACTGAATTATTTTGATGTTCCCGTGGGTTATTCTCAGGGGCAGGGAAAAAAGTTGTTTCTCCTTCAGTTTGTATAAGAACATAGAGGGTGTCTTTTTTCCGGAGTACTGCAAGTATGGAGTGGGATTTACTGTTTATGACATGCTGATATACCTTGGTAAGTGGTCAAGGTTTAAAATTTTGCTGGATTTGTTGCCTGGAATCTGTCCCAGCCAGATTGGCAGGAACTATCTAATGTTTTGGAGATTTTGGCTCACAATTTCCTTGTTTTTCTAAGAATTCAAGGCTTTGGGTGAAGTCTGTCTCTTCAGCTCTCCTTCTGTTGCATGGTATTTATAGGTTTTTATTTTTATTTATTTTTTTACGTTTCGGAGTATTTGAAGTTTGTTGGAAGGAGCTTGGAAGTATGATGTGTAGGCTGTAGGAACTCTTCAGAAACAAAATATTTAGTAGGTGCCTGTTTATTTATCCAGGACTCCAGATTTTATTGTTCTGGTGGCCTCTTGGAAAATGTTCTGAGCTTCAAATTTTTTATTTTGCTTTCTGTTATGGAAAGTTGTCTGCATGCTTTGAAGTAACATCAGACATTATGTACAGTTAAAAGTATTACGTATTTGTTAAAAGTCCAAATAGATCAACCTTTGATCTTTATGTGTAACTTGGTAAGTCCTTGTTCTGCTGTGCTCATTTGAATTTCTGTCTCTGCTTTTAGTCTTCATCCTGCACAATACAGGTTTTCAGTATGATAAACCACAGGTTACTGTGTTAAATCTTCTGTAACAGCCTCCCCAGTGGATGGATGTTTTTATTTTCTTAACTAGTGTTTGTAGGTTTTCATAGTAACTGTGTAAATCACCTGGCAGAGTTACTGAACGTTTGTTTTCCTCCTGAGAATGCTTTAAAAGTAGTCTAGAACTTGGATACATTTTTAATGAATTTAATTCATGAATTATTTAGTATTCTCTCAAATTGTGTTAATCTTCCTATACCTTTAACAAAATATTTGTCATTTTAGAACATCATCTAAAATATTCTGCTTTCTTTATCTTTACAGGTTGGAGTATAGCTCAAGTGTTGAGTGTATTTCTGAGAAACTAGTATTGGGTCATGTGTAATGTTCTGTTTGATCAAATCCTGGATGGCTGTTTCTTCTTTCTAATTATCTTTGCTGTTTTATTTCTGCTGCTGCACTTGAAAGTGACTGCGCCAGGGGAGGTTCAGGAGGATTTTCTTCATGGAAGGGGTTGTTAAATGTTGGAATGGACATCTCAGGGAAGTGGTGGGGCCACCATCCCTGGAGGTGTTCAGGAAATGATTGGATGTGGCACTCAGTGCCATGGTCTGATTGACAAGGTGAAGATTGTCAAAGATTTTGGCCTTGATGATCTTGGAGGTCTTTTCCAACCTTAATGATTTGCTGATCCTGTGAAACAAGGATGATAAAATTCTATGTAGCAGCATATGAAATTATTCAACCAACAATTTCCGTGTGTCAGTTTACCTTTACAAAGGTGTCAGTTAACCTTTACAATGATAGATTCTGCTGTAGTTTCCAGCAGAATGAGTGCTGTCTATGGCAAAAAGGTTACGTGGTGCAAATGAAGTTGAATGTGGAAAAAAATAACTGAAGACTGCTGATTTTATACAGCCTCAAAGCTACATTAAATTGTAGTGTAGAGATGGACTTCTCATAAGCCCTTTGCTGTTGGTATTTAATTTAAAACTACTTTCAATCTGAATTTTTCAGTTCTTGAAATCTAATTGTGTACCAACCTAGCCAGAGAAAGGTCAAGTCTTAAATGTATTTTGCTGAACTTTTGACCATGTTTTCCCCTAATGCAACCATAACTTCCTCTCTTACACTGTTCATTTCTTAGTGCTTTAAAATAGTGCAAAGCTGGAATTTCTGCTCTTTTGTTCATTCAAAGTCTCTTAGATAACTCAAAATGGTGGTGTAGAAAGCTATTAATAATCACTGGTGGGTGATATTTTGACCAAACCAGAGAATTAAACTACCATGTTGTGAAAGAAACTGAAGCAAATGGTCTTGGAACATTGGGAATTATGGACAACTTCTTCGACACGCTCATATCTCAAATGAATGTCAGTTCTATCTCCTTGACCTGCATCCTCTGGGCACTGATCCTACAGGGAATTGAAGTAAGGGAGGTGTTCTTTGTTATTCCACAGCTGCCTTTGTCTAGCTGGTAACATTTTCAAAGTTCACCTAACTAGGTAGAGAGAAATAACTTCTTGTCATAAGTTTCTACCACCTTGTCAGTTATTAATTTTCTGTCAATTTCACACAAAAATGCAGGTTACCAGAAATAAATATCCTACTGTTCTGATTGGCTGAATATCCAAGAATCATGCAACAATTTCTCTTTTTTAAGCCATTGATTGCTTCTTCCTTACCCCTCCATGACTAGCCTTAGCAGAATTTCATAATTATAACTGCCTTCAAAGATCTGGAATTTCTCCAGGCTTTAGATGGTATTTCTTAGAGAAAGTACAGGCGAGAGTCATGGAATTGGCTAGTGTACTAGAGGCAGAGAAATAACTCTAGGAAATAAAACAATAGGGTTTTTTCTTCCTTTGTTTTCATATTCTTAGCAGATCCAGACTAACCATGGTGTGTTGACTTTGTGGCCCTCGAAGGCTGTACCTTTCTGCAGTGTGCAGACCGCTGCATCTTTAAACTTCGTTCCACAGAAGCGAACTTGTGGTGACAGTTTTACTCAAGCTTTGTGTTTGACGGTCTTAGAAATGGCAAATTTGAGGCCCGTTATAGAGCCAGGGGGAGGAGAATAAAGCTGAAGTTGGAATTCTGCTCTTTTACAGGAATAGCAAAGAATGTCAGTGTCGGCAAGGTTCACTAAAATGTTGGGAAATAAACTATGCAAAAAATGGCGTTAGATTTCTTTTCCTGTATCAATGAATTTAAAATCTAGGCAATAAGCTTTCACAGGGATAGCCGAATTCCCAGCTTAGAGATAGTTATAGCCAAGGTTTCCTTAGTTCCTGATTGACCAAGTAAGAGAGAGCAAATACAGCTCTGAGTTACAAACAGGGTGAACATGTGTTTCTGCTTCAGTTTGGGAGATGTAGCCTATTAAGAGAATGTTGAGTTCTTTTTCATGCTTTCTGAGGATTTCTGCCTGGATTGCACTTGCTTTTTCATTACTGAGTTAGAGTGAATCCTATGCCTTTAACTAACTAAACTCACTTGAATATTTTTGTTGATGTTTTTCAAAGGTAGATGAAATGTATTGTTATTTTCTGAAAAAAAAAATTAATAGCTTTTTCTTTGATAAGGAAATTAATATATCCTGTAGGGAGCAAAATGGTCTTTGCAAGCAGACTTAAGAAAAAGGCCATTCTTGGTCTGTTAGTGGTTGAAAATCTGTCTTGGAGCTGTAATGTCATACTATGGCATTCTTCATGTTCAGAATTACATATAATGAAGATCACTAAATATACATTCCTGTCAGAAAACACAAGATGCCTGCCTTAAAGTTCTTAAATTGGTTATCACATGTCTCTTCTAGAATTTTAAATAAACATTTGTTTCTCTATAACTTTGGGAGAACTGTAGGTAATATGGGGATTTTATCATGTGGAAATCTAGCACAGATGTTTGGTATTACTTTTTTTTAAACATAGTGACCACACATTATTTACCCTAAGTACCATTAAGTATTTTTTTATTATTGCTATTAAAAACTTGCCTAAGGCAAAGTCCCACTAAGTCTCTAGTGAAGTCAAATGTTAAAATTCCAGCAAGTATTTTATTATATATACATACAAGTATATTACACATGCCCTCTCTGTACAACATACAATTTCACTAAAACAAATTCTGAGATCATATAGGATTTTATATACACATTTCAACTCTTATCTTGCATGTATTCTTAAAATAATGTTGTTGCTCATGGTTTAAAGTTACAGCTTTTTTATATTTAGTAGAAAGAAGAACAACACATCTTTATAATAATTTAAAGTGTACTTCTAAACTTTCAAGGGTTTTTTTAAAACTTTGCTCTATCTTTGAACTCAGCTTGGTCAAATAATGAAGGCTGCTGATAGGATTTGAACTGCCATCATGAATTAGTTATTGCATGTTTTTAAAGTTATTAATGGAGCAAAGTTCCTTCTTCCACTGTGAATAGAACAGATGCCTTGCAGACTTTTGGTGTTTACTGTAAATGTCTTACACTGGAGCCAGTAGTAATTTACTAAGGAAATGCTTTATCGACACCAAACGTTTCTTCCCTGAAGTTGGTTACACAGATTAACAACCATTCTAGGCTGAGCTTTTTTATTAGGTTCATTAGTGCCTCTCTCCTTTTATTTCTCCTGGCTCAACTCAAAATACTAATCTTATCATTTGCTATAAAGACAATTGCTTTTTATCAAAATATCAATAGTAATATGTGTTTTTAAGGTGACCCCTTAAGTATACAGAAGGACTCTGCAGTGCTGGCAGTCACTGGAGACATGAGAAAGTAGACACAACCTGATTATACTCTAGAGAACAGTTGTTACTTCTGACATAGCCCACTCAGATTTTGCTATGCCCTGTGATATTCTTGCCCCAGGGTGCTTGGTTGCAATAGTTTTCATAAGTCCATGAAGGATTAGAAGGCTTTGTTCATTTAGAAATCAGTTTCTTCAAAAATAGGACTGACCTCCATGACACCACCACCAGTAGTTTGGAATCTCATATGTGAGAAAGCTGTCAGTATGAAACTGCCATATCTCATAGTAGCAACTAAAGGAATTATTTTTGGAAGAGAGAAAAACCAGATTTTTGAATAAGCTGGATTTCTGTACCTCTCCGTGTGTGGAGGTGGTAAGTATTGATCCTGCCAGCATTCCTGGAAAGTGCATCCTTTAGAAAGCAGTCTGGTGACTGGCTTGAATTGCTGTAATTCAAGTATTGTCTCTAGATGTAAAATATTGTCTTTGGAAGGCTCTTTGCTCAGTTCACACATTTACCACTTTCTGGTTGCATAAGATTCTAGAGACAAGCCGCAATGAAATAGACAAAAATGATGAATTTTGGTTTCTTTCATGTGCCCTGTTCTGTAAACATGCTACTCCTCATTTCTGTGCCAATAACTTCATTATTCAATAGTGTAATTAACTTTCTCTAGCTTCATCTTCCTGTCCTTTTTCATATGAATGACTGTAGCTTGTGTAGGTGACTCACAGCTCTGACATGTTGATGTGTTTTCTGAGAATGAGAACTGAATTTCCAGGGAAGGGGAGAGTTGGTTACCCTTGAATTTCAATGTACATTTCTCTGATTTAGACCCTCTGTGTCAGCCAAGTTGAGACTCCTTTGTCTTAGGAAACATTCAGCCTTTTAGCTGGGCTGGAAATCCACGTATTGTCACACGAGCTGGAGTTCCAGAAAACTGCAACAGGCCAATCTCCTGCCAGAGTCTGTATCTGTAAATTTACATATATGGATACACTTTTTCAGTTGCAAGGATGCAAAGAGTCAAAAGAAGAAAATGTGTTTTTTCATCTTTAAAAAAAACTTCCTCCCTCCTCCCACCCCCCAGTCTGCTAAAAAAGAACAGTTTTTCATTTGCTAATTTTTTTCCTTGTACAAGTCTTAAACTCTGTGTAAGAAAATGAGTTCTGCCTTGGTATGTGCTGGCTTATTTTAGTAATAAAAGTGGAAGTTTTATTGCAGGTAGTAGAACACAGCTAATAATGTAAACCCTTTCTAAAGTTTCACCTAGAACTCAGCTTGATGAAGGAAAAGCCTAATGTTAGATTAAACTATTCAACAAAACAATATTTCTGATTTAGTGAATAGATGATCATATCCTAATTTTATAGCTGTAGTTATTGGCTTGTGAGGCAATCCCGATAACAGGAATTTTTTTTGATTGTTGACAGTTTGAGGCTGGTATTCCAACATGATTACAGGGCTCTCAATATATTTATGCACAAACACAAAATTTGATAATAGCTATAAATATATTTCATCTCACTATAAAGATTTGGCTAAAATATTGCTGAAAAACCCCAATGTGCTCTGAAAGACATATCCACCAAAAAAGTGGATATGTTTGAAAGCACTGAGGACAAAATTCTGTTTATGCTTGGTTTTTTTTGGTTTTTTTTTTTTTTTTTTTTTTTTTTTTTTTTGGAGTCAAATGAGGTCAATGGGATTGACTGATTTAAGGGGAATAGGATTAGATTTGAGAGAATAAATGAATCCAGACTTGGTTACTGCTCGGCTACGCTGTTGGAAGGAAATAGTTTGCTGTAGCTTTTCTGTAGGTGGAGCCAATGTCTTCACATGCTTGGCTTATCTCCACTTATCAGCACATCATCTTCTCCCTGAAACGTTACCCTTTACAAAACAAACGTAACTCGAATGTTTTAGAGCCGTTTATGTCTAATGAGTATATTTAGAATAGGTACTGGTTCTGTATGTTCTTTATTGCTCTGCTTTTTTACACAATTTACTTGCATATATTCTTTCTAAATACACACTTTGTGTTCTCTCCTAGACACTTGTGATAATGGAAGATTTTGTACATAGTCCGAGTTCCACTGATATTACTATAAAAAGAGAAAAATGATGTAATAATTGACAGAGAAATGCTTAGTCGGCTGATGGCTGTACTTGGTAGTTGCAGACAGGATCTTAGTGGTGTTCCCCTGCCTTCTGGCTGCTGTATCCTCCATTAACAAAGCTCTTATGCTGCCATTGGTCTGCGGTGTTGTCTCATTCCTAATTCACTTCAAACCAGTATTTCTTGGGAAAGACTTCCAAATGGGGCTAGTAAAGGGCCATTTATTAAAGGGAATGAGCTTCACACACTCTTCTCCTTAAAATCTGCATGTGGAGAATGCATTATTTTCATTTGCTAATAGATAATTAACATCTAGTTACATATTTTTTGTAGTCATACTGCTTTAATTGGCTTTGGCTCTTACACATTTCATTTCCCTGAATATAAATTTATTTACAAAAATATCTAGATCTTACGTTTTAGATTTATAACAATGAATATAAGCTAAAATATGTGGGTTTATTCAGCTCATTATTTGACTCAAAACTAAACATTGGAAAAAATATTTCTCTAATACATGATCTTTAGAAGGAGAACTTCAGGAATTTCTCAGTTCATGAGCTCCATTCAGGAAGTTCCTGCAAATACTGAGTTAATTAAATTTCTGCTTTTTCATTTTCAGCTGAATTTTTACAAGGTTTATTAACTAAAGCAGTGGTCTTCAGATGCTGAGCAAGAAACAGTGCATTGATTACTAGGTATTTGAAACTATGGGGAATAACATGGGGCCCTAAATAATTCCGAAAAATCAACCAGTAGCTAACTTGAAGGTTTGCATCCTTCATGTAGAGCATGAAGACACTAGATGGCTCTCTTGAACGAGGATTGTGTTTCAGTCTTGTTTTCACAGACGATCTCACCCTATTTGTTATTTTTCATTGCTCATTTTACAATGGTAGAACTCGAAGTCAATGCAAAGACAATTCCACACAGATTTTATTTTAGTCTGTGATCTGAATGCAGTTTAGAACATCTGTGTCTAAGAACCAAAGCAAAGAGACTGAAAAGGATAGTGCAGCTTTCTATAGAAAATAAGGAATGCAGTCTGAAGGGATTAGTGGAATTCGGTCCTAATGTGTTAGTCAAGGTTGGTAATTTAATTTACGAAAGCGAAAGAGCAAAGTAAGGGGTCATTTTCCTCTTTGAATGGGTTGGAGTTTCACCATATCTGCTCTAAAACTGCCACTGCCGAAACACATCTGAAAGCACCCTGGGGAACCAGCAGTGCTCATTTCAGGTGTTAGCAAGTTTCTAGCAGTGCTGAGTTAAAGCACAGCCTCTCTCAGCTTGGGGCACCTGTGAGACACTGGGCACTCCCATGGCTCCAGCATTCCTTATTTCAGTATCCGGGGGAAGAAGCTGCCATTCAAAAGAACTGTGTTTTCATGGAGAAAGCACATTATTCTTCTACATCTTAAGAATCATAGGCAATGTCATTGCTGATGAATTTTTCTGTCCCCAATATGATTAATTAAGCTTTTTGCACTTTGCTATTTCATAAGTGATTGTGCAGGCGTCAAATAGATGAGAACACCCAATATACTATCTGCTCAATTGTTGTCTTTGCTGTCATCTATTAAACATCTGTTTTGATGAAGAGTTACAGTATCCTTGGGGATTTACCATGCTGATAATTCCCTAAGATGTAGCATTAATTCTCCTTTAAAAAAAAAACAAAACAAAAAACAAACAACAACAAAAAAACACCAAACAAACAAACAACCCCCCCCAAAAAAAAACCCAATTAAAAAAACCCAAAAAAACCTTTTTTTTTTTTTTTTTTAAACCCCAGATGGAAGATGCCTGAGCAGGTTTCCATAGCTTGAACAACATCATGATGAACAAACTTGTGGTGGAGAATTTTTCTGATTTTGTAGCGCATTTACACATACATGCCACAAACAACTTCTTGCTCTTGTAGAGCTGTCTCACAAAGGAAGTAGATTCTGTATACTACTTAAAAATGTACCACTGTAACACAGGAGGAAGGACTTTTATTGCAGATGCATTGTTATCCCAACAAAAATGTTGGTCTGTTTCAGAGCCCTGGTGGACTGAACACCTGCATGTTTCAGAGTCAGAACAATCAGTTTGTTCTCACTTGTTCCCGATCTGCCTGGAGAGAGTAATTTTCAGCTCTCAACTTGCAAATGGCATATTTTCATATAGGAGAACATGTGGCAGAGAAAAGATTTTCTGCTGATAACAAGTTTCAGAAACCATTATCAAAATAATGTTACCTTTCAGCCTCTCAACAGCATTGTGAGTGTTTACAGAGGTCTTGGCAGTGCTTACTCCCCATCTGCATCATTAAGGCACAGCATGGTTGGCCAGAAAAAGGAATTCTTACCAAGAGATTGGGAACAGACAACCATAGGCCCCCAGAAAGAAAAGTTCATTTTAACACCACCTCAGATAATAGAATTTATCAAAACAATAGCGGACTTCAGGATGGTAAGATAGAGCTGCTGGAAGGATTCCAAACTGAGGCTACTTCGAGCATTTGTTTCCTCTGTGTCCTTCAGCAGGAGAGCTTTCTTGTCTCTGTCACATGTATCTGGAAGCCTGGTGCCAGGTGCAAAACTTTTCTTTAATTTATTAACCATTTTTTTCTGAATGGCTTGCTTTCCAGTGAAGTCTAAAAGAATACTTGTTTAAACATCCAGAAAACTTGAGTGCTTTTTGTGTCTGATAGAAAAAATAGAGTTAGAAAGCTTAATAAAAACTTCCCTTTTATTTCCTTGAAAACAAATTCTGAGTACATTATTATCAGGTTGAGTATGCCCAGTATATGAATTTATGGTGGTTGAACTTCACAAGAATCTTTCACTCAATTGTGTGGTGCTTTAGCTCTAATGTCAAATGTATTTGAATATTTCCTATGGTCCCTTCCTGCTAGAATCAAAGGCAGTACAACAGTAATGAACTCCATAAATAGGGAAAAGTGTAGGCTGTGCAATTACGAATGCTGCCAGGCGGGATTTGGAACTGGTATGTGCATCATGATGTTATGATACTTGAGAAATGCTTACCAGTTATTTACAAAATGCTGACAGTTTGAGCAGAAGCTCTCCTGGGAAGAGGAGCAAAAGAGCTGGCTTAACATACTTAGTTTGCCAGCTGTAGGAGTTACGCACTTCTTTTTGGATACATATTTACTACAGGAAAGTGAAATTTAGGCAATTTAGACCATGAAGGAACTTAAAAAGAAAGCTTGTTTTGTCAGATTGAAAAAGGTTTTGTACTTGATTTGAATAATTGCATTTGCCATTATGACAGCTGAATTTCTTTGACTCTGTTCCCTCCAGGTCAAAATTATGTATTGTAAACTTGGCAGTCATTAGTGTTTCTGATCTTTCACTGGACTGCTGCAACTTGAGGTTGCAGTGACTCACACATTTATGAAAGATCTGCAAGAATTCTCTTTCCACAAGAATGTCCTCCGATTCTTTTTCAGAGCAGAGTTAAATATTCCAGATCTGATGTACTGAAGTTCTTTGTCTACCATCCCTCTTCCATTTCACTTTGAAGGAGGTATTCAGCAATAACACTATCAGCCAGTAGCAGGGTGAAACAATTGAGACTTCTGGCCCACTTTGGTATTTAGTGTGTGTCAGCATCAGGTGATTGTGATGAAGCCGTACTCAAAATTTTTGCCCAAGACAAGTTTCAGAATTGCACATTTAATCAGGTTATATGCTAGCCTGTATTCCTTTTGAGACACATTGAAATAATGAAAAAAAGTATTTGGCACTTTTAGATATCAGAAAAGCCTTTCTATTTGAAGGTTTGGAGCCCTTCTTAGGCAAACTGTTAGCCCTGAGGACAGCTTAAAAATTTGACTGTTTCTCTGAACACTCCCTGTTAAGTATTCCTGTTAAGTAAGTATTTGTCTCTGAATATATTCAGAACTTTCTTTCCTGAAGTGTTACATAGTGCTTGGGGTTCACTGAGGGGGAAACACAAGGACAAGCAACTTGGAAAAAGTAAAGTTTACCAGCTTGTCTGTCCTCTGGATTTCTTTGAGATGTTTTGACCTTTCTGTATTCAGCTTCACACCCCCCTCCACTCTCATCTGTACTTGGGGCACAAAGAGTAGCAGCAGTCATGCCTTGTTCTTCATCTCTCATCCTGGGAGTGCAGCCCTGATGCAGGTGCAGGATAAGGGGCAGCTGTTCTGACTCTGTTCCAGGTGTGTGAAGCACAGGAGTAACTTTGTGTGGCTGCCTGGCTCTCGCACCTGCCTGGCTGCACAGCTTGGGCTTCAGTTATTCCCAGCCTCCTCAAAAAAACATTGCTTGGGAATGCCAGCTGCATCCAGATAAATACAAACAGTGTACACAAAATCCATGTAAATGTCCACACTATGAATCTCTCTTTTCCAAGTGAACTTCCTGGCTACCGGAATATAGTATTCTATGTAAGTAATATACCATATATAGCATCTTTATATAAAGTGGTATTTGTGGTATTAATGGATCTGTAAAACTGTTTTGGGAGATGATTTGTATTAGTTTTTTTGGAATAGGAGTACTATGTGAAATGTCTCATAAAAAAGATGGATTCTGAAGACAGCCAAATGTTCTTTTAAAGATATTTTAGACAAGTATTTTTTTTCTCCAATGTAAATTCAAACTCGGGTTCACTGCATCCATAAGTGTGCTCTAATAACTCTGAGAAAGTGATAATACCAGTGCTTCTGTCATGAACATTTCCAAATGCAAAAGTAACTTTTCTTTAGTGACACAGTAAAATTTATATAAATGTCAGAAAGAAGAAAATAGTGGGGTTTTGAGTGTAGGAATGTAATTCTCTATAGGACATCTAGTTTATTTTCAGAAATAAAATTGAACTGTGTATATTTTGCACTAATTCTGTCTTTTGCATGCCTTCAGAGCTCTTAATGTCGAGACTGTACCTTCCAACAGATTTCAAGCACTACACAACCTGTTATTTTTGGTGTAAAAGTAAATTTAAAAATTGACACTTCCTGTGAAGGAGAGGCAATACATACACAGAGCACGTTGAAACTGTGGAGTCTTTAACAGAACACCTGGAAGTTGTGGAGATGCATTGGAAAAACTATTTTCTGAAGTGTTTCCTTGAGTGAACAGCCTATCAGAAGCTTGCTAGGAAAAGGAAATATCTTTACAAGTTTTCATTGTATTCTCAGCTGTGTTAAACCAGTTTATTTAGAGTGGATTTATGCACTCTGGTACCTGAACAAAGTAATTTGTATTGGGATTGTTCAACGTGATGACAGAAGTGGAAGTCATTATTACATTACACTTGTATTTCTCTTTCCTGGCAAGTTCCTGAAGGACATGAGCTTTTAGATGTTGTCACACTCAGAGACAGAGTCTCACCTAACCTGGAAACCAGCAAGATAAAAAAGCAGGAAATGACCTGTAAAGAACAAAGTTCTTTGGGATTTTCAGGGACTGGTTGGGGGTTTCTTGAAAAGGAACTGAGTTAATGATTGATCGTGGAGGAAGGAGTGAAAATAATGAGGTGTCATTAATTTTTCATAATTGTCATCACTACAGGTGATAACTGGAAGCAATATATTGCTTTGTCTTGAAAGCACATGTCAAAAGCTGTTTTAGATGTCATTGCAACATAACAGCTGAGCAAAAATATACTATGCTTATATATGAATCTGTTAATCTTGTCTAATTTAATGCACTGAGAAATCAAATCTAACTTTCCTGTTTGTTTTCTCGGTTGGGGTTAAATGAGCAAGCAATACTTTGACTCTTTAGTGAAGGAAAGTCTGTCTTGCTCTAAGTGTTAAGATAAAATAACACTGAATTAAAAGATGGTTTTAAACTATTTTTTTTTTTTCAGTAGCACATGGATTGTTACAGTACGGGCTATGATTTATTTATTTATTTTTTAGTGGGCCATCTGGTCATGTACTACTGCTTAATAGCAAGGAAGCAAGAAAACAGGAAAGGCAAAAATACCAGAAGGTAACGGAGAAAAGTCTTATACTGCAGGAAAGTCTTATATTTATATTGCTGGGTGGCATGTGAAAAATACAAGTTCTTCACTGACTTTTAGACTGTGTGTACGTTCTCATATCAGAAGAAGAATAGCTTTGGAGCTAAGGAGTTAGTACTGAGGATATTTGGGGGGTTTATATTGGGTGGATTTTTTTCATCTCTGCCCTTTCTTTTTGATATAAAGATCAAAATTATAAAAGTCTGTAACATGTTTAAGACATATCGTGCTAGAGACAATGATGGTTTTACAGAACTATTTCTCTAGTCCATTAGGCTGTAGTATTGCTCTTCCATAATTCCTGTTACTACAATGCATTGTTTAGTTCATGCACACCATGTTTAGTCAATGAACATCCAGAGCATGTGGAAAGTTCATTTTCTAGAGGTTTTGGAAAAATCTAATTATATGAGATAATGCGTTACGGTAATGCAAAAGCTAAAGAATAAAATACATTCACTTGTAACCTGAGCAGTGCCCAGACTGCTTTCTGTTAAATGTTTTCTGTTGGAAATTACTGGCATTAAAATCTCAGCAGTTTTTTTCTGATGAAGGAAAACCCTTTGAACGATGCTGTTACTATGATTTTGTTTAAAGCCTTGACAAAATCTGATTTCATAACTTAGAATATTCAAGATGCTTTGTTTTCATGTAATATTACCAGAGAAGTGGTCTGAGAAGTAGAAGTGAGATGTACCTGTTCCAGATTTTGCTTGGCTTCTTTGAATAGGCTCTGCTGGTATTTTAGGGTATTTGGAACTTAATAGGATACGATCTTAATTTCTTTATGGTTGAAGGACACTGAGCAAAATTTGAGAAATAAAGTTTAGAAATTAAAGACTGCACAAGATGTGTTCAGGGCCTGGACCTTTGAAGCCCAGTGAGCTTTATATGTATTCATGTAAAAATACAGCATTTGTGCTTAGACAAAGTGCAAAACTCTCACCCACCTGCAAGAACTGAGGAGAGAGTTCTCTTTGTGATACCTCAATACACCATGAGAGTTTTAGTCCTCAAACTCTACTAAAATGGTAAATACCTTTTCCATAGTAGCTTGGGATTTTTCAGAGTTACTGGAAAGAAAACTCAGTAGCTTTCCAACAGTTTGACAGAAGCTCTTCATTCATGGCAGTGTTGTGTTTTCCAGGGGGGTATTTGAGGATGCCCAGCCCTAGTGAAGGTAGTCAGTACAAGTGAGCAGAGCTGCTCGAGAATGGAAGGGCAGAACACACTCTGAACATCCTCATTAAACTGAGTTCCAAGAGCAAGACAAAGAATGTTCTGTAATTCAGATATATTTCAATGTTGAACAAACACCTTGTATCTTAGTGCTGCTAGTATCAGAGGCACGTCTGAACACCTGCAGAAAGGAAGTGAGGGACACCTGCAGTTCCTTCCACTGTTGCGAGGAAGTTTTCATGTAAATGTTTTATTCTGAGTACCTACACTTAAAAACTACAATTAAATCTCTGAGAGACTTACTTTTTAGATATCCCACCTTTCAGCCATGAGAATATTCAGATCTTTTGGTTTAGATTTGAGTTTCTCAGATTCTGAAGTCACAGGTCATAGTGAGAGAAGCCCATGAGGTTATTTGTATAAGTTGTATTATCTGTAAAATAATTTGCCTGCTCTCTGCCGCTATTGCTGCTGTGTCTGAGTAGTTCTTCCTCTGTTCTTCAGGCCTCACCCTGAGGCAGGGTCTCTTCTCACTCAACCTTGGAAGTTCTGGTCTACTGTCACCTCAATCCATATTTAATGACCTTATAGAGCTAATCTAATAATAGAAGTGCAGAGTCTACTTTTTCTTCATCTGGTATCTGCAGATAAAGCAAACTTCTACAATTCAGATGGGTATGGGTAAATAATGATTAACAGCCAAATATGGATATAAGTATCTGTATTTAGATGTTGGTAATGGAGCATAACCATGTTTAAACACTATGCCTAGAATATCTGGTGTGCAGCTATTGGAAACCCACATGACTATTAGGAAAAACCTACCTCTTGAGTAAAGCTGGAGAGTGTTGAGTAATTTGAAGTAAAAATAATTCATATGAATTTTAATTATTGAAAAAAACCCTACCCCAAAACAACAGAACAGTCAACCCCCTGAGAAACGCATAAGCAAAACAGGAACGTGTCAAACCTTATCTTTAATTCTAACTTCTAAAGTATTGTTTATTGTGAATAAATAATTTCAAACTAATTGTTTATAACCAGATAAGCTGTGATAATTGAGCTGAATTTCCAAGAACTGTTTTTTAATGCTATTCTAATAGAAATTTTGTAGCATTCATATTGCTCAAGAAAAGAGATAAAGATACTGAGATTCAGTTCCTCTTCCTATAGATAGGAAAGAGAACCAACAAGTTAAGTGAAATTTTGAACCATATTCAGGTCTGTTTCCTGAGCAAGAAAACCCTCTTTAACTTGACCATTTCTCATTTTGTGAACCAGTCATTGATGAATTCAAAAGAACCCCATAAAATGGTACTTATTCTGTATATAGGGATTGTTCTGTATGCATACATCTGCAGATGGGGAGAACATCAGGGTGTAGCAGAAGAACTAAAGGGGGGCCCTCAGGGTGGCCCATTCCTCCCGGTGAACCACAGAAGTTCTACCAGCCTTTCTGTGGTAAGTTTGCTCCAGTGAACGAATTATTTGTCAGTCACACTCGTATTTATGTTTGTGATCACCGAGCTAACAATTTGTGCATGTATCTGGGAATATTTTTGTTTTCTAATTTTTCAATTAAATTTACTTTATCATTATATTTTAATTTCTCAGTTTACCTTTTGTTTTAAGGGGTTGGATGATGATATGAACTACAAATCAATTTAGGGTTCTTTTTTCCTTTTCCTGTCTTGCAGATTCTTAACATCTGGTAGGAAATGCATTGCATAGGAGGAAGGTCAGAGAAAGAAATTGATGATCCCAACTTGAAAGACTAAATGGAGGCAGGTAAAGATGCAGTTTCTTGGCTTGTAATTCTGCCCATTTGATATGAGGCCTGTAGAGTAGCTGCTTCTTAGAATGCTACATGATAGATATTAATGAAGTAAAGTACAGAATCGCAATCATTTTATCTAATTGCTCTGTAAAAGAAAATAAATTAAACCATCATTGTACCATTCTTTCCCTTAGATCACCCCTGTGATGAGATCACCCAGTGTACCACCATTTTCCTCACAGAAAACACGAACAATAAGAGGATCAGAAGAAGCCTGTGAAAAGAAGGATTACATTGCGCTCATTTTTTTCTATAAAAATATGTCCTTATGTTGTAAACTGTACTAAAGAAAACGCTGTCATCCAAATGCACTAAGACAAAGAGCTTACAATAAAAGTATATAAAACGTAGTTATTTTTAAGTATGTTTTTATTACAAGTGCAAAGAAACTTTGGCATTAGGTTTTTCACTGAATAAGACGCTTCCAAAACTGTGTTTACAGAGATATGGGGTGTGGAGGACTTGAGCATTGAAAGAGACAAGTGCAAATAAGAGATCTTACTTTAAATGATGCTTTAATGTTGGCATGTTTGCTACTAAATGAAAATGTTACATCCATTTCCTTTTTATTGCCTCTAGATACAGTAAGATCCTCAGAGTATCTTTATTCATTGCTACACTTAACAGACTCGCACATGATTTAATCTGCAATGACTTTGCTGCAGTGATGTCCCTGACTAGAATTACACTTGTGCTGATGTAAATAAGGAAAGAGTTGAACCATTGGTTCACAGAGACCTGCTGAGAGCTGAAATTCAGCCTTGAAATCCGGTCTTCTGAAAAAAGGCACAGAGGAATATCCAAATAGAAAATGAATAATGCATGCAAAGGGAGCCTTTAGCATGCTGAGGTACTGACTATGGACCTGTTCCTGAAGATATTGCTGTTAGGTAGGAGTTGATGCCAGGAATTTTTGACATTTGTGGGATAAGTCCATCAATTGGCAGGATATGTGAAGAAGTGATTTTGAAAATGGAGGCTGTGTGGTAAGACATAGGGGCCTAGAAAATCTGCCTGACTCTATTGTGAGAGTCCATAGAGAGCTGTAAATAACAAGATAGTATTTAACCAAGAAGTAATGCAGTAAGTAAACTATGAAATAAATTGTTTCTGTAATATGTCAGCAGAGTTATGTAGTTGGCAATTTTCCACCAGCTAACTTTTTATACTCTCTAGGTTTCAGCTCTTACTCCACACATTTTCTCTCTTCTCTGTACAGTTAACCTAGGTCTTACAGTTTTTAACCCTTAAACTATTTAGAACTCTTTGTTTTGAATTATCTTGTGCCAAAATGTCTGTGTTTATAAGCTTTGTTATCTGATGTCAGTAGAGCTTGGGTAATGGTTATTATCAGCCTACTGCTATATTTAAATTAAGGAAAATCTGCCAATTCATAGACTTGCTGGGTAACTTAGCAGATTTTTTTCTCTTTTAGTGACAATATAGTACATTCTGTACTTGTTGAGAGCTTCTAAATGTATCTTAAGCAGCTAATTAAAACTATGGAACGTGTATGAATGGCATTTATACCTAGACTGAAGATTTAGCATGTTCAGTGAGTCCTATGTGCTTAAACCAGTGACAGATTCAAGCTCCCTAGTGATTTATAGAAGGCCTAGATCAAATTCCTCACAGGGATGTTTGGGAAGGCATAGAAAATAAACTGCCACATTTGAAAGAATTGTTAGGACTGACCTTGTCTAAGCCTATAAAAACGTAAGAAAGGGAGATGAAATAAATGTGAAATCAAACATTTCAGGTGGTATTGAGGTGAAGAGTTGTTGCTCTGTAGTGTGAAGGGAGAATGGAAAGAAAAGAATAGTTGGTATGAGTTACAGAATCCCTAAAGAGAAGTGTCAGCACTAACAGATGCCTAACAGAAGTATCAGAAGAAAAGTGTAAGAATTGATGGATGGATAAAATATAAATACATTTAAGCAAGCGGTGATATCTCATTGCAGCCTCAGTGCATAGAAATTTCCTGTTAACTTGATAATCATTGAGTTAACAGCATTAATATGTTCTTGTAATAACTGGGCTTAAGACTAAATGATGAAATAAAATTATTTCATCCCCTAAAATATAGTGGTCTTTAAGACGGAGACTTGGCAAAGAACTATTGAGTAAAATTTTGTAGTTTTCACTTACTTGGCACTTTTTGCTCAGCTATTTCAGAGCTACATTATTAATGTGTCTGTGAGATGTTTTTTGAAACCTATTTGTAAGTAAAAGCCAGAAAAAGGTTGTTTCTCCTTTGTTATGCGTATCATAATCCGTGTGTCAGCACACAGACTAAAGTTTTCTCTGTTTTCTATTCTTTTAGGTCATAGAATATTCTGAAAATAATTCATTTGGTATACACTTAGCCACAAATTTTCATTATGCTAATTTTGTCAACACCATATAGACTGTGAATGTTAATGCATTTATTAAGTGCTAAATAGTGATCAAGAATTTTTCAGATTTGCTTTTCTCATGATGGCTAAGAATGCTTTAGCAACATATTGTGTTTTCCAAGGAGAATTGCTCTTTTGAAGTGAAACTCTACAAATCAAATCTCCATAGTAACTCTGGATCTTCTGCCAACCTGTACTGTTGCAAATTTCCTTGTCAAATTGAAGGTAGTTTTACAGTTGTATGAAAATTATCTTTTTCATGTAGTTAGAATGGAGAAGTAAGACCAACACTTTTATTGGTCATTTTGTTTATAGTATTGTATAGCCTTTCTCATTTACATTGCTGGTATTTTATGTTCTTGGCATTTGTGGGGGGCAAAAATTGTTCTGAATTTTAGCCAGTAGTAGTACTACAGAACATGTTTAGTGTAAGAGAAACCTTGAAGAAACAGCTTATTGACTGAAATGACTTTAACAAGACTCTTGTAGCATGTAGAGAATTCTGTTTCTATTCTACATATTCTATTCTGCAATTCTTCACTAATGAGATAACTGACATTTGCCTGTTGTGGGGATCACAAGCTAATTGAAACAAAATGGCATAAAAATAATTGCTCTAGCTCAGAAATATTTTCATAAATAATGAGTTAGATGAACAGTTCTAACTCGTGTAAATAAAAAACCTGAGTCAGCTGTCATGTGAAGTAATCTATTGCTATTAATACTCCCCTGGGGAGCAGTGCAGTGTATCCCCTGTGCTGTTCAGAGGCTGTTCAGCTGAAGGGGAGCAGCTCTGTGTGTGCTTTCCTGACCCTGGAAGGAGGCACCACTGTGGATTCCTAAAACTGGGTCCTGATTATTGCTGGCACAGAAGGTGTCCCATGAGTTGTCTTTCACTGTCCCGATGAAGAAACAGTTCTTGAGTGGGACTGCCAGGGTTGTGCAATTGTTAGACTGGGCGGATGAGGTAGGTCTGTATGAAACACTGAATGTGTGTTCTGACCTACTTTCCCACCTTAAAATGAGAAGTAGATTTAATGGATGATCAAAATGCTGTTGGAATGACTTAGTCACAGGATGTGTCTGCTTACAGATGGGAAATGTCTGTATTTTCACACGTAAAGTGGATGTGCAGTTGGTCTTTTGATTAGTGATGAGCTGCAAGTTTTTAATGAAAGTGGTAGTGGTGTGCAGCCTGGCATAACTGTCCAGTGAGCAGAAAGGAGGAGGCTGTGTGCTTAATAAATTGTTCTGGTTTCCTACATACAGTGGGAAGTTTGCCACTGTGATGATTAAAAATGCTCATTTTGTGGAATAGCAGCTGCTGTTGTGATATCTATGCTTAACATTGTATGAAATGTATACAGGTATGTAAAGGTCTGTGTAGATGTCTGTTTAAGAATGCTGCTGGTCAGAATGTGCAAATCCTGCAAGGGGGGAGGAATTTATAATTTATGTATAGACTTCTTTATTCTGGAAGTTCAAAAATATTTGAGACTTTTGGCTGCTGTAACCATTCTGCTTTTTACACATTCTTCAGTGTCTGAACCAGAGCTTGAAAGGGTTGATGGCATCTTGTCTGTGCATCTCATACTTGCCTTAGACTAAGTTAGGCTCTAATTTCAACGTACAAGAGAAAGGAGAGATGGTAAAGAAGAGAATTGAGGTCCCTGCAGTACCTCTGGGCTGGTCATGAGCATTACACTGTCCTATGCTCCACATAAAAAAAAGAATGTGTTCTTCTGAAGAAGGGCAGTCTGGCTAAGAGCAGGAGAGAGCGTTAAACCTTCCTCTTCATAAAGTTCTCCTGAAACAAAATGTTACTCTGACAAGCCTTGAGCTCACTCCTCTCTTTTGAAACAAACACGACAAAAGATGTTTGTAATACCAGTAGTTCCAAGTTTCTGAGTTTGAAAAGATGGAGAAATCAGATAATACATAGCATGTAATTTTTTTCTCAGTATGTTAAGGCACTTCTCTCTGTTAAAACTCTACCTGCTGTATTCAGGCCTTCTGCAATAGGGGCTCCAAAAGTTATCAAAACAAACCAAACCCCATACCTATACTGACTTAAGTTTAGTGCCTAAAAAATGTAAAACATGGAAAGCGTAGATAACTGTGGTTTTGTTATTGCTGCCGCTTCTGTTTGTAACATGGTGGATTTCTTAAAACACATGTGATCATGTCTTCTGTACAGAGCTTAGTACCCTACATCAACATGCAATTATCTCCATTTGCCTGTTTTCCAGTCTTATCCTATGCAGACATCCTCACATGGATTTCCAAAGTTTCGAAAATTGTCTTTCAGGGTCTGTTTTTAATCACAACAGATAATAGCAGTAATTTAAGTGGAGATTCTTCTGATTTACATCTCTAGAGAAAACGAAGTATTTGGATATTTATGGTTTCTATGCATTCAGTATTTATTTTGAGTACTGATGCACAGGGAAGTAGTTTTTAAACTGTGCCTCAGCCCCTGGTCTATCAGTATTCGTGTCAGCATTTAGATACAGGGAAGATGAAGTCTTTGAACTGTATGAGGAGGTGGTATCTTGCTCCTTGTATTGCCCTGAGGTAAGGAAAAGGAATAAAATAAAAAATTTCTTTTCCCATTCTTCAAAAAAAAATTATCTGTAATGTGTTGTTGTTCCTAAGAGACAATATCAGACACTTTTCACTCTGCCATAATTTCAAAACAGATAAGGATCTGTTGTATCTTTTATGCAGTGATAAAATATGTTGGTGGATTTTTTTTTTTCTGATCATATTTTCAGTTAAGGGCTGGATTTTTCTGTTCTGATAAAAAGGGAAAACTGAAAGAGGAAATTTGAACAGATGGATTTGAGTTACCAAGCAACACTTAGTTTCCCAGGCAATGGAAAAAGAATTGGAGCAGGTGCTAAGTGGATTTCATTCCTTTTTTTTTTTTTTTTAAATTATTGTGAGCTGATGCGTGAGCTTGAGTTCAACAGACTCTTGACAAACTTAATAGAATGATAAATATTCAACTAGGTGATGATAAATACCTGTGCAGGTTGTTTCCTGTGTGACTTGAACAGTTCCTTTCTGTAGTTGTGGTAGCACAAAGTCTGTGCAGCAAGTCTGTTGTAGAGGACATTGGTGTTGTTTGCTTCACTCCAATATTATCATATAAAATCAGCTCTATTTTTCTGATTTTCATATGTTGCTGTAATATTGGGTTCAGGCTCTTCTGCAGAATATTAGTTTCAGAGTGAAATAAGTGTTCTGCATTCTTAAATGTTTAGACATTATCCCCTACCTCTTTCCTCTTGAGAAAGACTGACTTGGTTGGCAAATCTCAACTGATAGGCAGAGTTGCAGTGAATTGGTGGGTGCACTGAATTCAGTTTCTGGCAGATCCAAAAATAGGATTTTTTTCTTTTTAAAAGTCAATGCAAACTAATTTATTCCTTTCTTATTTTAGTGAAGTTGTGGTGAGTTCTTTTGGCAAGCATAAAATTTTAGCTTTAGGTTAAAAAGCATGCTGTTCACAAGTTTTTTTTAAAAAAAAACCCAAACCAAAATGCCCACCTGCTAAAGCACGCCCAACACCCAAATTGTGTGAAAAATTGTCTGTCTTATCTCTTTAGGTTAGTGCTCTCATGTCCCTCTCTGCCATACATTTGCATAACTAACAGCTATATAGAACACTTGGGAATGTAGGGATGACATTTCTCTGAATATCTAGGGGAGGTAATTTTGTTAACTGAGAGCTTTGACATTCCGTTACATGACGATGTAATAACTGTAATCTTTGTCAGAAAATATCTAATTTTTCATCTGCCAGTATCTCCAACTCCTTTTCTGCAGGGCTGCTCTCAGTGCACGCGTTCCTTACCCAGCCTGTTCTGATCCTGGGCGTTGCCCCCACCCAGGTGCAGGACCTTGCCCTTGGAGGTCCCCAGGAGCACATTCCTCCAGCCTGTCCCTGTTCCTCTGAGCCATCCCTTCTCTCAGTGATCCCAACAGCACTGCTCAGCCTGCTGTCGTCTGCAACTTGCTGAGGGTGTGCTCAATCCCATCGATTGAGGTATTGAATAGTATTGGTCCCAATATGGGCCCCCGACAGACACCATAAATATCGTAGCAAAACTTTATTTGCATTTTAAAAAAAACTTGCTATACCACAGAGCCAATGAACTTACACATTTGAAGTCTTACTAACTCTGATGCTTGCTGGCACTGCTAATTAAGTTTAAATACTAAATAGCCTAAGCCAGCAGTAATTTTAGATGCATGTAAGTAAAACCCACCCATATTTAGAAAAGCACTTCCTGGAGAATTAGGGAACTGTAAATCAAACCCATAAATTATTTCAGCTAGTGATTTCATCAAGTCCACATGAAGGAAAAAGAGACATGAAAAGGTAGGCTAGAAAAGGCAATAACAAAACAGTATATCCATTAATAAGTATGGACATGAGTAGATAACACTATGCTTTTCAAAATTGAAAAGTCCCATGCTAATAAATTTGAAGTATTACTGCAACACGGGGATGGGCATCACACAGGGAGTGCCAGCACTTGCCTGGGCTGGCTCAGGCTGTTTACAGTGATTGATGTTTTATCAATGCTAAGTTTATAAAAGGATTTCTGCCAGAAAAGTGAACAGCATGTTTGAAGTTCTGTGCATGTTAACACCAGCTAACACATTCTTCAGTAACCTTACGAGATCTGTGCAGCAAGCGTGTGAAATATGTAGTACTTCTGGCTTCGAGTTGTCGAGTGTGACTCTGGTTTTGGCAGGGCTATTTTGCTGCCATTTGAGAAGTTTGTTCTTAATTTAATGATTTAAATTGTTTTTGCATCTGCAATCAGGCTGAAGAGGAGCACTGGTTCAGAGTAGAAATTAAACAAGTATTGCTGGGTGTGTGCATAGGTTGGAAGGGGGGAAAGCACTAAACGGGATATCACCCTTTCTCTTTTTGATTTTCTAGGACAGAACTCTTAGGTTTCAGCTTGTTTAAGGAAACTGTCAGGGAGTTAGCTGTATGAATATGGGAAGAGCTATTGGAAAGTGTTTTCCTCTACTTTGATGCACTGGCCTGTAGAAACACCACAAGCAGTCTGTGTTGGCACTGCTGGTAACATCCTATCTCACAGTACCGGCCACGTTTAAATGGTTTTGGTTTTTTATTATTTATGAAGGGTGGAGCTGGCACACAGCAGCATCTCTGCTGTGTGTTCTGGATCTTGGGATTGTATTTGGTAATCTTTGCTGTGACTTTACCCTTTTAAGCTTTGCCTGTATGCTTTTGATGGCAGGAACAAGGGAAGTCTATTCTTAGTTACACCCTAAGGTGGAATTCCATTATTACTCCATGGTTAGTGTTACACTTATTGTAAAACTGATGGGATATTGCTTTCTTTTTCAACCTTATTAAAAAGTTCTTTGTGTGCTCAGGCTTCTAAATGGGAGGGAAGTAGTGGAAATAAGTCTTTAAAGTAATGGATTTGTTGGATATGGATTTTTTAAACACTATGGATTACACAAAGGATTTGTTACAATAAGGATTTTACATTTTAAGAATTTGAAGATGTGATTTTAATAAAAGATAGTCTTCTAAAAAAGGATCCCCACACCCAAAACCAAATACCTAAAACCCTGGTTTATAACTCACGAGAATATTTCATTCATGTGTCCTACTGCAAATTAAGTGACTCTATTTAGTGCACCTGGGTTATTAATAAATGGCTATTTAAACATTTAGCTTTTTTAAAAAATGGCATATTTTTCCATGCAGCTTTAAAGCTTTATATGCACTGCAAAGAGAAAGTTTTTTAGCCAAGATGTTTCTAGAGTATATTTACATTGCAGAAGTGTAAGCAGCAGTTGGAACTTCTGTTTTCTGATTCTAATTGACTACCCCTGAAAACAAATATATGGGCTTCCTTTACTGCAGGCACTCAAGGGTTTTGGGATGGGTTCTTAAAGAAAATGGTGAAAAGGGAGAAAACTGTTTATCGTCAAAGTTTCTTTTTCAGAAGATGTGTGAAGCACTAACTCTTCCCTTTTCCTAAATTTGGAGAGGTAATTTTGGTAAGAGGAGAAGAGGTTAATGATACTGTGCAAAACAGAAATGATCCCCTAGAAGCTTTATTCCTTCTACAAAGAAAAGAAATAAATTTTCAAGAATTCCGGTAAAAGTGGGGTTTCAGTAGCTGCTTTCAGGAAACATTCTGTGAGCTTTCAATTACAAACTGCATTGTCCCACATGCATTTCAAGCTCCATATACAAATTGTGTTTTCACTTGAAACTTTGTATGTGGTCTCTTGCCAGAGGACACTCTTCCAGTATGACAACGAGCGTGGTTGCTTGAGGTGTTTTTGACATACAAGTCAAAGAAAAGCTGAGTTTCTTAATGCTCAGATTATTTTTCACGTTAGTAAAGCTTCATAAGCCCCTCTTTTACACACATGAATTCAGGAATAAATGGAAGTCTGATCATTGGGAAGACGTACTTTGGCTCCTGATTCAATATGGTGGTTTTCAGCTGGTGTAAAAACTCCTCCTTTCTCCCTCCTACTCTTTACGTCTCCACGTGTTTTAATGTAGGCCAGGGGTGGTGTTAGACTCATTGTTCAAGAGTGATACTGAGGCCATTGGGATTATTGTTGGACTTGTCCATGCTGATGGACTATTGACCTTTGTTTTATAGTTTGGTGGTGGTGCCTGATTAATGCATTTATCATATTTATAATATATTTATCAAAAGTCATACCTGTTTATTTAAAATGATAAATGGAGAGAGAATTAGACATGCATCTGAGTATTTTGTTTAACTGTGAGAACTTAACAAATTTAAATACACCTGATTTACAAAGAAACTCTCTGCAGAACTTTTGTAGCTATCAGCTCTTTATATTTCCTCTAATTTTTCATTTCATGTCCTTATATACACCTTTTCATTTCTTCAAGCTGTAAAACTTATTGGGATTTGACAAAATTTCTTTAGCAGGTTCTCCCAGAGTTCAAATACCTATAATGGTGAATTTTTAAAAGACAGTCCATGGTAACAAGATTTTTTAAATCCTTTCCAATAACAGGGCTCCTTATTCCTGCACGCTGGAGGCAGACATGGGACTTTTGTGTTGTCAGTTTATGGTTTCCAGAAAGATAAAGCGTTTGATCATGGTTTTTTAAAAATCTACTTTCTTTTAAATTACTACGAGACTCTTTTGGCTGGGGGTAGATGTGAAGAGTTAGAAAAGAGAAAAGAGTGGGTAAGTCTGTATTGTAAGAATGAATTAATTCCTGTATGTTACATTTTTCTGGTATTCTGGTAATTGAATTTGATCAGTGTTTCTAATGGTATTTTTGGCTGAAGGAACACTACTGTTTAGACACTTTAGGTAAGTGCTGTGCTTTTACTTTAGTGATTGATTGAAATATTAAAACACTGCTGATCTAAATTTTAAAGTTCAGACAAGCTGATCCTTTAGAAGAACTACCAAGGCTTTCTTTTCCAGGAGAATGGAACCAGTGTGCCTTGAGGTGTTTGAGAGAACTAACAGCTCCTACACCATTGCCTGCTGTGATTTACAGATTTGTACATTTTGTCTATAAAGGCAAAAAGCTGCATTTACTGACACAATGGTTTCTCCTGCCAGTTTTTATGCTGCCTTCTTTAATAATTTTTCTTTCTTCTTCCAATGGTTATTTGATTCTGATGGTTTTATTGCTTTTATGTCTTTATTTTTCAGAAGTCTTGAAATTTTTATTAATTTTTAAACACTTCCTAGTTTTTGATTTCGTTTTCCTTCTGTTCTTTAATCAGTAGAAGCATACCAGTTGAAATGCAGACACTCACTGACAGTTTCACACCATCTCTAAATTGCCTATTTTCCTGAACATTTCCTTTCTAGCACTTTGTGTCATTATTTTAGGCAGTTTTGAGTAAATAAAGGTAAAACCTTGAACTACATTGACAGGTTTGGTATCATTGAATGAGAACAACATAGTCACTGATGTCTTGGGAACATTAATAAAATACTTCAGAAACAGAGTAAAGAAGGATCAGTTTGCAGCACCCTGACTTTCCTGCAGCCAAGGGATGAAGTGTCTTTTAATAAAGCTGGGATAAAATCACAGTTTTATTTGGGTAATTAGTATTAGGTTCAGATTCACTACATAGAGGGGATTTTCAACACCAGTGAATAATGACAAAATCTTGCAATAGCTTCTTATCAATTTCTGAACAAAAGGGTGGAATTCATCTTCCCACCAGTATTTTAGGATTATAAATATAATCTGCCTCCTCTTTGACTTTTTTTTGGTGTTTAAATTAGTGTTAAAATTGTGTGCTAAACTTATTTCTGAGGCCAATACAAGACGCTAACCTAATAGTGTGGAAGGAGAAAGCAATGGCCAGGTTTGGGTTGAAACTCATTTTAGTCTAAAAGCAAAGCCTGTTAAAGTAAATTTAATGTGAAGAAGATCTGATTACCTGTCAATTTCGTGTGGGTGCATTAATCACCTTGACAACTAAGCATCATCAGGAAATACGAGGTGTGGGCATTTGGTTACACAGAATTATAATTAATTTGCATGTGCAAAGTGGTTACTCAGAATTGCTACTAATTACAGATGTCATATAGAGGGATATAAAGAAAGTTTGATTTTATAAATGATTGTAACTCCAAGAGATTTTTGGTATAGGCTTTGATCATTGCAGAGATGATGTTTGAAACAAGTACTTTGTTGTGGATATAAGTATCAAGAGTTCCATTCAATAAAGTTTAGTTTAAAAGAAACTATCCCTGATAAGTTTTGTGATTTTTTTTTTTCCCCCCCCACATTTTCTTATTTGTCTCCCTGGACTTTTTATTAAAAGAAATTGAAAACAAGAAAAATGCATTTTTCCAGCAATGATGTAATGGATAAAAATCTGGTTTCCTTAGGCTATGAGGACTTTCTGAAATCTCCAGAATATCTCTTGCTTAGCTGTTCAGGCAAATTTGAAAGCCTCCAGATGACCTCAGATAATAAAATCAGTGTAAGGTATCATGCACACAAACTGTATCCTTAAATTAGTACCCCAAAAGTATATCCCTGAATCAGGTACCCCAAATGAAAAAGCACATACATAGAACAACATAAATTCAAGAACTGAGCCTTGTGGGAATCTCCAAACATTTGAATCTGATTGGAAGAAAACCCACACAAAATAATAAAGTGGGAGTAATTTTCTGATCTTCTCCAGAATCCTAAAGTCTGCTTCATTTTACCATCAGGGATAGAGAAGAAAAGCTTTTAAGTCAGCCAGCATCAGTTTGATTCATAAAGCAAACAGGAAAAGCATTATGAGGCAAGGCTTCATGCTATGATAGACATCTCAGAATACGCATCCTTGGCAGTCTATTCATCTTTGGCTGACGGGGTGGAAACTCTGGTTTGTCTCCCTGGGCAATGTGTGGAATCCTGTTTATATTCCAGCTCAGTTTATATGGCCTTGGGGAGCAAAGTCTGGTCTTAGAATTAGCTGTAATTTTTGCTGATCTGATAGTGGTATGACTGGCCAACTATTCTTTTGTATAACTGTATGACAAATTCATTACATACTCCTATTTTTTAAAACAGTTGTGCAGTGAAGGTACTTGTTTCATCTAAGACAAACAGCTGGTGGTGATTGAGAGATTCCTTGCATAGGTGATTTGCAAAGATTTCTTTCTTTCTATAATACAGAGAGTCGCATTTAAATTAAAAGAAAAAAAAACAATGAGAAAGGACTAATCAGAGATGCTATTTCATAAATGCAGAAAGAATTCCATAAATGCCAAAGCATTTGAAAAATGCATAAAAGCAAAATTATAAGTTCACTGTTATCTGTTAGATGCAGTTTAAATATATGTATATGTACCTGCAATATATTTAGCCTAATAAAAAACCATTCAGACTTACTTAGCATTAGGTACGCTAACTTGTCTCTTTCAGTTATTTTAATATATTAGGCCACACATTTTTTTAATCTATTTTATAAAGATGTTTATTAGCAGTTGACTTTAGTTTAATAACATACAGTAAATCACTCCTACTACTTAGTCTTTGAGAACAGTTGTTTCTCACAGTTGTGGATCAGCAATATGTTTGTTGCTACCCAGAAGAAGAAACTGATTGATGGTTTGTGATACAAGAAATTATGACTTTTAAACTTGTGGGTTATAAGGTAGGCAAGGCCTAGGTGAATGACCTTGGCTCCTTGGCCTCAAGCATAAATGTCTTTTTCATGGCTTCAAGGTTAATTCAGGAACACTGCAGTAGAAAGAACTGAGACATAAAGGCATCAAGGATGGCACTCCTGTCCTTTAGAGCAGAAGGACTCCAAAGGAGTAGAAATGGGACTGTATCTGTCCTGTTTCATTTTTTTTTTAAACAATAAATCTCTCAGATGGTTTATGGGAAGGGAATAAGCATCACCAAATTCTCAAATGAAAATGTTTTGTCACACCTTTACTACATTTTTTCCAGGTAGTTATGTGAGTTTTTTATTGGGATATATCATACCAAGATACAACTCTGGTTTTATGTGATTGAGTGCTGCTGTCTTCATACTCTTGTGGGGATTTTTTTATTATTATTTGTATGAAGACTAGTATGTACTGGTTCTGTTAACTTTGTCTTAACTAATGCAATCCATTTTTCTTTTGCCTGTGGATTAAGATGCATAAAAAACCGTATGAAAATGTGAAAACTGAAATGTAATTGCTACTGTAGCGTGTGCCGCGTCAGCCCACTACATAATTATTATCCTTAAAATGTCAAATTTGAATATAATGTCTTTAAATTACTTATTTCAGACATTAGAGGAAAAATTAAGAAGAAACTACTGGAAAAGATTTAACACTTACCGGCGTTTGAATTAGTAACAGAGTTGAATTAAGTTTTGGTCTTTGAGCAGCAATAGCAGCATTGTATTTGGACTAAGAAATTCCTTGCTGGGTTGTCACGCTTGGCATTAATTATTGATCAGGGGTTTCAGAAATAGCGCATGTGCTGTCAGAGTTGACTGTAACATAAGATGGGGACTGCAGCGGTGGCAGGGGGGTGACAGCCAGGGAAGCACCTGTAGCACTTGGAGTTAGATGCTTCTCGTCATCAGACTTTCATTTTGTTGCAATGAGTTCATGTGAGTGATTAAAATAATGGAAAGATGAGTCGTCAAGCTTATTTCTATCGTGTCCCTCCACAGGAATTGCATAGAAGAACCCAACTTCAGCCTGAGCCAGCAAAGACGAAGGCTCTGCAAACAGTTATCGAAATGAAGGTATGGTCTTTGCATGATTTCCTGTGTGTTATTTTTACAGCAAAAAGTCGTGTACTGGCTATGGCTGGGATGGAGTTAATTTTCCTGTAGCAGCCTGTCTGGTTCTGTGTTTTGAATTTCAGACCGAAACAGTGTTGATAAGGTGCTGATGTTTTAGCTGTTGTCCAACAGTGCTTACAGAGAGTCAAAGCTTTCCCAGTTTCTCACTCTGCTCCCACCCTGCAAGTAGGGTGGGGGTGGACAAGAGGCTGGGAGGGAGCACAGCAGGGACAGCTGACCCAAGTTCACCAGAGGGATATTCCATCCCATCATGTCATGCTCAGCCTCAGCAAACTGAAGGGAGGACACTCAGAGTCGCGACATTTGTCTTCCCAAGTAGCTCCTGTGCCTGATGCAGCCCTGCTCTCCCCAGAAAAACCAGGCATCTACCTGCCCGTGGGAAGCAGTGCATGAATTCCATATTTTGCTTTGCTTGCATTCACAGCTTTGCTTTACATATTACCCTGGCTTTATCTCAAACAATGGCTTTTCCCACTTTTGCCCTCTGGTTCTCTTGCCCGTCCCACTGAGGGGGAGTGAACGAGCACCTGTGACACTCAGCTGCCTACCAGGGTTGATTTATGACTGTTTAGTCATTAAATGCTTCCTTTACCATGTCCATTTATTTTGTTACGTAGCTAGGAATAATTAGTATTTATTTCTCCTGGTCTGTTTACTAAATAAGATTGATTAAAAAAATCAAGTGAAGCATTGCTGAATAATGATAACCAAATATTGCTTTTTAAAAAGACTAGGGTGTGTGTGTATGTGTGTGTGTTTTAGGAGATCCAAAGTACATGGAATAAACTGACAAACAGAAGTCCAAGTAAAATGTTTTCCTTCTCAAACTTTAAAACTAATTCTTCTGTTGGTTGTTATTAGGCCGTAATTTTACAGCCAACCTAAGGAAAATATTAGTTGCATCAGCAGATAGGAAAAATACGATGAAATAGCTCTCTTAGTCCTGACTATAGTTTACTTTTTTTGATATATAATATTACTAAAGTGTTGTGGCTTTTCCCTCCACAATAACAAAGAATAAAAATAGTAATTTAGAAAGTGAAAACTGGTATTTTTGCATAATTCTATGAGTCTGGAATGTTCATCTTTAAGAAAAATACCATGAGACCTGAGATAATTTGTGAGTTGGCAAAGCTGCCTGAAATTCATTAATGATGGTCTTTCATTTCAGTCTTAAAAGGAAGTGCAAATTAAAGGCCTCATTTTGCCAGTGACTTCTGTTATGAACAAATGAGTTCAGCATGTCTAAACATTGTGGTAAATACACCGTTAAAACAACAGCAGGACTTTATAAATACAGTATCTGTCTTTTAATAGATAATAATTAGTTTGGATTATATGAGTAACAAAGAAGGTACATTGATTACAGAATTCCATTTTTGGATGTGTATTTGCTTTGGACATTAGTTCAGAAGTCTTTGTATGAAATGTAAAAATATATGTCTTTGCAGTAACTCATTGCCCTAAGTAAATGGGAAAGTAAGGTAGTGGCTGAGAAACTTGGTTTTTCTATTAATATTCAGAATTATAAATTTAAAAGTTTTGGGATACAAAAACACTGTGTTAGAATAATTTATAATCTTTCATGCGGGCTATTGACGATGTAAAGGACATCTTGAAATTGATTTTCAGTTCCTCTTCCTGTACCAAGACTCTTTGAAAAGAGCAGGGATGGGGGTTACACGACACATGAATGACACATGTGATGGCTGTAGTTGCTCATGACAGTGTCTGTCCCTGAAGACAGTGAAGTGTTTTCTGTTTGACTCCCAGGAGAGGTGGGCGTGGTGCAGTGTTCCGCTGTTTAAAAATGGGATCTTTGTGGAGAGGCCTTTCATTTGTCACGAGTGAGGCTGCGATCGTGTTGCTGGAGTGCTGATGCTGAGCTGCTTTTTGGCTCTGAGGCACCCAGTTCTTTCTGTCCCTATGAACACACGCCCCTTTGGGGTTGCCCTGTCTAAAATAGGCCTAATATTGAAAAGAAAAAGGGACAAATATAAGATGTTGAAATCCACACGATTAAGCAGCAGTTTTCATTACAAGTTCCAGATTTGGACTGTTTTCAAGTAAATTTAAATTGTCTTAATCCACACAGCATTTGTTTTGAAAAAAATGTGGAACATTTGTTTTGAATGATCAAGCGTTGAAGGAATTGTTTGCACACAGTGTTGAGGGTAGAAGGAGGGAGAGGGTTAGCTGTAATATGGCAATGTCAGGCCATCCACTCCCCCACGCAGAGGCTCCAAGCAGTTTACATTTCTCTTCACCACACCCAGCCCCTTCCAGCCCCTCACCACTTTGGCTTTTGTCTGAGTCCCTTCCATGGCTCCCCCAGGCTCTGCCAGGATGCAACTTTCCCTCCTTTGTAAATCCTTCTATTCTTTCTGTGGTTTTCTTCTGTCCCTTGCCACTGCGGAATTCTTTCTGTCCCTTTTCCCAGTCTGTATTCCCTTTCATCCAATCAAGTGTACCCGTTTGTCCTACCTCTCCTCTCTTGTCTTTATTTGTCCTAGACATCTTCTGAACTACCTTTCCTGTCCTGTCATCATCTTCATTTCCCTCTGAAACTTTGCAAATAGTTGCTTTTTCTTACAGCAATTGCATAACTGCTGTCTTGTTGACCAGGGTCCATCTCCTGTATGTTCATGCAAAATAAAAAAGGGCAAAAAAAAAAGATAGAAAGTTCACATCCTATGCCTTGACTCCTGTTTTTCTTGCTTTATTTATTCCTTTCCAGATATCTATTGTCTTTTCAGATGCATTGCACAGGCTGTTCTTTCCTAACTTTCTGGTTTTGCTTCACAGACACATTTGCTCCCAGATGTCATGTCTTTAGCTCTATTGTTTCTCACTGCATTCTTTACTTGGTTCTCTTTTCTGCAACTGACCTTATTCTCCAGAAGCCCTCTTTTCTTCTGGAAAGCAGAGTCACAAAACTAAGGGAGGGCAGGATGCTTCCCTCTCCCACATGCTCCTGTTATTCCTCAAGCTGGTCTAGTTTTGATGCAGTGGTTGCTTTTGACTTTGTGACTGTGGATATATCTAATTAAACTGCATTTTCCCTCTCAAGCCTAAATCTTAGTCTGTTAAAGTATAAAATAAAACTGGTACATGGAAATCTTTTCCTTTAATTGCAATTGTACACATGCATGCTTCCTTGCATATTGTGTGCTGGCAAAAGGCAGATGACTGATATCTTTGAATGTGTTTTGAATACCAGTGATACTCAAAGTTGATGAACTCCTATTAATAGAATACAAAGATTAAAATGAAACACACTTTTCACTTTATCATAAGTAATCCTGAGCATATGAATCAGGTCAAAACTTGCTCATCTCTCGTGAGGCCCCACCTGGAGTGCTGCCTTCTGTCCTGGGCTCTACAGGACCAAAAAGACACGGACCTGTTGGAGCAAGTCCAGAGGAGAGCCACAGCAATGATCCGAGGGCTGGAGCAGCTCCTCCACAGATGGGCTGGGAGAGCTGGGGCTGTTCAGCCTGGAGAAAAGGAGGCTCCTCCGTGACCTTGTAGCCTTTCAGTACTGAAAGGGGGCATATGAGAAAGATGGGGACAGAGCTTTCAGTAGGGCCTGTTGTGATAGGACAAGGAACAACAGTTTTTATCAGAAGTAGAATAAATTTAGATTGGACGTATGGAAAAAAAAGATTTTATAATGAGGGTGGTGAGGCCCTGGCACAGTGTGCCCAGAGAATGCCCCATCCCTGAAATGTTCCAGGCCAGGTTGGATGGGGCTTGGAGTAACCTGGGATAGTGGGAGGTGTCCCTGCCCATGGCAGGGGGTTGGATTAGATGACCTTTAAATGCTGCTTCCAACCCAACCATTACATGTTGCTACAGTCTAATTCTATCATCACTAAAACAGTGATACTACTTGAGAGAGAAAATCAGAAATTGCCTACAGATATGGCCTAGCACTCATCTTAAGGATAGGACATTGAAAAATATGTGGAGTCTAGCAACTATAAAGTCTTTATAAATGTAAGCTGTAAAGTAAATGAAAATATCTGTGGTTTACCTTACTTGCAGAAAGAGCCATCTTTATGTATTGATCCAGCTGTGATATTTCAGGGATGGGTTTGGTTCTAGAGGAGAGTGTGTGTGTGTGTTTGCAGTGCAACATACTCTATTGTTAAGATTGCATGAACTTTCACTTCCCTTATCTTCAAAGATAAACCTGAATATTCTCTGCATTAAATTGACAAGGTAAAAATTCATACAGTAAGAGTAGTTGTGTATGGTCTGTTGACAGCATGTGTACATAAGTGCATTTAAATTTAAGCTTTATTAAATATGAAGTTTCAAATACCTCCTTCTGATTGCTTGTTGAACGTCCTACAAGCAAAATTTTTCAGAGACATAATTTAAACTTATCAGGTATCTCAAATGATGAACAGTAGCATTTTCTTTTCCTTTCAGAGTAAGACAGCCTGGAATGCTGTATTATATAGAGTTGGACTTGATGATCCTTGTGGGTCCCTTCCAGCTCAGAATATTTTGTGATTCTGTGATTATTTACAAGTGTTTTGCCCTTTTCCTGCCCCTCAGTTTTCAGAAAATGTATTATAGGACTCTTGTAAGGACTGATATGATTCATTACACATCAGTGTGGAAACTCATTTATAGAGTTAGTCTTTTTCTATTGTGAAGTATTGTTTTCTTCAGCATCAGGACACACACTAAGTTTTTTCACATTCCAAAGGAGGTGGGTTTCTGCTGGGTCCAGCCAGCAGAAACCTAAATAGCCCTCACCTCTCTCAGAATATCTGCAACACTGTTCTAAGGAAGAAGTATTGGTTACTGCTGGAAGGAGGAGATAGATTAGGGTGAGTGCCCTGATCTCTATCACAAATCCTGCTATATAATCTTATGTCTTTTAACAGGTTTAGTGGGCCTGACTGGAAAAATCTGAACAAATGCTGTATTGTTGTAGAACTCAGAAGATGTTTATTAGTACCATTTAATACTAATCTGCTTCCTTAATATTATTGCAAAGGAATCTTCGTTGTGATTCAACACAGACCCATGTAGTTTTTTAGAATGTTGCTAATGGGGATAAATCTTAGAGGTTTGAAGGAAATATTGCATCTGTTCCCATTTCAGTTTCTGAGAGCTTGCCAGACCCTGTGCCCCAACAAGACTGGTTGAAAGTTTTCCAATTGAAATTTTCTGTGGGAAAACGCTGATTCAGCTGAATCAGAAGATTTTATGGGAATGTGCCCATTCTGTCAAAACTTTTGGCAAATGCAAAGCTGCCTAACTTTCTGTGCGTCCTGTAAGTCAGCCCAGCTCCCTTGTGGCAGTACCCACTGGGAGCTCTGGGCTCTCTGCATTATCTTTGACCTACAAAGTTCCTCACTTTCTAGCAGTTGTCCAGGCAGGAAACCTGTGAGGTTTTCTCAACAGGGAACAGTACCTTTGACTTGCACAAAATTTGTGAAATTGCTAGCTTCTGTTTCAATAAAAAGTTAATATAAAACTTAGTGACAATTTTTCAAGACATAGGAAAATAGCTTTTACACATCTCTAATCACAGCACATGCAGAGACTGATTAAAAATAAACTTTTTCTCAGAGATTTCAATCTTGTGATGAAGTAGAAGTACAGAAAGTGCTTCCACAAGTTATGTTAGATATTTCTCATGAAGCTTAAATGTTATTCTGTGATGTATAAACTTTCTAAAGAGTGTAGCAGGCAGTGCTGTGAATTGTTTCTGCCATATTATATTTGCAAACACGTAAAATACGAAGGCAGTACAAAAAGGCAGACTCTTATAGACTTAGCTGGGGAGATTTGATGAAGACTATTCCCAGATGTCATGTCATAACAGGTCATGGAAGTATTAATATATTTAATCGCAAAATCATTCCAAAGTGTAGTGAAGCTTAGGTTTTGCTTTTATCTTCAAAAATAGGAGGAAAATATTTCTGAAATGAAGTCTAATGGAGCAAGCTGAATGGATTGTATCTGTGAGAGCTGCAATTATTTTTGTGTTGTGTTTAAGTCTTGAGAGCTTTTAAATACTTTTGTATCTTGCAGTATTTTTCCTTTTGTTCAACTTCTACAAATGAGATTTAATGAGAATTCTTCCCTTTTTTCATTCCATCTCAATATTTTACTTCTGTGTTTTAGAATTAAAATTAATTTTAAAGTTAATTTTTGGTGGAATAAGAAAATAATAAAAGAAAACTTCTCTCAGTTTGAGATTTACTGTTGACTATAAAGATAAAAGCAAAAATGTTAGAGGAATGACAGTGGGCCATCTAAATGGCATTGCTTAAGTCCTTAGCTTTCATTCTATATGGATTTATAACAGTGGTCCTCAAAAATAATCTGAGATTCTTTTTCGCTTCAGTACCAAAAATTCAGATGCTTTTTGGAACTTCATCCAGACTCTCCTGTGTCTTATATTGCTAAATTTGCCTGGCTTTGTTATGAAAGATGTTATTACAGGAGTTGGGGCTTTTGCTTTTTGTTTTCAGGGAGCCTAAAGAGAAAGCAACAAAGTTGTAGTGATTCAGTCTTAGCTTGTCCTGGTTAAAGGATCAATTCCATTTGTATTTTTTTCCCAAATTAGCTTTCTAACTTAATAATCTGGTTTTAGTGAATCAGGTTGGTTTGTTTTGTGTGATGTGTTTTGTTTTTTAATTTTTATTTCATATTGATCTCAATGGAACAAGAACTTCATCCAGTTTCTAATATTTACGGGTGGTTGATCCGTTATGTTGTTGACCAGATTTCCTAATGAGTAATTTTGCAATGTTCTTTCAAACAGAAAATTGTGACAAGTTTGTGTAATCGGTTTTCTAATCTTTCTGACTCTCACAGAAGGGACTTAGCCAATTTCCAAATGACTGGAAACAGCAAAAAGCTTCCCTGTTTTCCAGGGTGCTGGCACACGTGGCAGCCGTTGGCTGGGGTGTGGAAATTTTTAGTGGTTGTGGTTTTGTTTATCTTGGGACTCACAATAAAAAGTGCTAAATCCCCTCTTTGTGATGTGGCTAGATTAGTTAAGGAAAAATAGATGAGGACACAACCTTTCTCCCTCTTGAGAGCAGGCAGAACTCCAGAGGAAGAGGGACCCTGAGCCTCAGGCTGAGCCACACAATGAAGTGTCCTCTTGTCCTGCAGAGCCAGGGACTGGCCTCTCTAGGCTCGACTTTGTGCCTGAGAGCTTGGAAGAGTAGCCAGGCCTAGGTGGTTACTAATGATAACAAGGTTTGTTATCATACATATGTGGAAAAATAGGGCATCTGCCATTCTCCCTTCATCCCTGTGTGGGAATTAAATGGAATTTTGACCGGAATGTAGTCTCTACAGACTGTGCAACTATGGTGAAAGAGATCTGGTCTGAATTCTGCATTTCTTTAAGCTAAAACCAATAGAATTATTCCTGGTTTATGTGCATTCTCTATTTGTACCATCTATTTTTGCTGTCTCATTATTTGATATTCACTCAAGTACAGATATGCTTTTGTTACTCTTTAATAAATGTCTCATGTAATTTTCAATACTCTTTTTTGTAACTTAGGATACAAAAATAGCTTCACTTGAGCGCAATATAAGAGATCTTGAAGATGAAATACAGATGTTAAAGACAAATGGAGTTCTGAATACAGAGGACCGAGAAGAAGAAATCAAACAAATAGAAGTTTACAAGAGTCACTCAAAGTTCATGAAAAATAAGGTAAGATCTATTTATAAAAGAGATTAAGACTGTTTAAATAATGGAAGGAAAAGTTTTAACTTGACCGTTTCCAATGCAAGCAGCTGCATGTCTCCTTTTGGTAAATCTCTACTGTATAATAATCAGTAGACATGAAGGAGTGAAGCATTTTGGACAAATGAAAACTATTTTGATTTTAGCTTTTGATGTAGTTTTGCAGTAAAGACTTCTGTTTCATAGATGCTACCAAATTGTACTCTGCTCATATTTTCAAGACTAGCAATTTAATGATTTTGTTCCTGCAGAGTTCCTTTGATTCCATATTACTGTACATAGACTGTTAGGAGTTGACCACAGGCAGGTAGTAAACGTGTAGTGATGTGGCACATTTCCTTGTATCAAACTCACAAAACGTTATTGCTTGTTCATTGTTTGGGGGTTTCTGCTACAGAAGAAATGAAAGTGTTAGTGCCCATGCGGAATTAATCCAGATTTATTAAGAAAAAATAATAATCAAAGAACATATTTATTCTGTTGGAAAAAAGTAGCTTTTAAGCTACTAAAAAATAACTAAAGCTCCTAAGTAGCATTATCATCAGGAAAATTATTTTGCCTGCTTAAACACTATTAATTTCAAAGCAATTCAGTTTTAGTGGTTTACAGCAAAACTCCCAATGCATGTCAGCAAACCTGTTGATATGAAAATAAAGTACAAAGCCTAGAACTTTAACAATCTCCTGATTTTTTGAGAGGAAAAGCTTCAGTATAGCATGAAAAGCAGATGAATGAGAAGAGTATTAAATATGCCTTGTTTTGTCACAGCCTTCTGATCTTTGATAAATGCCACGTTCTGATGAGGCTTTGTCTGTTTTCTTTCACTAGTCCTTTTCCTCCACTTAAAATTAAGATTTGCAGCAGAAGATACTATTTTTATCACTCATCTGAGAACCTTTCAAGGTGGAAAAGTATTTATGGAGCTGTCAGCAAAGAGATCTTGCTATACCTGATCTCTTGAACTTGAGATTGTTGATAAAGTCTGATAAACAGGGTTGATGGCAAAGAACAGTACAAAACTCTTCTGAGGTGCTTGAAGCTCTTAATACTTTTCATTTATTCTTGAAGTATAACTTGTTTTCAATCTGCTCTTGCTTTAAATAAATGGGAAGGTGTTAAATGAAGGCAAATACTGAACATCATTTATTGTACCTGAGTGGCAGACAGTGTTTGAGAGTGTTTCTTTTCTTAACTACTTCTTAGTAATATTCACTCCTTCCAAATATGTAGGCTTTAATTGTGACATGCAGTTAAATAAAAGTTGTAAAAATGAGAAGGAAAACTTGCTCAGATTTCTTTTTCTTGCCCACTTGATAAAGTCTCTCCTTGCTCAGGTTTTGAAGGGAGAAAACATGTCATCACTCACATAATACAGAAGTTGTCAAAACAGGTCTTAAAGTTTATATGACTAAGAGCTCTGCACCTTCAAATATCTTAACTGAGACTATGAAGAAAACATATAGGATGATATGTACTTTCAATAAAAATTTCTGCTTTGGAAGACTTCCTTCCCTTGCTAGGGTTCATCCTTTGGCTATTGGCCACATATTTAAATGCACAGTGATGCATTTTTTTCAGGTGTGAGTTTGCACTCTGCATTTAAGTAGTTCTTTGAGTATTAGAACTCTCACGCTATCCACTGGAATGGGTGTGAAAATCTAGTGGTAGACTAGTACAATTTCAGCAAATTACCGGTAAGATGAGTTTTAAGAATTGATAAAGCAGTAACAAGGTGCCCTGTAATTGATGTCTGCCTGTAAGAACTTTCCATACTGAATGAAGGAAGTGTGCAAATTCTAGGACATCCTATAGGAGGGGGGAAAAAAAAAGCCACAACAGGAAAAGAGCTATGGCTTTTTTTTTTTTTTTTTTTGGTGTGGATAGGCCAGGAAATTTGATAACCACTTTAAAACCAGACCTTAACCAACATAACCTGTAGAATCTACTGATAGACTTGTAGGGTCTACTGTATGCAGGCACATCATTTGCATTGCACCTCCTTTTCCTTTGCTTAAATCCTTCACTTTAATAAGCAGCTGTCATTTGTTTCATCAGACCAAATCCTATGATGTGTAAATAAGCGTAGTTTCATTTAATGGAATTATTTACTTAAAGATTTAGCCCATTAATTTTAATATGCAATATTCAGAGGAAAAGCTCAGATTTTGGTTTTTTTTCCGCTTTGTTTTCTGGTTCCTCTGCATAATGTCACATAAGAATTTGGTGTGTAAAAATCACAACAGAAGAACACCGATAATGGTTTTCTGGAAATGGAAAATTAATGGGTTCTCAGGAACTGAAATTATGGGAGGTGACAGAATCGTAAATTGAGAAGGAAGAAAAGGGAATTAGGGTTTCAGGAAACGAGGTGAAGCAAGATCATATTGGGCAATGTTGAAATAGCAGTGACAGGCAAATTACACACATGAAATATGTGAGATAGTGGGAAGGTCAGGGTCAGAGGACAAACTTGGAGTTTTTTGATGCTACAGCACTTATACCCAGACTTGTAGGTTATCTTCATTGGAGTTTTTATAAAGTATAAAAGTGTTTTTGTTGTATTATGTGAGATCATGAGGTTTTATTGAATCATGACAGTTGGTCTTCCAACAAAGCAAAAATCTTTGCATGTCTGCTAGAGACAACAATCTATTTCATATCCTGTTGAATTAATTTTTTTTTTACACACTGAGATGCTGCAGAACTTTAAAAAAGTGAATATACCCATGTCTAAAATTTTTTTAATATAAGTTTTATAGTTTCTTCTTATACCTTTTAATTTTTGTGACAATTTTTTAAAAATTGAAATTTTAGTACTTTTTCACCATAATACTTTATTTTAAAAAGGCATCAGCATATTTATTCAACAGTCTTTGTGTTGCGTCTGTTTAGTTTGTGTTTTAACTCTTAATTTTTTATTTTTATTTGAGAGCTGTAACACATTTTTAAACTCCTGACAATTTGTAGATCTTGTAGCCAGAACTTTACACTAAACAGGTTCTGTTTCTAAAACACAAAGAACACACCTGCAATGAAAGCAAAGCCTTTTAAAATTTTTTTTCTTATTTCTCATGGTGTGGGTTGTGTCATGGAGAGAAGGGGGAAGAGTTTCTAGAAGAGATTAAGCATCTGTGATGTTCACATGCGTCTCACATAAAGCCTGTGATGTAATTCAGGTTGGCTGCAGATCTACGTTTTGTCTTTGTATCTCATAGACAGATTTTCCCATTGTTCATTTTCTATCCATTTTCTCTTGCTTGCCATACTTGCTTACACGTTCTGGCAAGGGCTGGAGGAAGGTGGTTTGCTTCCCAGAGAAAGCTTTCCCTAGCAGCTTTTAATTGCATTCTTTCCTCATGTCTGGTTTTTGTATGCTTCTTTTCTTATTTTGATATATTCAACTTTAAAGGTGATTTCTTTTAGTGCCAGGGTAGATTCTTGATTTTATACAGTAGCTCACGGGTGACTTTCCAAGCACCTTAACCAGCTAGACAAACATACTGGGATTTATAAAAAGAAATAAGGAATAAATATATTGAGACATGCATATGGACTGTAGTTGGAAGAAACATTGGTTTTAAATCTAATTTTTAAATATGCGCTTGCAATGTAAAACAAAATAGAAGCATTTTGGTCAGCAATAAATATTTCCAGTACCATACACTACTGAATTTGTGAAATGTTTTAGTGTGTGGATCTCTGGAATGTGGTTGAGTAGGATCAGCCCGTGGATATTCTTTTTTTCCTGGGGATTTTTGAATCATCTTCCATCTACCACCTCTAGATTTCTTGCATCCCAAATGTCTGTTGGAACATGGAAAAGAGCTCTTCATATAAAGGAAGTGATTTCTCTGAGTTATGCAGATGCACTGAGGCATTTTATTTCGAACAATCCTCATGAGGTGATATATCTGGATTGATCTGGTGACCAGTGTTACATCACAAGAGTTTAAGAGTAGTTATATGCCACCTAATTCACCATCCTTTCACCTATACACATTGTTCTGTATATAGTCCAGTGCTTTGCTCTGATTCATATATTCTAAATCCACCACAATTTTGTGTTCTGTGGCTATTCTTCCCATTTATCATTGTGGAAAGAGGAGAATAATCACAATTCCATGACATTTACTGATGAACCTTAAATTCACTTAAATTCAGAAGCTCTGTCTTAGTATTGTGTTTCTGCTGTTTCCTCTGGGATAAGCTTTTATAATCTCTCAGCCCTTTCATTGTGTGGAATTTTTTATAATGTTTTCCCCAGACTTCTCTTAAGTTAGTCTTCTTGGCTTGGCTTTTCTACTACCTGAGAATTCCATGTGAACTGCCAGGGAGAAAAATAGGAGGTGAGGATGGTGGGCAGCAACAAATTTGCAAGTAGAGTAAGGTTAAAATTCCACTCTTCTGTTTTCCTCTCCTTTCTAAGATGCCTGTTTTTTCTTCATCAGACTCCTAAAAAATTCCTGATTCACTCTGGCCAATGATAAGTCATGGGAATCATGCTGTTGGGAGGATTGAATTTATACTTTTATGAAGACTTTTTTTTCCTATGCATTTTTGCTGTCCTGCCAGACTTGCCTCACATGGGATACATGCCTTTGAACTTAAGTGAGGTCCGTGGTGAATTTATAGGCTGAATCATCCCATATAATCTTTAAGAGTTTCCTTTTAACTTCTGCAACAACAGGGCAATCGTTCTTAAGACAGGGTATGTTAAATTGCAAGAAATACCATTGAAGGTGTGAGTGTAAAAAGTCTGAATCTTAATTCTCTTCCAGAATTCACAGTGCCTGATTTGTCATATCATGGTCATCCACACCTTTCAGATTTTCAGTGGAACTATGAATTGGAGACAAAATGAACGGCCTAACCTTTTCTTTTCCCCCACTGCAGATTGATCAACTGAAACAAGAACTCTCAAAGAAAGAATCAGAACTTCTTGCCTTACAAACTAAGCTTGAAACCCTTAGCAATCAGAATTCAGATTGCAAGCAACATATTGAAGTGCTTAAAGAGTCCCTTACTGCCAAAGAACAGAGAGCTGCCATACTTCAGACAGAGGTATTGTGTCTCCTAATCATGAAATGCAATAGAGATATTGACTTCATAGCCAGTATCAAGGTGGTGATGTGTTTGATTCAAGTCTGTGTAGTAGGAAAGTTGTCAAAGAATAATGAATAATTTAAAACACTCTAAATGCCAATGTATTTGGTGTATATATAATTTTGGTAGTACACCAGCTCTCATTCTAGAATTTTTTTAGAAGCACTTGTGATTGCCTTTTAAGAAAATGTTTGTGTCTAATTCTCATTGGCCTCAGTGGAGGTGGGAGGTGGATCTTAATGACTTGATTGTTGTGATATCATGACCTGTTTCCTCATCTGTTAGTTTACTGAGTTTTCCTTTTGGTTGCTTTGGTTGATGCTTCTTTTCTTCTGTGTATTTCTCTTCTGAATGGTGAAGCTACTGAGGTATTTTTAAGGGATATATTGAAAGGTGCATGTTATTAATCTCTGGTTATTTTCTCAAGTGCAATCAACATTTATTTTAAAATATGAATAATTTCATTCTTTAAAACAGACCAGTGTATTAATTATGTATGTATCTACAAAATCAGACCATAAAAATATGAGTAATGGAATACCCAGTTGAGATGGTTGTCACATTTAAGGGAGTGTGTAAATCCAGTGTTTAAAATGTTGTCCATTAACTGTTTTCCTTGTGTTTTAAAAAACTTCATAGGCTTGGAGCACACAATACTGATTAGATTGATTGCTATTAGAAATTCTTGATTTTATTTCTAATGTGTGTGCCTCTTTCAGGAAACAAATACCTGTGGAATTTAGTCATACAGTGCAAATAGTTTCTATTCAGAGAAGTGTATTATTTAAGGTATACAGGAATCTTACAGAATGTTTCAGATGTCTGCCTAACAAAGCTCTAGGAAAAAAAATGGCTTAAACTCGTCATTCTTGTGGAAACAGGAAATAAATATTTCTAAGATTCTCATTATCCCTTTTTGCTGTATGTCTTGTGCTCTGCATGTTAAGAAGATACAGATGAAATTTGGCATTTCCAGGTTGTGTTTAATGGGCCAACCAGCATAGGTGTATAATACAAAATAATCATAACAGAACAAGGATAAAAGCTCCAGCAATTTTGGTGATCTCAGTCCAGCATTTGAGTAGGAAAGATTGCTTATTTTAAATCCTGGGCTGTACAAATCTGTTTTGCGAGGCTTGTATGACTTGTTATGTTGCTGAGGATGGTGCTGAATTTCATTGGCTCTCCACTGATTTGACTTCCTAATTCCTTATCAGACTGGTTTGTATTCAGCACGTTACAATCTTATGGCTGGCAGGTGGGCAGTGGTACAAAGAGCTGAATTACAGTGCTCTTGGTGAAGGGCTGCTGGGGTTCTGCAGTCCTGGTGGAGAACCAATTGGCTTCTAACAGGTATTTAATTCCTCTTCTTCCCACTTTCTGCACAAGGCTGTTGAGCTTGAACCTTTTACATGATCAGGCTTAGGCTGCGCTGTGGTAGCAATCCAGCAGTGCTTCTAGACACAGCAGGTCTGGTTCTCTGGGAATTGGGAAAAGATTTTGTTTGCTTAGAGCAACGGAATCGTCTAGCTCCAGGCCTCAGGTCTTATCCAAAGGGAGGGCAGTGGCTTCCAGCAGCAGATGGGAAAGCAGCTGCAGGGAGATGCAGGGCGAATGGCAGCCCTCCAGCAGGTGGAAGTCATTAGAGAAGGAATTTTGTGCCGTACAAGCTATTGTTGTTGGTCATTCCCAGATGAGGAAAGCTAATAACATTTTGGCCTGCATGAAGCCATACTCCTTTCTTCCTGAGTGTCCACATTGTCTATTTGTAGAATAGTTTTTGTAGAATTTTGTGCTGTCCTAAAACATGTTCATAACTTGCCTTGAAGTGCCTTGGAGGTGAAAGTAACCCCCAAAGGGCAGTTCTAATCCTGTGCTGAGTAAGGTATTCATAGTTGCAGTGTCAACTTCCTGCCTAAATAGGATTACTTTGTAATCACCTTGTTGTAATTAAATTAGCATAGTAAATCCTGTCATAAAAGAAACCCTCCACAGGCTCTCAGTTATTTCATAAGAAGCCTTTTATTATTATTTTGCTTAATGGTACTCTGCAGGTTATCTTCAGGTTTTGCTGAAGCAGCTGCGTATGATGCAATGGGATGTGATTCATAGAACCATGCAGTGGTTGAGGTTGGAAGGGAGCTCTGGAGCTCATCTGGTCCAACCCCCTGCTCCAGCAGGGCCACCTAGAGCTGGCTGTCCAGGACCATATCCAGATGTCTTTTGGACATCTCAAGGCATGAGACTCTACAGCCTCTTTGGGCCACATGGGCCAGTGTGAGTCTTTCCAATGTTCAGAGGGAACCTCCTGTGTTTCAGTTTGTGCCCATTGCATCTTGTCCTGCCACTGAAAATCTGGCTCCATCTTTACAGCCTTCCTTCAAATATTTATTAACAGTGGTAAGATGCCCCATTCACTTCTCTAGACTAAACAGTTCAGCTTTCTCAGGTTTTTGTCACATGAGAGATGATCCAATGCTTTAATAAAGACCTAATTTATCCTTCAGTTTCTTTATGGCCTTTTGTGGGGCTGTCTCCAGTATGCCCAGAACTGGATGTGATATCCCAGGTGTGGCCTGAGCAGTGATGGATAGAGGAGAAGGATCACCTCCCTAAACCTTCTGTCAGAGCCCAGGATGCTGTTAGTGTCTCCGTGCAGGGGCACATTGCTGCTGTTCACCATTGTGACCACCAGGACCACGAGGTCCTTTTCTGCAAAGCTGCTTTCCAGCTGGGTGCACTCCAGCACGTGCAGGTGCTTGGCATTGTTCCTCTCCTGGTTCAGGACTTTACATTTCCTTTTCCTGAACTCCATGAGGTTCCTGTTGGCATAGTTCTTCAGCTTGACAAAATCCCTCTGAAGAGCAGCACGACTCTCCGGTGTATCAGCTGCCCTTTCCATGTTTTCTCCACCAGCACACAGCTCAGGCTGTGCACTAAGCCATCATCCAGATCATCAGTGAAGATGTTGAACAGGACTGGATGCAGTATTAACCCCTGGGTGCAATACTGGTTCTACTGGGGTGTCCTGATTCCACTTGGTAGCTATCCACTTGATAGCGAGCCTTCCACCTACCTACATAGGTTTCACAAGCCAGGTCTCATAGGGCATGAGGCTTAGAAGTAATTTGTTGGTATTAATGACAGTGTTTTTGCAGTTCATGTATCCCTGGAAGTTCATTGGTTTCACTCTATTTGTGGGCAAATTCTACCAGTGTTTGTTATTTGGAAGAATAGATTTTCTTGGGGGTATAATTTCATGTTTGGAATTTTCATGATGTCTTAGCAAAATCAGCTGAGAAAATGCTGCTCTTTTAAAAGTATAGTTTAAGTTTGAACTCTGTCTTGCTCAGTTGGTTTCAACAGTAACAAATGAAGCGTAAGCAGAGTTATAATGATCTTCATCCTGAATACTGACTACTACTGAGGCATGACTAGCAGATAGATTTAGTTGGTTTACATGTGTTATACCAGATCATCAGAAATAAGAGGGCACTTGAATTTTTGTGATGAGTTTTTGGTCAGGTTTCAGGTGCAATGGCACTTTGTGACATAATGTGAGAAAAGTTAAAACCATTGGTAAACAAGCCTAGAATCTAAACACAATGTTCTTTTTGCATGATGTTTCTGTTGTCCCAGTGATGTCAGTGTTTTGTTTTGATTTAAACATGTTTAGTTGATTTAAAAAGCTATCACTTGAAGTTTTTATTGACATCTGAAACAAAAAGAAATAAATCTTGTACGGCAGTAACTATCACGGTGGCCAGAGTTGGGAGGTCTGAAAATGGTTTACTGCCAGTAGGAAAAATGTTTGGAAGCAGTCCTTAGAAGGTTCACCACCTCTGCTACGTGCATTTCATTTTGTTCCATTTTTAAGGTTATATATGATAATAGTGCCAAACTATGCAAGCTTTTCCTACCCTAATGTATATACCCTTTGTTTTGATTATCTCTTTATTAATGATGTGAAAACCCTGAGGTCAGACAAAAATGAGCCAATGTAAGGCTAGTCCAGCTACAGAAAACTGAAAATGTCACTGTTCTCCATAGAGAATTGTTAAAAGGAGGTTTTCCTGCTGTGTGAAAAAGCTGTTTAAAATATGTTAATTTTTAAATGAAGCCTTGTAGTGTTACTGAAGAGGGAAAGAAGTTAAAGAGTGAATGATCCTTTTCAATAATTTAAAAAGATCAAACACTGCCAGTTGTGTACTTTCAGAAGTGGTAAGCAGTACAGTTTGATTCCTTTTTGTGCATATTTGCAGTGACTGGCGCTTAACTACTGGACTTACCATCAGGGAAAAAACTTACATAAATTGATGCAAATAAATTCAATTCAGCTGTGTAGCTCAGTGGAGAAAAACATTCGTTTCATAAGCATTTCTGACACAAACATACTTTAGCACTTTATTAGTTAGTGTGTCATTGCTTTAGATAACACACCTGCAAACTGGCAGGTGTGCTGTTTGAAGGTTAATGAACTGTGAAATAAGTAAATGTCTACAAAGAAGTTTTGTAAATTGTGAGCGTAGTCATGTCAATGGAGAAAATGGATTAAAAAAATAGGTAAAATCTGTACTGTAACTGAATACTGATGTGTTCAGCATACACATATTAATATCGAAAACCTAATAAAAATGAAGAGGAAGGGTGATTATAGTAGTTATTTATTGCAATCTGCTTTTTTGTTTAAACAAATCTGTTTATAGAGAAGGGTTGTGAAATTATTGACTTCTTGGCAGTTCTTAGTTTGCATAAAGAGCAAATAAAAGCAGACAGCAGAAAATACTTGGAACAAGACTAAAAAAGCTTTATTTTTCTTCCTATTACAATGTTGATATTTGATATTTCTTGAAATGTAAATCTGCTTTTAATTTTACAACAATAATGGTATAACTACGGTTATTTCACTCTCACATTTTTATTTTTCTGAGTTTTACTTTGAAATTGTGTTTTTCTATTGTTTTGTGATTTTTCTTGCTTCGGATCGGGCTGGGCCAGATCTTTCAGTGTGGTCTCTTTGCTGTGCTGCCAGGGCATTGTTCTGGTCGATGCGCTGTGCGTGCGAAGGGAGGATCACCCACGGCACAAAGCACGTTCTGGACACCAGGCCACCACCATTTGCTCTCTGTCACTCTGCAGCTGTCCACTGCTTTCTCGACAAAGGGTTCCACATTGCAAGTGCAGCTTTGTCTCAGGTGGAACGTGCCAGACATTTCAGTTTCTGTGCTGTGTTCACGTTTTGTACGCCCTGTGGCTGTTCAGAACAGGACAGAGGAGCGTAGAGGCAAAGCAGTAAATTCAGAGAATTAAACTGAAAGAACACTTGGGTTAGCAAAATGCTGTATGTAAACAGAAGTAAACTGTGAAGCAAAGGTGTGGGGCTTTTAATTTATATGTTGTTTTTTTTGTTTGGTGTCTATCCACCTATTGGAAGATTTCAAGACTGTTCAGAGGCACATCTGAACAAATGGCCTGGTCTGATTTCAGGGATCTCTGATTCAGGTTGCACTTGTGACCTCCTGAGACCCATTCCAGTGACTTTATACAAAGTCTCAAGCTCTCTCAAATACCTGATAGGTATTACACACACAACCCCATCCCCCTCGAGTGAATGCATTCTTAATTATTGCTTTGAATATTCTGTCTTTCTTTTGGGGACACCATTATTTTGATTTAAAAAGAACTGAAACAGACTTTCCAGTGAGCAAGGTGACTGAAAGAGTAGAGAGTTCCATTTGCAGGGCCTGTAGCAAGTAGTGCTCAGAGGCAGGGAAACAAAGATAAAAAGAAAATGGGAAAGTAGAAAGAATGGGCTGTGTGTTTAGTGTATAAAGACTTTATGCAAGTTACTTGGGACAAATAGTTTGATGAATATTAGATTTATCTTGCTGTCAAAACACTTCTCATTTTCATCTATTTTATTGAATTAAAGTGAAAATTGAAGTGTAGTCCCCACCACCCCAGTTCTTTACAGAAAATTACCTTGTTGCCATTGAAAACAATATTCAGTTAGACAGCTTTAATGGGCTTTTATAACCGAGCAAAATTTACTCTGATAAGATAAGTTACTAGAGGATGGAAATGATTAGAAAAATATTAGTACTGTTAGCTACTAATTTAAATGCTTTGCTCTAAATGGAGATGTTTGAAGAGGAACTGGGATAGGATTGCTTCAGAAATGATTCTTTGTATACTGTAACTACTGCTTATATTGTGATTGATCTAAAGGGGCCTAGCTATGATCCTGGTGTACTGGCACTATACACAAAAAAAAAAAAAAAGCAAAGAAAAATACTCTTCAAAACAGCATTGAAATTTCACCAGGTAGATGCAAACGCAAAGGGAACCCAAAAGTGTTGTAATTAGCACAATAACCAGTAGATGTAACCCCCCAGTCTGAAACAGTTAATGATGTTTTGCACATGTTGCTGTAGTGGTGAAGTGCGAGGGGAAGTTATTGAAGTAGTTTTGTATTTTTTTGGGTTTTCTGCTCAAGAGACAACTGGGGAGAAAGAGCTAGAGCCACTTGGACTTCTAAAATTCATGATTTCCTTTTCCAGTGAAGAGATGTCCTCTTCCTAACACAGGTAACAGAGTCCTTAACTCACAATTGCTCTTAACCCGAACACTCAGCCTGTAGGAGGTGCAAAGATACGTTCTCAGCCTTCCTCTGTCTCTGCTGAGGAAAAAAACCATGCTTACAGCAGAAGCAGAATTTAAAATAGGAGTGTGGTCCGTTTGGAATGAAATAGCTTCTGCAGCTGTGGTCATCCAGAAATCTTTAGAGGTGCTTAAACTGACAGTAGACCTCATATAGCTTTTTGATTATTTTCTTGGTGGGATTCTGAATGATATTTTCCCCTATAGCTGTGTGATTGATGTGGTTTGTTTGTTTGTTTTTTCCTTTTCCCCTTGTTTCACTTTTAAAAGGAAAGAATTTTCTAGTTCTTGGTATCACAGTGGACAATGAAAGTATAAGCATCTGAGCTTCTGAAAGATTAGTGGTTTCAGAGGTAACCTGCTAATATTTAGAGAAGCATTTAAATAAGATCAGCTCGGGCAAACAGAACTTATACACTTCATGTCCCAAGTGGTAACATGATATAATTACATGATATTTTATGTATTTACCTATGATGTTATAGGTAAAAAGTATTTACGAATTATCTCCTGCAAAAGAAACGGCAGCTGCATTTTCTCCTGAATAGTTTAATTCTGTCATTATTTGGTATGTTTTCAACTAGCTGATGTGATAAACTTAATGGAACTCCAGTTTCGTGGCTTCCATTTTTGTTTTCTGTTAAAGTCAGAGCTGCTTTTTCATTTCACGAATTGGATGAAATAGAAACCCAGACACAAATGCACTGCTTCCTTTAGACAAGCAAAGGATAATACAAGTGTGGCAAAAGCTGTCTTTCTGAAGTAGATTTGGAACTTCTCAGCTCTGCCAAGGGAAGTCATGGCAGTTAAGTTGTGTAGCCTAAGGCTGTGGTAAATAAAAGTCCTTGAGGACTGCTGGCTGGCACAGACATGTGGGAACAATCATCCTGGTTTCAGGTTGTTGCAGGGAGGAACTGCAGTTGTGCGCAGAGAGCCATGAAAACAGTGGCCTGACGCTGTAAAAGGAGCTTGGCTAAACAACTACTGTGCATGATAGCACCTAGTTAAAAGGGATATTAATGTCCTTGGAGCAAAAAATTTTTAAAGATATGTAGTTAATGAGATGGCTCTGAATTGAATTCAGTTAAAACACAAAATGCTCTCAAATGCAGAATGCTAATTAACATTGGCTGGACTTGACTAAGTAAAAACTGCTTGTAACAAAGATATGAAATCATCTGTCTCCTTTGAAAAGTGTTCTTTTTAGATCTTAAATCATGGAAGTGGTTAATGGTGTTAGTAAACTTTTCAGTTAGATGACTATGCCACAATTCTCCATTTGTTTGATTCTTTGATTCTTGCCTGTGATTTTTTTAAATTTTGGCATTATAACTTAAATCTTAGCTCTTCAAATAAATCCTTCACTTTTGCATTTCCTCCAGGAACACACACTTTCTCCCTGCTAACATTAAATTATTTCTATGCAATAAAATTTGTAATGCACTAACATTTTTAAAAGAAATAGTAGAATTAAATGACATTAAATAACTTGAATCTGTATAATTGCCTTTAGTTATTATTGAGTTGCTTCCTCTCTGCTTCTCTCTTGAATGTGCTCTCTTTCTCACATAGAAGATTAATTTACTCGTGTGATTTTCAGTATTGATTTCCATATTTTTGATAAGGAATCGTTTGATGTAAAGAGTGGTGACAATACCAAAGTTTTCTGATGTCATTACAGACACCATATATGGGGGTTTTCTTGCTCTTTTATGATCACACTTTTCCTACTTGTGCTCATTCTACCAGCTGTAGTTGCTTAAAGGCTGCAAATGCATCCTGATTAATTTCCCCTGTAAACTCTTTGCCACAGATCTGTCTCTGTTTTTGAAGTTCTTGTTCCCAATAACTGGGAATGTTTCCAGTTTTACAGAAGAAACTGTGTAAGCAGTACCACGCTAGACAAAATGAAAGTTTACAAAAGTAGAAAAAAATTCGGTTTAGATATTTCTGATACATTTGAAGAAATAAGTTACAAAAGAAGGAAATGAGGACATTTTTGTTAAGCTTTAAGAATAATCTAAGTCTAGAGAAGAAAATGAGGCATTCTACAAAATCAGCAGGAAATGAGTGAAAAAGGAGCGTGAAATTGTGGCGAGGGGTTTAGAAGATGCTGCTACGTAAGAGCACTGGGACAGGAACATCTGTACTTGTGTATAGAGCTCCTTAGACATTGTTTGAATCAGTGGGGTTCTACAATTGGTGTTAGAAATGCGTCTGAGTATTATAAAACTAAGACCTAACAAGATAAAATGTGAGTTACAAGTCAGGTATTTAGAGTTTTGATAATGTTGGTACTTGTGTCAAGTTGGATTGAGAGGTAGATCAGAAGATGGAATAAAATGGATAAGGATGCTTTGGTTTCTGTAGTGATCATTTGTCTGCCTATTTTAACATAAGATGTCAGACTGGATTTGTAGAGGCAAATCTTAATTCTGACATTTTGTAATGTGTGCTGTTGGTCCCCCCCCACCCATTCAGTAATAATTTTCCTTTGAAAAAGGTTGATTTTGTAGGTATTCATACAGGGCCTGTGAACCACCATTGCCTTTGCTCAATACCCTTTTTCTTCTGTCTTTCAGTAGAAATAAGTTTGATGCAAGCAAGGTGCATGTCAGATACTGTTACCAGGGCTGGCTGGAATAGGAACAATTCTGCAAGTGCTGTTTTATGAGGACTCTTCTTTCTCGTGTCCTTTTGCTTTTGTTTTTCAAATTCTTCCTCAGGTCAAACAAGCACAACAGCTGTTTCTTATCTATAAAGACTGCTTTCTTCCAGCTGCCCTGTGCTGTGACATCAGGCACAAGATCAGTACAGGGTGGGAAAGACTGAGGAGTGTGTAAATAAAAACAGTTTGGGTTCACATTCACTGCATGCTTATTTTCCCCTTTAAACTGTTTAAACTCTTGAAGTTCCAAGAAAATACTTAAAATACTTTCCATTAGTTAATTACTTTTACACGGTATCACTTACTCATTGTTCTGAGCATTGTTGGAGCAACACTAAATTGGATTCTGGAATAGATTATAGTATTCATAAATACTCTAGAGTCTTCCTATAATCCCAAATAGAAATTAAAATCAGTATCTGTTATATCTGCCTATTTCTATATATTCCTAATCTTTTGTGTAAATAATATTTTCCTGTTTTCCAAATATAGGTACTGTTTGTGGTTGAATTTAAAACATTTTTTGTAGCAAGATCAGAGAAAGTGACTTTCTATTCCAAAATATTTAGTGTTTTTCAGTAGTAAATTTGGAGGAACATTGTCATTGCATGGAGGACACTAATATTGCCTTGAAACTTAGGAGAAATAATAAAATAAATTGTCAGTAACAATTACTACCAATAGCAATAGGAATTGCTGAAATTCTTTTTTCTTTGCTTTCCACAAGAAGTGTTCATGATGCCTGTGTGCCATATCCAGTGTAACAGAAGTGATGCTTTGGTCAGTGGCTTGCATGGAAGATGGATTACTGCTGGAAGGAATTGTACTGGAGGCTCATCTTTCACCTTTAAATTTAGATAAATAGCAAAATCATGTAAAAATAAGCAGAATCCTTACTGAGCTAGCCAGGACACCGTAGAGGGAAGTGTGCTCAGTTATATTGGGGCTTCAGATTGCACTTCTCTGATCTTCTACATGTTTTGGAACCCTAAAACGTAACATAGTGCACAGTTGTTAATGGACTCTCTTCTGCATTGAATTTCGAACAGAGTATGTATTTTTGTGTCATGGTTCCACATTCTTTTCTGTCATTGCATGTTTATAACTAAATTTCTCTGCTTTATGTCAGGAGCAATAAGGTTCCTGAGATGAGAAGGTATGGGAATAAAAGATGGAAATCTTAATTCTCCTCAAGACCTAGTCAGTTCCACATTATTTGAGTTACAATAAAGCAATCTTTTATTATTAATTTAATTTTTCAGTTAAGTATAAATTTCATTTCACTTTTTCAGCCAAAAATACTCAATTTTCTTCATTAATAGGCACAGGTAATTACTAAGATATTTCATTGTGGAGCTGTTTAATCTTTCTCCATATCTGATATAAGAGAAAATTGGTTTTCCCTTACTAAATAATACATTTTTATTTTAGGTCAGTTTTCTCTTTCCTGTGACTCAGGTGCTGGTTGACCTTTCAATAGAAGCATTGGTTTGGTTCCTTGTTTATTTTGAAATGTTGCCAGAAGTTGGGGGAAGGGGAGGAGGGGAAGAGAAGTTGCCTTTATTTTATCCCATTTTAGGATTTTATGCATGATTTCATAACATTGTGGTAAATACAATAGTACATATTTAATACAGCTTGTAGGTTTATGCTTGCAACAGACTGGAAACAATTGACAGTACTTTTCCTAAGCATAACCAAAAACATAATGAAGTTTATCCTGCCAAGTGTCAGGCCACAAATAAAGACAGGCACATGTGTGGTCAACCTGCCCTCCTTTTCTAGGAAAAGTGCCATTGGACCAAATAAACTCATTTTAAATCAGGCAGGAAATCTTTGCCAGACTTGACCTAGACTCGTGTGCGTTGGTGACTCGTGGCTCAGCCCAGCCCTGCAGCTGAGTTGGCTTCTGAGCCAGACAAGAGTCCAGGCTTCTCTGCACTGAGGTGCCAGTGGCCTCTGTTATTTTTTCTCTTCCAGGGTGATTCTGTGTTCCAGCAGCAGGCTACACTCTACTTTGTGTCATCTTCTGTCATAAATTTTGAAGCCATCTGTCACATACCTAGTGAGAGGATAAGATTAAATAATGTATGTTTTTCCTGGACAAAGAATGCTTTCAGGAATTGTTCAAATAGAGGAGAAGGTTTTCCTACCATGCATTTTTATAAATGATCAATTTTGTGTCACCGAAATCAGCTTTTGTACTTCTCTAATTATAAAGCTAAATAAAAAGGAATGACACAGGGGGTGGGAGCAGGCACAAGTGTCAGGGAGGAAGAGGGAGACCCTCTCTGAGCATCAGGTTTAGGGTTAAGAAAGACATCTGGACTTGAATATAACAAGAAGTGAGAAGGGCAACAAGAAAGGCTTCTACAGGCACAGCAATAGCAGAAGACGAAGGAAAATATGGGGTCACTGATGAATGGGAGTGGAGATCTGGCCCTAGAGGAGATGCAGACAGTTGAAATACTGAATGCCTTCTTCACCTTGAACATTAGTGGAAAGAACAACCAGGTCTCTGAAACCACTACAGAAGTCCAGCGCCAGGTGAACTTACCCTTGATGGAGGAGGATCAGCCCAGGGGATATTTAAAGAAACCAGACACATACAAGTCCCTTGGCCTTGCTGGAATGCACCTGCAAGTGCAGATGGCATTGTGTCAGTTACCTTTGGAAAGTGATGGGAACTGGGAGAGGTTTCTGAGAACTGGGAGAAAGCCAATGTGTTAGAAAAGGCAGGAAGGAGGATCTAGGGAACTACATCGATCCCATTGATCCCTGGAAAGGTTGTAATAAAGAAGGAATAATCGTGGAAGCCCTTTCCAGATCTATAACAGACAAGAAGGTGATTTGTAGTAACTAGCATGGATTTATGAATTTCTGGGTAAATTCTCCCCAAGAAAAGCTGTATTTTTGATGGGTTGCTGATAGTTTGATTTGAAATCTGGTATTTTCCCTTGTTTATGTTACGTTGGATAATTCTCGAGCATTTTTTTGTTACAGTATTTCTCTTTTGCAGTTACTGTTGAACTCTCTTTAAATGATTCGTTTCTGTAGTGGTTCTAACGGTTTTTAGGCAAGTAGAAACCTTGAAAGATCATCTTTGTTCAGCTTCATTGTGTAAAGGATGGTTAAGCACAGGTACCATAACAGATTCTCACCACTTGCCTCATGAACGAAGTTACAGGATAGCTGGAATTTTGGGACCTTCTAACTCTCTCTGATGTATGCATTTCATACTCAGTCCACCCAGCTGCTGTGTGCTCATCCCTGTGCCCATGGGGAAGTCCTCAGGGAGGGTTGGGCTGCACGTACTTCCCAGGGTGGTGTCAGGCTTGGTGCCACCATGCCTGGGTGTAGTGCAGGAGGAGTAGGAGACTGATGCAGATGAATCATGTCTCTTGGTGATACCTTAGGTTTTAACTTTTATATTTTTCAAATTCTGTATTCCCACTGTGTAACTCTGCAGTGTCCTGCAGCCTGGGAGCTGCTGCTCTCTCATGCTGAGACAGACAGAACAAAGCCTCTCCAGGCTGCTCTCCAAGGACACCCAGCCCGGCCTAGGCCCAAAATGTGTAACCCAGCATCTTGATAAGGGGGGCAAGCTGAGGGGAAATTACATCATTAGCTAAAGCTTAATTGGTGAAATTGGGTTGATATGCAAATGGACCAAAGCTATAAAAGTGTGAAGAACTCGTGACTCGGGGTCCATCTTGGGTGTAGCCTTTGGCCTGCCCAGGGTGTGCCTCTGAAGGCCTTTCAAATAAATATCCACCTTTATTCCCTTACTCCTGTCTAGTGTCTCTTTCCAGGTTGGCCTCTTTAGGCATCATTGGGAGGGGCTGTAGAGGTTATCTGGCCCAAGCTTCTGATCTAAGTAGGTTTTAGTTATTGCAGGTTGCTCAGGATAGCATCCAGCCGAGTTTTGGATACCTCAGGGATGGATTTTCCATAACCTATTTAGACACCTGTTTCAGGAGTTGACCAGGCTTGAGGTTAAAAAAACCAAAACAAACAAGTGTTTTCCCCATGTCAGGGTGGAATTTCCATTTTCCACTTGTCTCATCCCTGCCCAGGGCTCCCTTGAGGAGTCTGGCCCTGTCTCCTCATGCCCTTCCACTCAGTAATAATTGAAGACAGCACTGAGATCTCGTTGTGGCTTTTTTTCAGGGTGCACAGAGCTGGTGCTCAGCCTCTGCAGGCACATTCTGTGTGTCAGTTCCTGACTGTCCAGGTGGGGCCTTCAGCTGGACTCATACCAAGTCTAAGCTGAGCTCTGAGTGTGTTCCAGAGACTGGCTCCACATCCCCAAGGCATGTGCTGCCTGTTCCAGTTAGCTGCCTTTGCTTCATGCTGGCTTAGCTATTGTTGTGAAGAATTTTGTGTTCTGATGCATAACCAAAAGAAGCATTTCTAGAACATGAGTCTGGAGTGGCAATGTGTTATTAATTCCAATAGTTATTATTAGTCAAACATAAGTCCAAGATCTATTATCCACTTACTGTTCTAAGAGAAACAGTTTGATGAAAAGCTTATCTTAATATTTGATGTGGTATATAACAGTTCAGTGTATTTAAAAAAAAAACCAAAAACCCAACATAACATTCAATGAAAACAGAACCTTTCCTATCCAACAAAAATCTGTGTGTCAGCTGTAGAACAAATATCATTGGGGAAATTATCTTATTTTTCTCCAAAAAGATAGATGTAGTTTTTATGATTTGAAGGTGAGGGTATGTTTTTCAATCCCTTTCTTGGTCAGTTGCAGGATTACTGGTAGATGGATTTTCGTGATGCTTTTGTATTTTCCTTGTTTGCTTCTGTTGGAACAGTGAGCAAATGGTTTTGGTGAGCAGCTGCAAAGAAGTTGTGGCAATAGTTTAAGTCAATCTGATGGCACCTGCTCTCACCTGGTTTCACCTCTTCATGGAGGAGAGAGAGATCCAGGGCAGGCTGATGTGATTCTCTGCTTCCATCTCCAGTTACTGCACTGAACCCCATCACTGTCTCAAAGGGAACAGGAATAAAGACATGCCATACTTTGAAGTTCAAGGCCTCTCTTTATTTATTTCATTATTTTTGAGCTGGCTGAGAAGTGTGTGCAGTCACATGCTCGTGGGGGTTGGCCAAATGGGTAACAATCAAACCCAGATTTCAGATCTGTAATGTTGGATTTTGCCCATCTAGGAAAGAGTTCTTGCATGGTTGTTAGAGTTTCATAGGTTTAAAATGTAGTGGCAATAGTTAGAGCAAAATTTAAAAACATAAACAATCATCATTTAAAATGTCAAATGCAGCAGCTGAGAGAGAACTCAGGATGGCAGCTGTGATGTGCCATATTGATAAATCAAAATAATAAATTCAAAACATATGATGTCAGTAATGTAATCCAGATTATGTATTAGAGGGTAACAGTTGTGCATTTTCAGTGGTAGAAGTTTGCTTTGCCTTTGACCCTGTCCCTTGATGTGCACTAAAGGTACAGTGTTGCTGTATTGGGATGAGTCATATTTGTGCTCAAGTGGTATTAACAAACTAAGTCTCTATTCAAATAAAACACAGAAGTTTGATTTCTAGTGTAAAACTATAAACATGCCTCTTCTGTAAGAATTATATTTTCTTTTCTTGCATAAGATGCAGAGGGGACTTTAAGGTATTGAAATTTGAGTGTGGGGGAGGTACTTGCTGTGGTAAAGTCTTAAAGTGAGTGTGAGAGCATTTTTACACAAGTGATGAGAACCTCCTGGACATGATTGACTTAAATTAGCTTGATTGGTTTTTATCAATTGCAGCTGCACTATTTAGCATAAAAATGCAAAACATCCAAAAATCATTTGCCTTGCAGTGTAGTAGAAAGATGGTTTTAGTTAGTCTTTAAGACGTATCAAATGTTTATTCTACACAGATTCTCTGAGAATGGATCCAGAACATATCTAGTTACAGAGAATTAGTATAGATGTTGTAAATGTTGAGAAAATTAATTAAGGAAAATATGCTGCTTTATGAATTGCGTATTTAGGATTTTGGCTTTTTCTTTTCCTTTAACTGTGGTAGTTAAACAGGTCAAAGATATTTGTTGTAGTGTCATAATCAGGCACCTGCCATTAAAAGCTAAAAGAGAAAGACTGGAATTCTGTGTGATTTACAAGTGTCTGATTTGCTGTCTCAACCAGTGTCATGCTTGAGAGAAATCTGAAATAAATTTCTTTCTAAATAAGACAAGAAAGTTTTAGACTGGTGTTGAGAATTGCAACCCAGTGTTGAAAAATTGACCAGGGAAAGGCTGCTACTGTTACTTAAAAGCTGTATTCTGTACACTGAGTTTTGATATATGATGTACATTTTCTTTTTTGTAGAACTGTACTTGCAAACTCATGATCCTGTCTTTGTTTTTCAAAGTTTTCTCCTTTTAAGTGGCTTAATGATTTTTATAGCATGTGACCTTAAGGCTAATTAAGTGCATCTTTGTATTCCTTGGATGCTTAATGTTGGCTAATTCACAGGAAAAATATTAATATATAAACTTGAATAATTTACTATTATTAATTGTAACCAGCAGTTGTGCTGAAGAAGAGCCCTTATTCATACATGAAATAATAGATTATATTAAAGAGTGAGATTACCTGCAGTCAATCTTTTGTATGCTTTTAAATGGTTTTGATACAGGATGCCTGTATTAAGGTCAAAGCCTTTTATTATTCCTCAGATTAATTTAGTCTCACATGTTCCTAGGATAATGATGCCAATTTAGATCTTTAGACAGATACTTGGAATTAAGATGTAGAAAATGGAAACCCATCAGTTAAGAGCATACTCAATGGTATAATTTCTGTGGCGGAAAAAAATAGATGTTTATACATATGTGTGTATAAAATGTATAAATTTGTACATATATGCAAAGAAATCAAAAGCAAGTGTGGAGACTGTTTTATTTTATCCCTGTGCTATCAGTTTCATTCTTGGCTGACATTCAGAATCACATCCAAATACATAATTCAGTAAATAATATTTTTACTCCTCTGTTAGGTCTTGCAATCCAGTACAGAGATGAATGAGGGTAGAAGATTGTGTTTCTTCTTGCATAAATAATGCAAGGATTTAGAAAGTTTCAGTTACAGAGGCATGTAAAGTCCCCTGTTTTTTGTAAAGTGGGGTAGAAATCAAAGAGGCTAATACACCTACGTATTCAAAGATATGCTTTTGTAATGCACTGTTAAGGTAGATGTAAATTTAATAAACTCAGTAAATTGTGCATTGTTGCTGTTATTTGCCAGCTACCTGCTCTTCACTTCTTAGAAAACGTCCTTGCTAAAGGGGTACTTGGAAACTAAATTCTTAAAGACAGCTTGGCAGCTGAAGAAAGAAATATTAGCACTTCTTTCACTTGTCTTTTATAACTTACTGGTTTGAAAGGTGAGGGTTTTCTGGGGACTTGTTTTTGGTTTTGTTTTTTTGCTTTGCTTCCACTTGAGAGATGGTATTGTGATATGTTGATACTCTTGTTGGTACTCTTATATGTTAATAAATGCAATTAACTTTGCATAGTGCAGGATCCTATGTGGTTAATCTGTGCTAAACTTTACATTAAGATTCCTTTTGTGTGCTGGCCTCGTCCTGTTTCTTGAAATGTATCTTTATTTTCTCAGTCTTTTGAGGAGGTTGAAAAAAAGGAGCAGAATTTCACCCATGTGCAGAATTATCCATGTCTGGGAAAAAGATTACTTTCAGAATGCTTTCCAGGAAAAGAAAAACAGATGAGAAATAGTACTTGCTTTATTTATTTATTTACTCTTAGAATTTTCTTAAAGGGCAGATTTATAAGGCTCCTTGTTAATGTCAGCTGTCAGAGATGGGGGAATGAATTTTCATACTCAGGTTTCATTTCTATGACTAGTAAATCTGATTTCATGTACCCTCTCCTTTTGTGTTAAATTATTTATACCCTGATTTTTTTACCAGTAATATTTGTTTATACATGAATATGCATATACATCTCTGTATATGCACTAAATATTTATATATAGACTCAAAAGAGTATACTCAAAATATATATACTCTATACACAAAAAAAGAATGGTAAGAATGGTTAAATAGTAAATTTTTTAAATGAATGTTTCTTCCATGTTTTCTACAGCATGTTAGCCAAATCATTTCCACCATTGTTTGTATCTTTATATTTAAGGATAACCTTTGTTGAAAGGGTTGAAATCCTAGGAGATTCAATCCTAGAAGTATTTCAAAGACATTCTTTCAAGTCCAGAAACTTTCAACGGCAGTCTTTTGAACATAATCAATTGAAAAAGCAGGAATTCTGGTGATATTTTTGGAACAAAATCCAAAGTTTGCAACTTCATTGGTAACATAGGATTTAGAATTGAATTTTACTACTCCTGTTCCCAGACAGGATAGCAAGCTTGAAACAAATAGTAAAAATCCATTTATGTCTAAAGCAAAAACATACCTCATTCTCACTATCCCCCTTTGGATTTGCTATAAAAGATTATTTCTCTGGTGTAGAAAAAAAACTTTTCATTTTTACAGAGCCACTGTTCATCCATTTTGGTTATGGATTTGGCTAAATTAGGCTAAAGCAGTATCTTCTTTTGATAAGACTGGTAATCTTTAAACAACAAATATACATAATGTCTAATTTAGCTGAATTTTAGGAGGGCTTTCCATGCTGTACCATATTTAGGTGTTTAAAGTGGGACATGCTTCAGTCCAAGAACGGTAAAGGTGGTGAAATATTGGCTAAGAGAGGAGCAGTGCAGCAGGAAGAGGAAAGATCAGGTTGGGGAAAAACATCTCAAGACCTGATATTCAATAAGGCTTATTTCATATTTTCATTGCTCAGCTTGCCAGAATTTGGAAGCACCTACCTGGAGACACAGAGATTGGAGTCATTGGTGATAATCCTAAATTCTGAAGTGAGAAAAATGGATGAGATATGGTAGTACAAAATGCAGGAATGTGCCCCTGAGGACAAAAAACTAGAACTTGGTAGTGTAAAGGTTTAGGTAAAGGTAGTAATGGTGTGTTAGGGGATTGCTGTTAGTCACCAATAAAATGTGGCTGTGGAAAATCGGATACTAGAATGTATCAGGAGAGAGTTTCTGTTACAGAAATTGGGGAATATTTTTATGTACTCTGTGAGACCTCATCTGAAATGCAGTCATCCAGGTTCAAGAAAGATGAATTCCAGATAGCAGAGATGAAGAGGAAGGTTAGAGAGATGATCAGGAAAATAAAATAACCTCCTTACGCTGCGAAAAAGGCTCAAATCTATCATTGCTTTGTGGTTTCATTTGCAGGAACCATTGCAGCCAATTCATTTTGCTTATCACTGTTGTGAACTGGTGACATTCCACTTTCTTTCAGCTATGATATATTGGCTAAGGAATAGTAATTTCCAACTCAGGGATGAACAAGTTTTTAAACAACTTCGATTGTTTACATGAGCTAATCTGACCGGACTCTAAAATACTTTTTAAAAAAAAAATCTAATTTTTACCAAGATAGACTTGTCAATCTGTGCTCAGAATCTTGTCGTCTAAATGTTATTTGATAACTTAGTATTATTTACATGTCATACTCTGGTGTTTAAACATTTTGAGTTTGTTTTGTGCACAAAAATATGTAGAAGGTTTCTTTCCCCTTCCCCATTAAAAAAATGCAATCTCTTTGCCTTTACATGAGAATTTTGTTCATACTGTTCTCACACTCACTTTTTAGAAGAAAACAAATGAAGGAAAGGTTTCATTCTGAAAAAAATTTTTTTAAAATGTCTGTTTTTTAAAAACTTCTTTTTTGGCTCAGCTGAACTTTTGCTTCAAGCTTTCAAATATGGGAAACCTTTCACAGTCTACCTGAATAGCAACACATTGCACTTTCTAGGGGCGTTGATGGGATTTTTGCATAATCTTTATAATAATACTAACAGAAATTGGTCCGGAGAGTGTCTGCTCTGTAGATGCTGCACATCATATTGCAGGTTTCCTTCCAACCTACTATTGTAAAGTATAATAGCAGTTCTTTATTGTCTATCAGAAGTCTAAAAATACTTGACAAGTTTCAATGGGAGAACTGTCTTTATGGGACTTTGGATCTGTCCTTGGGAATTTTTGGAAGAAATCTTGCTACTAAAGGTCTTTCCAGAAATTGCTCAAATGTCCTGCTGTCCTGAGTCTTCACTTCATTAGAGTATCTGTTTTTTTGGGGCCTTCGTGGCATGGTGCTCCTCTGGCTTTTTGTGTAAAAACACTTTTCAAATGTTTTAACAAAACGTTGTTTTCTTGTGGCTAAATAGTTCCCTCACTTCCCCACTGATTGTTTTTGTTTCTTCATTATGATATATAATAATAGTTGTATTTCTGCAGCATATTTTTCCTTTTAGCAGATAGTACATTGAATCAAGTGTATCAAAAAAAGCCTCTGAAGGATTTAGAGGGTCTTGGAAATTAGTTAAGAGATCTGTGGGTTCAAGACTTTCCTGTGAAGAGCCAGAGCTGGCCTGTGTTCAGCTCAGTTGAGGACACTCTATTCATTTAGTCCCTGTGTCTTGGCTGTCACTGTTGGTTCTTAGAGGTTGCATGGCTCTTTCTCTGAAAGTAGTTTTTGAGAGTTATTTCACTGCTGATTCTTTTCCTGAAAGCATCCCTTACATATTTGACAGTGTAAGACCATTTCTGTGATAGGGTTTGTTTTTGTGTCTGACTTCACATGGCTTGTTCAGTGTTGAGACTGTGAGGAAAGCAGCACTTATCAGTTCTGCTTTATCTTGCTCATGCAGATGCTATTTTGTCCTGAGAAACTGAGTACGTCCCAGATGGAATATAATTGTGGTAAACTAGTAAACCTATAGCTTCCAGATGAATAATAAATAAATGCAAGATCAGATCTTGACATGTCTCTGACTTGCTGCTAGAGGATCTGGCAGACTGGATTCAGTAAAAATATTTGGCAAGGTAATCTCTGTTAGAAAGTTAGGCAGCCTGCAACTGAAACTTGTCTGATTTCACTCCTGCATAACCTTTTATTTTTAATTTATCATTTAACCTCTATTATAATCACTGTATTTATAAAAAGAATGAAATTGTTGTTTTTATTTCTTTAGTTCCAATCTCATGCATTGTGTTGCAGTATTGTTTGGGTCTCATTACTCACCTTAAACTTTTCTAACGCTTAAAATATGAGGTGAAGGTCTGCCATTCCTGTGATTGTTGAAGTTCTTCAGAGTAAAATGCCTTCTCCAGTTCTACCTAAAATACGTAAAAGATGTAGCTGCAAAGGTGACATAAGTAAGGAGTTACCAGTTTGGAATCTGAAACAGTCCTTTCAGTCTTTTGATACACTTCATCTTTAGGAGCCTCTCATGATCTAAGTAGCCTTTCCTTGTCTGGAATTCTTATCATAAGCCAGCACAATCTCTGGAAACTGGTTTGCAAGTCTGTTTCCAGCATAGACAAGGAAATATATTTGCAGTGTCTAAGATAGCCAGAACAGTTGCACTTTTGTTTCAGTAGGAACACAGTCTGCTTTTTGGTTGAGGTGCTTTGTATTAAAAAAATATCAAGCCTTGCCATTTTCAGCTGATGGGCCATCTACTATCTGTAAGATATCTGTGAATAATTACTTACAGAAATAAATTAATATATGTGATAACAGCATTTCACAGAGCGATTTCTTAAAGGGCTCAGAATATCCCTGAACATCATCTTGCTCTCATAGGCAGAGGGAATAAGCATGAGTGTTGCCTTGCCTTGCATGGTGCAAAAGCCAGAGCCTGTGGGAAAGTTCTGAGTTCTAGAAAGGCCCAGAGGACTGAAGGTTTGGCTTGAGGACGTGTCATGGAGTGAAGCAGACCTGTGACTCTTCCTGGTACTCAAGGACGTTATCAAACCAGCTGATGTTTCCTGTTGTCTAGGAGATGATGGAGCTTGGCTTCTTGAGAGAGACAGGACTTCACCCTCAGCTTTTATATTTGGAAAGTTTTAGAAGTGAATTTTTAGTTGGAGCGATTACAAGTAGTTTGAAGCTTATTCACTCTCGTGAAAAATGCAGCAGTTTTCAGAGAACAGGCTGTAACCTGGTTTCTGGAAGAACATGGGCAGGAGAGAAGGCTGTGTTGTATTTAAAATAAGAAATGTATGTTTAGCATATTGTTTTAACCTTCTTCTCTGTTTGCTGTGTTCTTATGAATAAATGACAGACAATGCCCAAGCTGTTTGATGTCACTCTCTTTGTGAGCTGGCCATAGATTCTGGGAGATAAGTTCATAGTCGAGCTGATGGCAGCTGGAGCTGCTGCTGTAGGAATGGCTGATAATCAAGTGGGTGACACAAAGAGGTGCTCCAGTTTCAGAACTGGGTGAATCATGAGATCCTCCTCTGTGAGATGTGTCTCACTCAAAAGATGTGAAACTGAGAGAGAACTCAAGGATACAGCTCATCCCTACGAGCATAACCCAGGCTCCCTAGCTCAGCTGGAGAGAGGTTTTACCCACAGGCACCTCCTTTATTCTGAGTAGGTTACAAACATAAATGTGCTTTTTGAAAATCACACATTCACTGCTGTGTCAACTACTTGTAATTACTGAATCCTACTAGTAAAAAAAAAATAAACCGAGAAACACAATTCATGTAAAAATTCTCTTTTTACCATATATAAAGCTAATGGGTATTTAATGATGATTCTTTCATGGAATTCTACACTTTCTTTTTCATGAAGCAGTTAAACACATTGGCTTGACTTCAAAAAAAGAATACTATGGCCTTCTAATTAACTTCCTATTAATCTGTTACAGTACAATAAAATTTGAATGTTACTGAAGACAGAAATTTCAAAAGTTAAAAGCTTCCAAGATTGATAATTTTGTAAATTGGTTTTAAGTATTTTGAATTTATAACTATCATTATGTTGCTAAATAACATTGACTCTGGAATGACTGACTTCCTTTTGCAGTAATTCAAAAGTATTATGATAGCTATAGTTTTATAATGAGCATAAAAATCAGTGAGGTAAGTTCAATGAGGTAAGGTTAGTGTTGGAAGTTTTATTAACAAAAACTGTAAGTATTAGCACATGAGTTACAATTCCCATGTGTTTTCCAAAATTTGCTGGAACTAAACTGAATATTAAATTCTGAATTTTGGACTAGTTGCTCTAAACCGCTTAATTTTAGTGGTAAGAATAGGCAAAGATATAAATTAGAATAAAACAGCTGGTAGGGAGTTGGCTGCATTGATAAGCTACACTGATCAGAATTCCGTGTGGCAAATGATGTTCCACAAGGACAACCTTCATATTGCCTTAGGCAACCATTAATATCTTGTTTTCAGTCTCTGGTTCAGCTGAAACCTTTTCTGGTGTAGTTTGACCAGTCAGTTCACCAATTTTCTCTTTTAAAGAACAGCATAATCTGGACTGATGGATAAAAAGAATGTGGGAAAAATCCAGATTGATTAGTAGAGCTGGTGGCTGCTGAAGCTGCTGGGGGTGGAGGCTGGCAAGTTTATGAAAACTGTAGGTGTCATCTTCAAGGATTACATAGAGTAAGTGATTTTGAGGTGTTACAGCACTGGGTGCTTCTCCTGCCCTGGTACAGAAGGACTGAAAGAGCTCGTGGCAGAGATTCTGTCAGGAAAATGGCAGGAGTTTGTTCTCCTGATGTGAACAGCCAACACTGGCCTGTGTTTGCAAAACATCTCCTGTTGCTCACTGTCTGTTTCCTTGGACTACAAAGTACTGCTTTAAATACCTCCTCTTGTGTCAGTCGTGGAAATAAAACAGTAAACTAGAGTATGCTTTAAAGAATATAAAGCCTATAAACGATCAGCTGAATTAAAATGTGGACTAGAGCAACCATAATACTCAGAGTAGTTAGGGGAGTGAGAATGTTGTTTGAAATAATGCTTGAAAGTGGAATTTTCCTTTGTGAAGTGAAAAAGCTAGCTAACTCACTAGAGTTTCAATTTGGAACAGAGTGTAAAGGATATTAATTGTACAAAATTCAGGTGTCTGCAGCTTCAAAATGTTCTGCCTTTTCTGCCTTGAATTTTATATACATCAGATGTTTTTGATAGAAATGAAAGTATGGCTTGCCAGGTACAGCTATTGCTTTGAAAAAGATAATATTTATCACATCAGACTAAAAAATGAGGGACAAATATGGGGGATAGTTTTCATTATATTTTCTAATTTTAGAATAGGGGTTTTTTTGGGCTTTTGTTTTGCCTTTTTTTTAAGTGGCACTGAAGTGGAGAGTACAGTTGGGACACATGATATCCTTTCTATACTTGCAGTTCAGTTCTCATATTTGCAAAAGGGCCCGTGTGAGAATATGCTCTCTGTACTAATAATTCAGTACTTCTGCATGGAAAATTGGAGTGACAGTTCTTTTATTCTTGGTTTAAATTGGTTTTCATTGTAACAGCTTAGAATTTTCCCAGATATATGTTGATGCATAAATGCAGGCACTATGATCTTTAATAGAAATCTGGCTTTTTTTATTAACTGAAGTTTTTCCTCAAAATATGGTTGTATAATACACACTCAAAGAGCAAATAATAGCCCAGAAAATGTCAGCAGGCCTGTGGAGCCTGTAGTGGTCATGAGGAAGGGAGAGAGTGATGTACAGAAGGGGAGGAGCTGGACTCTTGGGCACAGTGGCAAATACTGGCTGCAGTGTGTGCTGGAACAGAGGTGGCTCAGGAGGGGGATTAACAATGGGTTACATTTTTTGTCATTACCCCAGCTGTGGTACTACAGCACGCTTAGGCCTTCAGGAGGACTTTCAGGTTTAACTTAAAAAAAAAAAATACAGTCAAACATTTGCTTTAAACATACCTATTTATGATGGTAAAGTAAATAATTCTTAACAGTGAAACACAGTAGTGCTGCTTCATGTTTTACTTCCCCATGGAGCTCCATAGCACTAAGCCACTTTCATGAATGATATATGTAATATGGCATTTAAGTTAAACAGTTAACAGTAAGGAACTTCAAGGAATAGACGTCACTACTGAAGCTGGTCATGAGTGGCAGGTGATGACATGAAGATTAATAAAGTTCAGCTTTGAATTTGGCAATTTTTACCACTTACATGAACTCTTTTTTTTTCAAAAGTATAACCCAATTCTAAAGTTTTTACAGTATGTTGTATATATCCAGAGCAAGTGACAGAGTTTATTGTATTAAATAGTTGAAATAAGTAGCTGCTGAGGAAAAAGAAGTTAGACAAAATTAAAAAGCAATTTACTTGGAGAGAGGTCTTTGAAATACTTTATGTGTTAGCTATCAGATCTGTTTTTGCTTTATTTTTCTGGAAAATTATGGTGTTCTTTAGACTGCCAAATTTTACTTGTAAATATACTGCCAGAGCTTGGAAAATAAGTGAAGGACTCTTAAAATTAGATAGTGTTGAGTGAAAAGCCAAAGAGAGGGGTTTTTGTACCAGAAATCCTTATCCTTTCAAATATAAAAAATCCAAATCTGTTTCTGTAAAATGACCCGTATTTAATTTCCTTTCAAATCATATTTAAAATGCCTTAAATGTAAAAGAAGCAGTAACAAAATGGCAGACATTCCCCGCAGTGTACTGGTATGCTCCATCTAGAATACTTCATTGTTGTGTTATTTTTGGGAGATGTGATTTCACAGTACCATTTTCAGGGAAGAGACAGTTTCTTATATTGGCAAAATCACCCTGGCTAAAATTGAAGTAGTGTAATTTGCTTCTGGTCGTCCCCAAGATGAGGAACTGATTTAACAGCGTTTTGGTTTTCTACCATCTGGAGGTTCTTATTTGACTTATGAAATGATGTCATACATGCTTAGAGCTGAACAGATAGTGAAAGGTCGCCTGCAGTTCAGGCTGAGGTAGTTTTATTTCCTATTATGAGGAATGTAAAAGTCTTGGTTCATGATTACTAGAGGCAGAAAGAGGACTTTAGGGATGGAGAAAACAACTGACATAACTGATGTTTTCCTAAACCTCCACCCTGCATTGCTGTGAATAGAAAATCAATCTGCACACCCAGGACCACACACAGTATGAGTTGTCTGTTCCCTCTCCCAGGCTGGCACTGGCTCAGAGTGCTGCCTCTGCTTTCAGAATGGCTCCTTGCTGTGAATGTTAGTTTGGGGATGATATATCTATTCCATCGACATACTTCATTGTGTAGGTGGATTTTTGAATTAAAGTGCTCTGCTGCATCAGTCTCAAGATGAGGAGATGTAAGAAAATAGATATGTATTTGGCAGATGTTTTCTGCCACCTAAGGCCGTGGTGGACCTGCTGTGCTCTTTCCTTCCCAACTCTTGCTGTGTCCTTGTGTGAATTGGGGTTGATGGGATTGAGATTCTTTGGCTGTTTCTCAGCGCAATTGAAGCGGCACTTTGGTTATGCTTTAGAGACTTTATTTGAAGCTAAAGCAGGATTTGAGCCTGAGAAGCTGGAGTGGACATGGCTCTGCTCCCGTTTCCCACACAGGTTGCCACTCTGGGCATTCAGAGCCATTTGCTCATCCTCTCCACCCTCCTTGTGCTCCCAAGTTTTATTGCCTAAACCCCCCCTCCCACCAATCCTGAGTTGAACCTTGAGAGCCATGCTGACAGGGTGTGTGGGAGGAAATTTGTGAAGAAGAGGGAGAATTGTCTGCTCAGACCTTGGGGCGGGGACTGGATGGGCAGAGAAGAAAAGGTTATTTCCTCAGACACTGCCTGGTTCAGCCAAGCAGGACAGAACTGCATCAGACGTGTGGAAGCTGCCGTGTTATCCCAGCCACGGGGGAATGGTGTCAGTGCTTTGTTTATCCAGGCATCTAATCACCTCCAACTCCCCTGACTTGGAGCTTGAGGCGGCTGGAAAATGAGCCTGGCAGTGCCCGATGGGGAGAGCCGCCTTTGGAACCCCGGCTCCAAGGTCCTGAGCTCCTCAGCTGCAGCTGGAAGGCCCAACAGAGGCTTCTGTGATTTGACTTCAAGGCTTGCTTTCAGACGTGAAGCAAATTAGTGATTAAGTATAAAGAAGATGTGGTAATGAATTTCAGATGAGGTCTTTTATGTTTATTAAAAGAGGTCTGAAAGCTTGCTGCTACTGCTACCATTATTTCTTGTTTTCTAATTTAAAAAGTCATCTTTGAATCCCTTACTGCACACTACTTACAAACTGAGAGATCCTATTACTGTCATATTGTAAAAAAAAAGTCTTAAAAATAAAATAAATCCTGTGGAATATAAATCTTTTTTTTCCAGTGAATAGAAAGGCAACGAGCCATTTTAAAAGCAGGAAGAACATGCATTTTGAGATCCAATAGATCATCTAAATTGGTCCCAAACCAAGTTTTAAAGTGGCATTGAAAATACTTTCTTTGAGTAAATTTAGCGTTAGAAAACTCAGAATATACATAAATATAGATTTGCTGATTGTTTTGTACTTTGATAGTATTCTGATTAACTAGGGAAAAAAATGCTTATTAGAGAAGAGCCTTTCTGACTATTCCATCTGCAGAACTTAAAAATGCTAAGCCTCCATTTATGCCTTTTCAGTTTCTTCCATCTAGCTTTTTATTGTGAATTAACCTTATGCGTGTCTAGGTAATATAAACTTTAAACTCTTGTTCTTTATTTTCTAAAATATGTATGTTTGAAATTTGGATTAGTGAATCTAAAACCTCTCACTTGCTTGACTGCCTGCAGCTCTCTTGGAGATGGAGCATTATTCTAAATTGCCACATCATACATTTTCAATCCACACCTTGTCTTCTCAATGGTGAACCTTGCAGCCAAAACAAGCCTGTGAGTGAGTCCACTTAATATGAACACCTCATGGTTCAGAGCTGAAGAGAAAGCCTCTGTTCAAGGAAACTTGTCTCTATTATAACAATAAATGATTGCTCTTCCTTTATCTTAAGTCTCTGTAACAATAAACCACTGCACTCCCTTTATCTTAGTTCTCTGCTTTCCATGATGTTTATTAGCACTGACTGAATTTCGTGGGTATACATTTTCTTGTATTATTTTATTTACAAATAAGCTTTCAATAATGTAAAGCTCACATTGAAAAAAAAAAAAGTCTCTCTTGGTTTTCAAAAACTTCATATATGATGAAATCTGTTCTTTACTTCCAAATATTCCCCACCCCCCCACTATTATATACTGAGAATTGCTCAGCAATTCATTTGTAGCTGCTTTTCTGAACCAGAATATATAAACATTGGAAGTGCTCCTGAATTGTGTGATTCTTGTAGTAATGATGGTTAAACCCAAACATATTCTGTTTCTTTAATGAATTGAGATCTCTGTTATTTTATTACTGTTTGAATTACATTAAGAGAATTACAAATTTGCACGCTTGAATATTTACACAGCAAAAAATGAGAAAAATCAAAGGTGCTTACACATTCTGGGCTGTTGGAATTCTTTTGGGTTTTGTTTTTTGTTTTTTTCTAAAGAAAAAACCCCACCAGTTATGTATGCAGAGCATTTTGCTTAGGAAAATCCTTGAATATCCCGTATTTTGTTTGACGGGGATTTGTGCTTACTGCAGAGAAATAGTCAGACCCATTTGGTAAGACACTTGTGAAATAAACACTGGAGAAAAGTGTAACAAGTAAAACAATGTCTTAGAGTTCAGTTTGGAAAATTACATAGAAGAGAAATATCTCTTAAGTGTGAATAAAAGAGTATTAGAAAAAAATACACTAATGATCTATACTGAACCCTGAATATGTCTAATTTACTTACTGTAGGTTGATGCCTTGCGGTTACGATTGGAAGAGAAAGAAACCTTTCTGAATAAAAAAACAAAACAACTTCAAGACCTCACAGAAGAGAAAGGAACCCTTGCTGGAGAAATTAGAGACATGAAAGACATGTTGGAAGTAAAAGAAAGAAAAATTAATGTCCTTCAGAAAAAGGTAAGATCACTTATGCAGGGATATGTTGTACAGCTTTTGAGGCAGGTTTAAAGGAAATAATTCTGTTTCCTAAATTATATTACTTTTAATACATTAAAAAGATGCAGGAAGTCTGTAATAGTAAAATTTTCTAATATAAAATGTGTTACTGTTATCTGTGGGTACATTTTTTGTAGTATTATATCTTATATATATTAGAAAAATAATAGATGCTGCAGTAGTCACAAAATTATTGGAGTTAAATGGAAGTACTAAAAATCCTGATAAAACTTCTTATCCCTCAACATGAGGGATACCAGTATCCTTATGAACACTGATTACTGCTTTTTCCAAATAATGTAAATAAAGCGTGTAGGCCTGCTAAAGGATCCGGATACTGCGTTTTTAGCCTGAAGGGCTTTCTTTACTGGGGGGAGAGGAGGGGAGTGGAGAAGGAACCTAAATTAAGTCAGTTATCTGCTTTCCCTGTGGTCTAAAGACATTAAGAAGGGAGGCTCCCTCCAAACAGCCAAATAGTCTTATTTCTAATTTTCCACAAATTTAACTAACTGCATTTGCTCTCTTTGGGAAGTTGGATTCCATCATTACAGTTTCCACCTGGGGAAGTGGGGAGGGAATTTCCTGTAGAGGCAGCTCTGCAAGGGTTCTGCACACAGTAGTAGAGTGTTCATTTCCCTATCCTTTTTCTCACACACAAAAAATGTTGATGCTCCCAGGTGTGTACTGTTTGTGTCCTGTGTGTCACTGTTTCCCATACAGAGATGCACTCGTGAGCATACTGAGAAATGGGGGGAAAGTTCCTGGCATCACATATTTTACTGTTCTTCCCTCCTTTTACAGCCACTCAAAGACTGTCTCCTCCTCCTTGCTCTATTATTATGTAGGTAGTTCGTGTTACTGTGGTTTTCCTCCAGGATTCATACAGGGTTCACATGGTTTAGTTGTGCTTCTGTCTGCAATTGCTTAAGCACCGAATTTAAAAAGCCAAGCCCTTATTTTCCAGAAACTGAGAAGGCTGCTTTTTCAGGCCTGGGAAATAAGGCCGATCGAAACTGGAATATAAATACACATCCACTTTAATCCTATTTTTGAATATTTGCCTTGTTAGCAGTGCTGATGAACTAAAAGAAAGCAAACTTCAAGGCTTTTATCCTGTGCTGAATGCTAACTAGGTTTGGACATTTCTCGAGCATTCTGAAGAACAGAATGCATCTTTTCTTATTGTTTGCGTTCTAAAAAAAAAAAACAAGCCCCAAACCCCTGAACAAACCGACAATTTACAATTTCTCTTGTACTTAGATCTTGAGGAAAAGGGTCAGTAAGAGGAATGTGTATTCAGTGGTGAAGATTTTGTGATGAGTAACTATCACAGAGCTACCAGCACTATCTGTCAAGGCTTTGTCCTCAGAAATATGCAGCTTAACTTCTCCTGTTTTTAATAAATCATGGCCATTTTATTAGGGTGTGCATATGGTCTTGCCTCTTTTGCACCTACTTCTTAGTGGACATAATCATTCTCAAACTGCACTCTCTTCACCAGATCATAGAGTAAAATATGTCATAGCCTCGTGAGCTCTAGTATACAAAGAGATAAATCCTGCTAACAGCTGGGTGGAAGGTCAGAGTTAGTATTGACCTGATTTTTTTTAAAACTGGAAGTAGCACTTCCAGTACCATTTTCTTTTTTGGAGGTTATTTCCCTTCATAGGGGGACTTGCAAAGTTCAGTTTTTTCTGCTGTGGGCTAAATACTGGGTTTACTTAAGAATGAATTTTGATGATTACTTTAAAAAAAAGCAAAAAATATTATGTTTGCAGCACATAAGTTATGTGTAGATTTGCTTCTCTGAATGTGGTTATTTTTAATAACCACATTCTTTTAATGTGTAGATGTTAAGCATGCCCAAAATGACTAATGCCAGATTGTCATTATACCATTATTTTGTTTATAGGAGAAGAATGTTGTATTTGGAAAATATATTTTTAAAGTTACCCTTAGGTCACATTTTCAGATTGGGATCTTTATTTTACTTGTGTTTCTCTTCCAGTATTCAGTCACAGATCATTTGACTAAATAGAAATTTGATTGAAATATTGTCCTGCTCTGCTCACCCCTTATTAAGTAAACCTAGAGTATGATGCTATAAATGATGCTTTCAGTGTTTACGTTTCATGTGCCTGGTGTACGATTCTGAAGTGGAAAATCCTGTATGTCACCAATGCAAACCCAGGCTTTTACATTCACCAGGAAAAAAAATAACAATTGACTTGTCTGGTTAACCCAAGTGTTCAACTTCATTTTGGCATTATTAGATCATGACTTCTCATGTTTAGTGTCCTTGAGCATTCCAGTGTCCTTGGCAGCAGATGAAATCTCATCTCTGGGTCACAGTACTTTCATGAAGAAGGGAAGATGTTCTTTGTCTGGTTTTTTTCCAAGAAGCTTTCCTGGCCTTGGTACCTTTCAATTCTAGATAACTTTACCCTCCCCAGATGAAGCAGTGTCCCAGGGCCTTCACACCTTGAACAGTCTGTGTGCTCTGCCAAAGGCAAAGGGAGCACAGCTCCTTTTGGAGCACACAGATTGTTCATTTGGTTGTGTGTTACTGCAGAAGAATGTTGGACTATGTATAGTACTAATTCCTAGTGCTGTAGTATTGTTAGAGGAGTATTTTTGAACAGTCCCTTTTCAGGGGTTTTCAGAGAATGTAGTAGTGGATGCTGTGCTTTAAGAAAAAGGTTGTCCAATGTACCTGTTTTCTTTCCAGTTTTGACAACACGCCCATCCAATTGCAAGCATAACTAAGAGTAAATTTTGATAGAAAAGTATTTAATCTATCCTAATTACAGTAATTTTATCCTTTATTTTAATGTAATTATCATTTTATCTTTTACTCCTTTCTGGATTGCACATGACTTTTGGTTTCCTCCAGTTTTTGCTCATCATCTGACCTTTTGGCCACTTCTTCCAGTATTGATTTCACCTTAGGATGGCAGCCAGACATGTCTGTGTTGAGGATTTAGACTCTTGTTCTCATTGTGCACATAGATGTGGAGAATTTAGGGAGTGGAAGGTGGGATGGACCATTTCCTATGGCACTCAGGAGGTGGAACAATGACGGGGCCTCACAGAGGATTATCCTGTGTTTACATACCCTCCCTCATCCAGGACTGCTCTGGTTCTGGCTTACTCTCCTGAGCACCCTTCTGAAAATGAAGGAGGTGCTTCTAGTTCTTCTTTGCAGGTTCTGTCTGGACATCAGATTTTTCTAACTGTGATATTAGAATACTTGCCTCCATTTTCTTCTTTCTACTCAGGACCAAATTTTTTACCCTTGTATTTTTGTTTGCTTTTGATATGAGACTTGTGAATAACCAGTTGTATTCCTGCCTTCAGTTGTTGATGCAAGATAGATGGCTACATCTCTCTCCACTCAGCCTGAAGTACTTCACTCAGCCTAAAATAATATTTGTTTTAATGGTTGTATTCAAGTAACTGAAGAAGGAAGAATTTGTGTATAGTGCCTAAAAATACTTCTGTCAGTAATAACCTGAAAGTGAGTAGGAAGGAATATGTAACTTGGAAATATGCAATTTCTAATCTGTATTCCTTCTCTTATATACATTATCCGCTGTATGGAAAAAAAATACAAAGGAGACAAAACCAAACCCTGTAAAACTCCCTTTGGAAACTGGAGCAGTTCCTTCTCTTTTCTGGATAGCTGTCACACTGGGAGGGGCAGGACAGGTTCTGTTGAGGGCTCCCTACCAAAGGTGTGGAGGAAAAACCCAAAACAGCTGTGGTGAAGCCTGTGCGATGCCATAGGAACAAACACAGGGTAAGCAGTTGCAGAAAAATTTATGGGCTAGATAAGCATCTGATGGTGCATTGTCCTTCCATGTAGAGATTTGGGTGTAATTTTTGACCAAATTGAAAAACTGCTGCACTATTCAGTACAATTTGCAGGCTTAAGGGAGGCCCAGCACTGGAGCAGCATGTGTTTAGAGGATTTGGATCAAGGTAGATTGGCGTGGAGTAATAATAAACTTATGTCAATGTCAGAGGTGCAATATTCCTTAATATTTCTTTCTTTTAGAACCTTTGGCACCACTGTTCCATTTTAGTGCCAGTAAAGTTGGGTATGCTGTTTTAATAGCCTTGTTTAACCTGGCAAAGCTAGTCTTACACCTCATATCTGTCAGTTTAGCATGCAGAGGGGCAGACCTCAGAAATCTTTATGTATTTCTTACCAGAACGTCCCAGTTCTGTGAATATGGCCGAGTTGTAGGCTGGAGGGCAAAAGTGCTGAACTGAACGATGACCCTTTTTGCTCCCAAATTTTGCCTTTTGTACAGTAGGTAGAAGCAGAGTCTTTTGTCCTCTAGGAATCTACAGATACTTAGAAGCTCCAGTTATATGCTCTGAAGTAGGAGTTTCGGTGTTGAAAACAGTAGCTGTTGAGACAAGAGCAGCGTACAGGATGTAGACCTGGATCATATTAGGACAACAGCTTGTGGAAATTCTTTTGTGGGGACTATCATAAAAGAACACCGGCTAAAGGGGGCTAATACAATATTCTACCTTGACTTGCTACATAACTTTTCATGTAAAATGTTACAGTTTCCATCTTTAATAGTTTAAGCTTTGTGATTGATGAAGTGCTACATGACTAAGGGCCTTAACCTACCAGCTAATTAGCATTTGTAGGAAATGTCATAAAGTCTTAGTTCTCATGTAATAATTGGAATCTGTACTTGGAGTGGCTGGACTATGCACTTTCGGTGATATTGTCCAGTTTGTGTTAAATTGTGTTGCACAATTAATTGGATGTCTTCTAAAAAAGAGGAAATGTACGTGTGGTTAGGTTAGGAGTGATTGGTGTAAACAAAGGAGTCCCACTCTTGGGCAGAGAAATTTGCATCAGAATTACTGCTTAATACAGGCAACAAGTAGAATGTGCAAGCACATTGCTAATAGAAGATGCCTTTGGATTCTTTTTTTTCATGGTTTAATCAGCTGGGAGCATATTTTTGGATTCCTGAAAATGGGTCAGGGCATGACAAAGGACATTTTTTATTAACTTCCTCAAATTCTATCAGAACACTGTAAATAGGCTGTTACGTGAGCTGGGGTTTTGCAATCACAAATCAGAGATCTGTTGTATTTCTGGAGTCAGATGACAAATTCTGAACCAGTTGCTCTGCAAAACAGATCAATGTTCTGACTGCAGATTTCAGGTGTTAAAAAAAAAAAGAAAATTAGGGAGTCTTTCTGGTGTAGCATGAAAGTTTTGATGTTACAAAGCTGCTATGGTGACTATAAACTGTTGTATTATTTAAGAATTGAATCTTCTAATAGTATATGTCTAATTTAAGAGTACAATGTTCAGTGTAGTGGGTATTAGAAAATTGTACTTTGTTGGCTACTTATGCTTGTAGCTTTGCCAAATCATGGTATGGTTTTCAGAACAGTCTGAAAGTGAAATTAAACTAAATATAGTCAATTTTTCATCCAGGGTGGTGGTGTTACTGATCCCAATACATTATCAGAAAAATGTGTCCTCAAGGATTTTGCACAATCCAATGCAACTTTGGGACTGAACACAAATCCCCACTAAGCCTAACCAGAACAGCTGTTGGGATGCTCTCAACTTGTACACAGAAACACTGAGAACAGTCATTAACATCAGAGCCAGGGATCATTTTCACTTTTCTTTAGCTTAATTTCCCATTCTTTCTAACACATTACACTACTAAGTTTTTACAGTTTATAAAAGATCACTAGAAATATGTGACCTAATATACATTCACTTAGTGATGCCAACCTGAATGTTCATCCAGCCTAAAACCATAGTTATGAGTCTAGGTAAATCCTTGCACATTAAAATTCAGGATCATTATAAACTTTTATAGCCTGTGCTTGAATCAGTTGTCCTTTCCAATGAATTTTGTACCCACTGAGGCTAGAAGTCCAGATTTTGTTGTTTTCCCCTCCTCTATTCTCAGTGACCTGCTTGCTACTGCTGTTCTTTTTCAAGCCTACCCTTCAAAAGGAGAACAGTTGGATTGCACACTTCTGCTTACTGGCCTATTTGAAAATAAGCACTTATCTTTGTAGGAGAAAATCACCAAATTCTTCAAATACATTTCCATGAGATTACAAAATTTAAAAACTTTCATCAGATGCCAGTTCTGTAAACATGGTAATTTTTGAATATCAGGTGTATTGTAAATCATGGACTCTCAGGTAAGAAGAAATATTGACTGCAGTTGTCTACACTACAATAGTAAGTTATTGTAGCTCAAGTTATGCTAGCTGGTTTTGAGAGGGTTCCTCACACGATGAAGAGAATGGGATCGTTGAACACTCAGGTTGTTCACAGCATACGCAAGTGCTCCTAGACACAGTGTGTCATCTGCAAAGTGGGACTGAGCTTAATGAGGCACTTACATAAGGGTTTCACACTGCTGCTCTGACCCCAGTGCTGCTGGGGAGGAAGGAAGCTGCCCTTCAGCTCTGAAATGTCAATACTAATTAACAAAGTTATCTTTAAATAAGATATTAAGTTTTATTCATGCTGAGGAAACAGCCAACTTCCATGCTGGGAACTTTAAGCTGTGTGAAGGGTAGTATTTTCTTTTTAATAGAGTCGGGGGAAATTTCTTTTGAAGCGTGAAAGAACTCAGTGATGTGTGGTGTGACTGGGCAAAAAGAAAGTATAAGTTGTCATACTTTGGAGGTGCAGTAGACCATACAGGAATTATTTATGGAAATTGATGGCTACGTATATATCTGAAAAAGAATCAGGGAAAATCAAAATTGTTTAGGAGAAATGTATTTCTTTTTCATTTTGGAAGAAATGAAATTTCTTTCCAAAAAATGTAACAGATGTCTACTGATTGGAATTGAAAATTATAAGGGAGAGTTTTATAAGTGTAATTGAGAATAATCTTACATAGAGAGGTATCCTGCTGTCATGACTCACTTAGAATTTTTAGCTGCTGACTGAGGGTGTATTCATGCGATTCCTTGCTCTTGGAAGTGCATCTTTGAGTGGCAGCCTGGCTATTTCCCCACTGTCTCAACATGACAGATTCAGCTGGTTTTGTACCTGCCACCAGTTTAGCACTGAATCCTTGACAACTCATTGAAATGACACAAAATCAGATCCCCCAAGAAGCAGTGCATGGAGCAGAGTATTGCACGAGCCCAGAAGGCTTTATGTCTTATTGCATGCTGATCTTTTTCTTGGAAGGTCTTTCAAGGTCCAGGCTCCAGGTGACTGATTTGTGGCAGGGAGGAAGGAGGCTGGGTGGCTTCTCACCTTCAGTGACTGACCCAGACATTGCTGAGGGGGATTCACAGGGATGGGCAGATCTCAAATCACGATTTTATGAAATGTTCCTTAGGAAAAGAAATGAATCAGTTTGTTAATCATATGCAGTAAGCCCCATGAGAAGACAATTTTAAATCTTAAGTGATTCAGAAATGATAGATTTTATGTATGATTTCTTCTGAGAGATTATTTTTTTTATAGTCTGATGTGTGAAATATTCAACAATATAGTGACTGAATAATTTATTAATCTGATAAACCATCCTTGCCTAATCCTGAAATAAATAGATCCCACTGCCCTTGTTCATCTGCTTCCTGGGATAGGCAGTTACACTTGATCTGCAGCTTTTATTTTTTATACTTGGATGTATATCCAAGTTTGTTGTATCTGGAAATAAAAAAAGAAACATTTCCTACTGAATATAAAAAGCAGGGTTATGCATTAGCAGTTGGGTTTTAGCAATTCTGTAGTATATTAAAACTCTACCCCTCTGTTGGCATAAAACCAACCACCTTAATTTATACATTGCTGGAGCTCCTCGATGTTGGGAATTGTGCTTTCCTGGTGGTATTCCACTGCTGTCCTGTGACTGAGCACTCTGTGACTAGAGACTCTAATACCTTCGTAAATTGGACATTTAATCACATTTGGAAAAGCATCACCCTTCACCTTTGAGTGGAGCTCTTATTGGCTTTATGAAATCATGAAGTTCAAAGGCTCAGGAGTATGCATGCAGATAAGTTTAATGGTAACAATAAATGAGAATTGTTATCTTCATACTTCTCCCTTCATATTATTGTTACCAGATGTGGCCAGAGCTAGCGGTGCCAATTTGGTCAGATTGCTTTGATAATTTTCTTGTTGCCAAGTAGTATGTGTTTCTTGGTGGGAGAATCAGCAGTGGTATGTTTGAATATGAGTAGAATAAGTCCAACTTTAGAATGGAATCTGAATCTAATTCGCTTCCTTCTAACACACCTGACTTTAATTTTTAACGCCCAGCCAGGCACAGCGCTAAGATCAAAGTGAAACAAGGAGAAGGGAGTAAAGCAATTCTTGGAAAGTAAAAAGAAAAATGGCATAACATTGTGTAATCTTTTTATATGAAAGAAATATTTGGCTTATTTACCATTCACTTACGAATAAATCTGCAGTAAATTTGCTAAAGGTAATTATGCCAGCAAACCCCCTTACTTATCAGGGAGAAGAATCATCCCACTATATTTATTGTCTAAGAGATGCCTTAATTGGGCAGCAGAAATCTGCATTAATGTCCCCAGAAAGGCACAGAGTCCTTTATTGCTCTGTGCTGAGCCCCCTGCCAAAGTGGCTGTACACCATGGGAACCTCTGTATGCTGCTCTCTGTAGAGCCTTCTGCTCCTCTTGAGGGAGAAGCTGCTAAAGGTCCACAGGAATCTGTCAAGTTCTCATCTTAAAGCTTGTTGACAGACAGGATTGGGAGGATGTTGAAGCATAATTTAAATTTGGGTGAAATACCTGCTGTGTCCTGTACTAAAATCTTTATTCGTGGTTAAGTCTGAGATTTTGTTGTGGCTGTCATGGGAACCATAAATAGCTTGATTTGAATGTTTATTTAATAAAAATCCATGACTTTTGAGATTCTTTGAATGTTGGGAGGTGGATGTGATAGTAAACAGATGAACAAACGGGAAAAACTTCAAAGTATAGAAAGAGAATATGGTAATAGAAAGCAGGAGTTTGCTAATTTAGTTTAAAGAGGTCATCCCTGTAAACTGTCCATGGGAGCTTGTCTTGTTCTGTTAGATTTACAATAATTAGAATTACAAAAATTTCTTGCATGACATTTTGTGTTCATCAGTTCTCACTGTTTGCACATTTTAACTGTTGCTGATTTCTCTGTACTATCAGTTTATGAAATGTGATATAATTCATCCTCTGTCTTGAAATTTTTGGATTGCAACACCTTCCATGAGTCCTTATAAATCATTCCAGCTTTGTGGAGGGGGAAGAAGATACACCCATGGACAGGTAGCTCTGTCTCTGACAGTTCTGTAACACTGAACTTGCCATCATTCAGTCATTTAAAACCTCCAAACTGTCCATCATCTGAATGGCAGACACTGAAATTGGAGGTGTTGTCAGACCACTGTAACTTTATTGTTAAGTGATGGTCGAGCTTTTTCGGAGAATTTTACAGTTAAAATTAAGTGCATGTTCTTGAGGAGAACGCCTGATAAAAATTAATTTGTAATAATTCTAATGCTTGATGAAATAGTCAATCTGTGTAATACATTGATATAACCATCATCTCTAAAGGACTTCCAAGTGTTCTTAACTTCAGGCTCCTAACTCACCACTCTTGTGGAGGTTTTCTCCGGTGTCTGTCAAACCCCACCATTTTGGGGCACGTGGTTCAGGGAGTGAACGTGAAGTTCAAGGGGAGAGAACTGCATCTGACAGTTGCTGAAACTTCTCATTGTCCAGCAAAGAAACATAAATCAGAGAAAAAAAAAAGACATTTTGGTATAGTGTGAGTATGTCAGTGTCACTGAGATTGTAGCAGCAGGTTACCTCCAAATGCATCTTCAGGATTTTCCTGTAATTGCCCAAGGGACAGTGAGTGTTCTTCATAGATCCTTTCATCAAAGCTTTTAGAATAAATAAAAAAAAAAATGGAGGAAGCCAAATGGATAAGGATGGCTAAACTGATTAATAAATTGTAGGCATCAATGGCCTAAGGAAAAACTGATTCAGAGAGAAAAGTATTTCTGTGTCATAGATGTGCTTTATAAAAATTTTCCTTTATTTTTGTGTAGTTGACGGTATTAGAGTGAGGCTGAGTTTCATGTACAAACCTGCTGGTTTCGAGGAGATACAAGATAAAGGAAATTCAGTGAATTTTTTTTTTTTAGCAAAGGACATTTTTCATACCAAAAGCAAACTATCTTAAACACAAAACCATATCAGATTACAGATTACTTCCTATTCAGACATTTCCATAAAAGCATTGCTGTCTTACCTTTGCTGCTATAGAGAAACTAAACTGTTCAGCAGATGTTGATTAAAGGCATCCAAGTTGCTGCGTTTAACATTTCAGTTTAAGTTTAGTGGTGCTTTGATAGTTTATATGTAGAAAGGCTGTGTCTGGCCTGCAGTAACTAATGGTGAAACTCAATATGTGCATTGTCTTTGGTGCAGCTATAGTGAAAATATTAAATTACATCTCATAGTAACAAGAATCTGAGTTCTCTGATGAACATTTTGAACACTTCAACTCTTAATGGGTCTAAACCTATGTACATTTACCACATGTTAATTTAGAATGATTTAGAAAAGACATTTCTCAAGAAAAGGGGCAGGGATCTGTTATCCTTCTGCAGAGCTTTACTTTCATGTAAATGTATCCCACTGTCCTTTATATATGAATATAGATGGTTTCTGTAACCAAGGAGCTAAAAGGAAACTTTCCAATAGAAAGAATATTATTATTTCTGATTAATTACTGCCTAACCATTTCAGCTTTGCTGCTATGGTTTTTTTTTTTTTCCCCTACTTTTTACCACTGGTACTTCAGGAAACTCATATAAAATAATACCATGTGAAACTGGATTCTCCGTTACAACCATTTTAATGTGCTTTCTAAGGCCAGGGTGCTCTTATAGTAGAAATCAACATAGCTGTATTGAATTCCTATACCCATTATTTGTAGTAGTGAGGGGACAGGGCTGTTATTTTTACTTTCAATGTAGAATTTTTTTGCTATTACAGATTTTTAAATTTTTTTTTTCATTTAAAATAAATTTCAATTTTTAGGGCATCCCTCCTCCCTTTTCAACCTTTCTGCCCCTTTATGGCTTAATTTGAGAGTAAAGTAGTGTAAAGTTTTAATATTTTTTCTGTTGGTTTTGATGAAGTATTATATTATTGAGTAGAATATTTTACAAGAAAACTGGGAAATAAGAGAATCTTGGAAATCTCAAAAAAATTTGTAAGACTGTTGAAAGAGATATGTAATTAAGGACTAAATATGACTGAGCAGTTTAAAGCACTGTACTTGCAATTTTTTTCCCTTCAGGTGTGAAATATCTGTGATTTACAAGTTCTATGCAATTGATTTATCATTTCAATTAGGAGCAGCACATTTATCTGAAAGTTTCTGTACTTTTGAAGTCTTTATACCAAATATGTTTAATATTGTCACGCAGTTCTGTGTTAAAGGGATGTTGTGAAACTGTTCATATAAGGAGTTCTAAAATTACGGTTATAATGTAATTTATGGCCAGGTGTTCTGACAAAATTAGCTGTAGCATGCTTCAATTAGGCATTTGCTGTCTTCTGAGTTGTATATGGTCTGAGTTACACTGTCCTGTGGAGCAGTGTGATGGTGTTTAAATGTGCATTTATTTTGCTTTTGTCTAGACTCTTGTATCTTTTATAGCTTTGCATTGGAATCAAAACTACAGGAGTTGTTTAAATGGGAAATGTATTGAGTTTCAAATTCAAACCTTACAAAGCATGTTAAATATCTAAACTTTCCAGGAAAGGAAATAAAGGTATTCTTTTCTTTCACTCAAGCTGGTGATTTAAAGAGTAACCTTAAGCCATCAATAGAAATATACAGTGGTGTTAGTAAAAATAAAACAGATATTTTGAAAGTATTACAGTGCACATGTACATAAGCTAAAGTATGAAAAATAGGCAAGAAAAACTGGGATACTACAAATTATGATAGAGTTTAAATTTGGTGTCAGTTCCTTAACTGGATTGCTTACATGAAGTATATGGTATTTCAGTGGAGCAGTGACTTTCTAGATTTGAAATACTTTATTATGAATCATAATTCTGGATTGAGTATGAAAAAAAATAAACCAAGAGAGCAAGAATAAAAGTGAAAAAAATACTTTAGGCAATAAAAAACGTTATTTAAGTTGAACAGCTATCAAAAAGAATAAAAACAATTGTCATTAAGATGAGGGGGACTTATTTGGAGTGAGACTTTCATCTCAGATATAACTTTCTTCAGCATTTTCATGTAGAAAATATTCTTCAGTGTTTCAATTAGGGAAAAAAAAACCCAGTCACCTTTGAATGGAGATGGGGAATAGGAGATGATGACTAGCCCAAAACGAAACTTGGAGTGTTAATGCCAGGAGGCTGAAGGCAGTGATTAATGCAGTTTAAAAAAGTATTTCAGATGGGATGTGGTAGTGGAATTTGCCAATATTCTGTCTGCAGAAATAATGGGTAGTGGAGCAAAAGATGATAACTGCTCTCTAAATGACTTCTGTGTCATCCCACCTGAAAAACCATGTGTGATTTCAGACATCTCGTGGTCAGAAGAGTGATGGAAATGTGAAAGTGTCAGACAAGAAGAATGGTTAGAAACCTGTCGGCTTTGGGTAGCTGTCTAAAGTCAATAGAGCTTAGTTTTTTATTTTAACATTCTGAAGGTATAAAAATCACAAATGAGGATAAATTATTTTGGACAGTGTAAATCTTAGAAAATGGGTAGCATGAAATCAGATTGACAAGGTCATCTATTAAGTGATTGGACAGCCTTCAAATGGGAAAGGAAATTCAATTACCATAGGTTTTTCATTGCTGGGTAACATAGGCAGTCCTGGAAAGGATCTTAGAGTATTATAGTGTGTTCCACTGCCCACAAGCAGGATTTGAAGGAGGTTCTTACAGTGAATGAAAACATTGCTTTTTCTCTAGGGATTAAGTCAGGCTTCCAGCCTCTCCACATCATAACCTGCTCAACCTTTCCACTTTGAAATGAAGCAGTTTGTAAGGTTTCTGCCTATTATTCAGAACTCAAGGTTATGGCTCTTTTCTGTAATCGAAATATATTTTTCTGGATCTCTCTCTATTTTCCTATCTTAATAATTTTCCAAAGGATGTAAAATGATTGTATTGCTCTTTAATAACTAGGTTGATTTTAATAACATGTTATAAAGTGAAATAATTTTAATTAAAAGTAAGGTAATATGCTTTTTAACGTTTTTCGTGTTATATGTTGGATATCCAAACTAAATCTGCTTTCAGAACAGACTGGTCATCTTTTTTACAGCTTATGTTGTTTTTCCCTTTCTCTACATATATTTCCCTTTATATATTTCTGTATTTTAAAGCACTGCACACAACATACACCTCTTGTTACTCCCTGCTCTTGTCCAGCCTTTTGATTTCTCTATGTTCGTTGCTCTGGAAAACTTCCCAAGCTACTGTCAAACTGGCTCCTACTCTCTGTCTGTAGCTTCTTGAGGTGCCTATTCTTACACTATTTCTTTTGTAGCTTCCCTTTTCAGTGTTCCCTGTTGCCCAACACTTGTCTGTACAACTTGTCAGCTGCCTCTCTCTTCTCACCATCTGTTAACTTTTTTATGAGATGTGCTGTAACTTTTCAATCTGGGCAGAGGCCCCCAAGTCCTCCCAATTGATACAGACATCGTAGGAATGACAAGATACACACTAAAAATCACATTCAGCTTCAGTGATCTGTATTAAAAGTACAGGAATGCCAAAGCAGCTTTTTTTTCCTCCATGTGAATTTACATTACAGAATATTAAAGTATAGGTACTTCTCTCACTGGCATATGACACAGTGTCTCATATGTTCGTGCAAAGTCTTCTTTAAAAACTCTTGTGTAAGCCAACATAGCCTATTTTATAGGCATATACACCAAATAGTACAAAACTGGCCATGAGTAAAAAATCACCAGATGTTTTCAAGCACCAGAAAGGATTGAACAGAAAGGTATGATTTCTCGTGGTTAACTTTGACAAGTAGTTCAGGTGCCCTCAATGTGCAAATTGGGCTAGACTTCAAAAAAAGTTCAGTAATCAGCCTGTAACTCATAAAATATTGGGAGATGTAGGTACCCAACCAACCCAGGTTGAAAATCTGGCCCTCATATATACAGACAGACATTATTAGAAGCATTAGCTTGTTAAGAATGAATGTCTGCCTCCTCTTGTCATAAATGGAATTATGTGTTAGTCTATTTTGTATTTCTGTATTTACTATCTGGAAAATACCTATTGCATTCTGAATTACATCACAGTAAATACATATAATGAGAGCAAAAGCTTTTCAATGGATGTCTCACAAGATTGTGAGTCCTGCTTAGAAGAGTCCAAGAGTCAAGCTGTTTTGTTCGGAGAATTTATTGGCCCCTGAGGAGAAGGAGACAGAGACTGAGTATTTCCAGATACACAAGTGGATATTATCAGCCCAGGCTTCTTTTGGCTAGCTTCCTGGTGAAGGTTAATTTTAGCATTAAGTTCCAGCTCTTTCTCAGCTGGAGTCTGGCAACAGAAGCCAAGCTTTCAGTCCAGGAGCTCCTTTCTGTGTGACAGCCTTCTCCTCTCTTGGCTCGTTTGCCCACTGACCTGCTTTTATAGCCCTGTAAAAGGATCAGCTGACTGGAGGGCAGAGCTCTTCCCTAAGCAGCCCTGGGGGACTTTTCTTCTGCTCTCTGTATGAAAACTCAGCGCACACCTCTTCTTTCTTAATGCTCCTTGAGTCCTCTGAATCCTTCCTGTACCTGTACCTTTGAATCCTGTATTATGGAAGGATCTAGAATCTCACAGTAAGTAAAAATGGATGAACTATTTCCTTCAGTGACTGCACAATAAAACAAAGATACATGCTTGTTTTGGAAGAAGAAGAAGAAAAAACACTTATCACTTTTGATCTCCAGTTTCAGTTGCATTTGCTTCTATTTATTGATGCAATAGGATGCTCTCAGTTCCTGTGTGTACGAGACAGTAGGCTGATGTTTCCAATCATGGAATAGAGACAATTTTTGCCAAGTCACGTCTAACAGGTATTGACCAGAGAATATTACTGCATGTCCCAGTAAATGACATACTTTTCCCCCCAATGATCAACAGTTCATAGGTTCTTTTCCTTCTTTATATATATTTTTTTCCTCTCTCCAAAATTATAGGGTGTATGTATTTTCTATTTAGGTAAGCATCAAATCCTATTGGATTTTTTAATATACTGTAATAATACTTTATGCTTCTGTTCTGTGCTGTTTTCCCTGAGATTTCTCTAATCCTCAGCTGATGCATTTAACAAACTGAATCATACGGAACAAATAATGACTTGGGAAATACTAGCATGTTATGTGAGTAGATCTTTGGATTCTACCACAGACTGAATTGCTTTCCTTAGCCTACTCTAGGAAAGTTTAATTACTGTGGAACATCTGTTCAGAAGCTTGATACAATGTAAATTTCATGTCTTCGTTAATATCATTTTTTTGTGTTTGCAGCTTTATGGCTATACTGTGGTGGATGTGTTGAGTAGACTATCAAATGGATGGATAGCCAGAGTGAACATATGGGACTAAACTGTTTATAGCAAGAATGTCTTCTAGATCCTAAAATATTCCTCTATTCCTAAATTACTTACTCCTTAGGACAGAGATTTGTTGTAAGAAAATGTGACATTTTTAGCAAGATACAATATAAAAGCAACTTGTAGAGCTGTTTGGGTGGCAGAACCCCACAGCTGTGATTCTGCTGTCAGTGTTAATTACTTTATCATAGGTTTTATACCTTTCCCTTCCTTTTGCCTATTCTATTTTCTTCATTTCATTCAGTGAAAATTCCCATCTCGAGATATCAGCATCTGTGTAAACTTGCTTTTGTTTGTCTTGTATTTTTTTTATATTTGGCTACTACAGCTTTAGTGTTCAATTGGACACCAGTTAGAATTTGAAGCCTTGTTTTGCTTAAACACTGTGTAAAGTAACATCCTCCTGGCCCAAAACACTTGCTGCTACTTTAGAGACAATCTGCATGTAAAACTCAGCAACTTCAAATGAAGGAAAAAGGAAGATGATGCTTCTGCATTGGATAAAATGGACACACCCATGTGGTTAATAATATAAATGGATGTATAGAATATAATAATTCATGTATATAGAATATAGACATAAAAATAATGATCAGCCATAAAATTAAATTTTTAAACCCCAGGATTAATCTGATAACTGTGTGATCCTAATGGCAAAAATATGAGTTTAAAGAAGTAGAAAATGCGTTGTATTGAATTGCAGTAACTTTGGGGGGGAAGCAGTACAAGTGTACTTCAGGAAAAATGCTCTGATTACCTTTTTTTTTTGTTGTTCTGATTTCCTCTTCTGGTCTTATGTATATTTCTCTTTTTTAAGCTTGTCAAGTAGAGCAGGATTCAGAAGGATTATTTTCTTCCTGCTGGGATTAGGGTGGGAAGGTGGCAGTGGGGTGATTACCAGCTCATGCCACTGCTCTGTTCTCTTGTCATCGGGTCGGTGTGAGGCTGATGTCTGAAGCAGCCCTTGCTCCAGCAGCTCCTGTGTGGCAGTCGCTTTGCAGCTGCTTTGTGGCACTTGGAACTGTCCCCCTGAAGGCAGTTTGAGGTAAAAAGTCTCCAGACAGATCAATCTTTTCTTGTGGAAACCGTGCAGACCTATTGAACTGGAGACTGCTTTCTCCTTGGGCACACACCATTATCCATCGTTGGAAATGTTCTTTTCCATAACCTAAAGGGCTGTGTAATATTTATGGACAGCTTTAAAAACACCTTTGCTGTCTCTGATTCAGTAATCCAGTAGGATTGGCCTGGCCATACGCTTTGGGCCATCTAAAACCTCTGGAGTTTAAGAAAGCCTTATGAGGCAAAATAATATAAGAATATAGAGCTAAGAAGTACTATTGAACATTGAGGTACGTTGTAATCTGAAGTAAGTAAAATGCTGCTGTATTGCTTCAATTTGGAAAATATAAATTTGCAAGGTAGTAACAGGAAGGCACTTTGGAAATACTTTAAATTGAGAACATACTGTGTAATAGGCAGCTATCAGGAAGAAGCTTTATTCTTTGGAGACATAATCAAGCACTTTAGTGGATATTGGATCTGCTTATGGAATCCAAGAGTATTTTATCATGTCATTATAAGATTAACAAGCTTTTTTCCAGTAAAGCAGAAGATTAGTACAAATCTTACACTTCAATGAACATATTCAGCTGCAAGCAGCAACCCCCTATTTTATGATATTTTAAAGAGTTTCATTTTATAGGATAATTTTTAACATAACATTTATTTTCATTTTTGGAATCTAAACGTATGTGATTTTTACTTTTGAAAAAATATTCCTAGTTAATGCTTGTCTGTCTGCCTACTTAAAAGGAAGAAAAACAAAGTGAAAGTTACTGGCACTGGATGAGGAAACACTTTTAGGACTCTCTCTTTCAAGACAAAAGGCGTTCTGCAGTGTCAAACTGTTGAAGCAGAAATTGTCCTTCAACGGGTTCATTTTGTTATTGGAAATTCTGCTTAAACTAAGAACTGCATTTAGGTCATATCATATCGAGACTCTAAGGAAAATTTCCCCTCTCACTCCATAGACTGAAACTTCAAATAGCTGCTGTAAAGCCTGTTAATTTTAAAATATTTTATCTGATCTGATATTTAGTAACTGTACACCATTTGGTAAAAAAAAATCTTGCTAAAAATCTGTAGTGCTTTCCAAAAACTGTACCTCGGTATTAAGTCTACTGTTGCTACTCAGGTAGTAATATTTTTATAGTCATGGCAGGGCAAAGTGATTTCATTTTTTTCTGGGTGTTTCATTACAAATTAAGCATGCACACATCCACACATACCAAAAGGAGATGTTGGGATGTCTGTAGACATCTCTTTCACTGAGTCACTACCAAAGCTGGTGTCATGTTCTGAGACATCCTGACATGTTTCTGAAAAGGACCGTATGAGCCAGAACATTTACCATGAGTCTTACTAATAAAAATAAATTATGTGTAAGTAGCCATTTAAGAGTTTTTATGTTTGAACTATGCCTGTTTTTTTCTGTTTTGATTAATAGTTACATTACTTTTGTCTTTTATTATCTATGTCTGTAAGGCAGAAGCTAAAGTCTGAAAACGAATACTAAGTTTTAAAGTACTCATAGATAATGCTCGTGTTGGATGAATGCTGTTTATTAAATATCTTTTTTTTGTAATGCCATTACTTGTTTAAAATAGACAGTAACAGTACTTGGGAAATTGTTTAGTAGCATTTGTTTTCTNTTTTTTGTAAGTAGTGCAAATGATACATGCAAAAGTTCTGTTTTCTCCCCTGGGTTTCAATTTTAAATTTAAATCAAACTAATCTTATATTATTGATCTGCTTCACTGGAATTGACATGGTCTGTGCTTCAATATGAAACACAGCTCAAAGACTTGTGCCCATAGAAATTTTGAATAGAGCAAAATGAACTTTAGGAGTAAAAAACCCCATTGTTCCAAAATACTTATTGTCTGAGTTATTTAAAACTCAGATACAGAACAGAGAGGGAAATACTTGCAGATAAGTTTAAATATATGGCTTTATGGTTTCATTAGCTAGGCCTGAGAGGTCTTAGGTAATTTCTCTCTTACAGGTTCTTAAACTCTCTTACACTTTAATGTATATCTCTGAAGGCAAATTGTTACAGCATGGAACATTTTCTTTGATTATATAATTTTCTTGCAAGTTCCGTAGTACAGTACCCTAATTTTGATAATGAAAGGAATTTTCTTTTGAGAACTTGGGTTACTGGAGAATTTGAAAGCCTGTCTGCGGGTGAGATTTAATTTAATCCCTTGAGTGTTTAATAAGCATTCCTGAGACCGTCGCCAAAAGGTGACAAGATTAGCACTTGAGGTTTATTGACAGGATGCCTCCTAGGAAAGACATTTATCTGTAAGGGTATTGTTTTAAAAGAAGGAATAAAGTCTGGCTTAAGCCCGGGGAATATTTACACTTTCTGAAATACAGAGAGAATAGAGAAGTTCCTTTTCCTCCTGGCACAGGGACATAGCAGTTCACAGAGGTAAGAAATAGATGTTGACAAAGCTTCACAGTAACTAACTTCCTATCAGAAAAAAAATATAAGTGCTTGAGGATTAAGAAGGTCTTAACAGTCCCTGCCATGAACTGAATTCAGGCATGCTCAAAAGTCATTATTCAATAATAGAATTGTATCCTTACATATATACTTGTACCCAAATATATGTATGTGTTGGAGAATGACAGAGGTTACCAGAGGGTTTGTTGTTCTTTCTGGGTTTAAAAAACTCAGGAAGAACTAAATCATATTTTGTGTTTCAAGATTTTAGCACGTGAGACCGCTCAATCTCTTTGTCTGCTGTAATCTTTTTGAGAGAACTCTGTGATTAACTGGTTGTAAAGTCTTGTCTGCATCAGAAGGTCTCTGCTAATCCTGTGCCCATCCCAACAAACAAATACTCTGTGGTACTGATTCTGCTTTCACATACCCCAGTGTGGTCCTGTTCCCATCAAAGTATTTCCTTCAGGTTTATATAGCACAAATAGAAGAATAATTAGATCCTTTCCTCTTATTTTATCTATGGAGTATGCACTGAGTGACTTATTTTAAAGCAGTTGTGATTCAATGGGGATGTTTTTAATTTGCTGCCTGTTCTCTTTTACCTCTGAGGAAAGAATTTTGTAAATGCTGAATAATTTTAGAACATGTTTTCTTGGTTAAGGGTTGGCTCATATTTTCAATTAGTTTTAAGAGGAAGGAAATCGTGTAAATGCTGTGGAATTCAGATAAGCACTGTGCATAGGAAATAAGTACTTTAATTTAGGGTGCCTAGAATTGGTAGGTCAAGCTGATGATAATAAAGGACCAGATCTTAACTTTGTTTCAAAGAACATGTAATCAATATTCACTCTCCTGTTTTATTTCCCTTTTACTTGAGAATTTGTTTTGGTGAAGCTGAAATGTGCAATTGCTTAAGTATTCCACAGGGTGTCATGAGGTAGTTGTTGGAATCATTAATACTTGGATGAAGTAAAGAAAGAAACATAGTGTGCAGTCCTCTGAATGCCAGTTAATGTAATTTTAGATGTGACTAATACACATGCCATAAAATAAAAAGTTCTTAACTCATTAACACATGTATCATGTTTCTGTATCTGTATAAAATATACACACGAAGAAAAATATTGCAAGAGGTCATTCACAAGAGTAAGCTATTCTGTGTCAGGTCTTCCCAAAAAGACCTTTCTATATATTCCTTAGTATTTTATAGTTTACACAGCAAGTGGAATCTTTGGCTCATAGTAGTAATCTGATATACCAAACTATGTATATAAAAAAAGGAAAAAGTAAAAAAGGCACAAGGCTTGTATTTGCCATACTATAAAGAATTTCTAATTGAATTGTGCTCCTCCAAATTTAATTTCAAATTTTATTTTAATTTTTATTTAAGCTCTTTTAAAATTTGATTTTTTAAAAACACACTTTATACAGTGCACACAGCTGTACTGTGGATTTTATGACTTGTTAATTGTAGATATATATGATGTCAAAACTTCAGGATTTTTTCTCCTGCACTTGTATAATGTAGTAGGAGGAGAACTTTCACCAAGGTGTGCCCCAAATTAAAGTGTATTTGATTATGGTGGTACATTCTTGCATACGGTGATCAAATTTTTATTGACATACCTGTTGACTTCTGCAGAACTGCACATGCATTGAATTCAGCTTCAGGTTTCTAAAGAAATCTTTAAATACAGTTTAACAGTAACTGTAAAGGCTCCTGCTTCTGTTAAAATCTGAGTTGCTTTAAATGGAAAGATATTGGCTATGTGGGAAAAAAAAAAATCATTACATTATCAAATTAACAGGAAAACGGAATTCATTTCAGTAGCAAGAGAACGTGATCTAAAGCGAAAAATCACTGATGAAAGTAAGAATTTGAATATCTGTTGACAGTAATAATTTGTCTAACATTGACAACATATTTAAAACCAGTTTTGAATAAATGATACCTTATGGATTTTGGCATATTTCCTCATATTATATTAAGTGGCATACTAAAATAACAGACGGGTTAATTTTCTTGTTACTATTTATTTGTGTGAAGTCTTAAGTAACAAATCTTGGGTTTGTGCCAGTTTGTGCGTAATAGTGAGTGGCACTGGGAGTGCAGGGTGGAGGGAGGTGGATGCTTCTGACAGACAATTAATGAAAATTTACACATATGACATAACACACGTCCCCCTGCGTTCTGGGCAGAGGTCAGAGTGCCTTACAGCCACAGAGGGGGATTGCCATGACAATCAAAAGCTGAGTGCTTTTATTCACGTTTGCTTCCAAAGTCTACATTGCTCTGTGGACAACTTTTTGTGCAAAACCTTTGTGATTTAACTCTTCCTGATTTAACCACTCTAAATCATGACCTGTTTACCAAACAAGTGTGCTTATAGGTACTTCAGCAATATGTTCAAATACTGTCTAGATGAAGAACCAGATCTAATTAAAGCAGTTAAAATATCCAGAGTAGAGTGACATACTTTAAATCTTCACGGAGATGAAGAAAGTGAACAGAAATGGTGGTCTTTGGGGTTTTTTTTTGTTTGGTTGTTTGTTGGTTTGGTCTTTTTAAGTAAAAGCATCCTGATCTCTGTCCAGGTGAGTTTTCTTTACAACAGGGCATCATGGAAAAAGAGATTTTTAGATAGGCAGGTTATCATCTTTCTTCCTCATTTTAAGGCTCACTCAACTTGCTTTGCCTCGCCCTTTCTTTGTCCTTCTTATTGAACTAGAATAATCTAAAGGAGTAATTCCAGACATACTTTGAATTACTGAGATAATGCAGTACCTTAAACTAGAGTGATTAATATCAGGAAATATTTAAATAATAAAACACCTGACTGCATTGCGATTTTTCCTTTGTTTTATTAAAAAAAATATACTTCTTCAGCAAAAGAAAACAAAATAGGAAGGAGTGAAGTTTAAAACTATTGATGATACAGCAGGTACAAACCTGGCAGTGTGCTGGGGCACGTGTACCATGTGTGTGATATGTATGCACTCAGCACCCAAGTCCCTCTTGGAACGGTATGACAAGGTTGATGATTATTATAATGTTTTTATTTTCAGATTGAAAATCTACAGGAGCAACTTAGGGACAAAGACAAACAACTGACTAATCTAAAAGACAGAGTGAAGTCGCTGCAGACGGATTCCAGTAACACAGACACAGCACTAGCAACCTTAGAGGAAGCTCTATCAGAAAAGGTAATGTTTCCTCATGCAAGGCTTCGCATGCTCCTCTTGTGGGTGAAGTATGTGCAGAAAATGTCCTTCTCAGTTGGCCCGACAGCTCTCCCAAAGCCTGTGAGCCTTTCAGGAGAGCAGGTGGCCCTGTTCTAGTAGGATGAGCAGGGAGTGACTGCCAGGGGATGAACTGCCACAGGACTTGGAGGGGCAGAAGTGATGTCCTTTGAATGGAGAAAATGGCCCAGGGCATGGGGAGATTTTCCCTTAGTCAATGAGATGAGTGCTTGTTCCCTGAAAGAACTGAAAGGCATTGGACACCTGACTTAAAGAAGGTAGAGTTTTTGCGTTTTTCTGTCTTTGTGATCTTGGTTATCCTGTTCTTTTGTCCATTAAGCAGGGCCTAACTGAAGGGCCAAGAGCAAGTGGCAGTATCAGCTGTTACCTTGGCTTGCTTTGAGCACTGTTGGTTTCCTACACTTCATTTTTAAGGGAAACTGTGTTTCATTAAAAAAATAATTGAGAATTACTTTTTTTTCCTTTACAAACTCTATGCCTTTAATTTGAAAATACCTAGGAGAAGGGATAAATCTGGACTGTTTAATTTAGTGGCAACATTCCTACCAGTTTCAGTGAGGTCAGGTTTCTTCTTTCGGTTAACTTTGAATACGAGGTAATGCAAGTGAATTTATATGCCCCAAAAATTTGTACAAGTATCCACATTTTGCAGCTCACAGATCTTAATATATACCACTTAAATGTGAACAGGTGAGTGTGACTAATTAAAGTAATATGTGCCCTTCTGCAGTCTGTAATCCTATGAAGGTATTTATGACTGCATATGACTTGAAAATGCCGCTGTGGTGTTGGCACTGACACTTACAATGTTAATGTCAGATTTTTTATTTCTTGTGTGTTTAATTGCCTTCCTAGCATTTGGTTGGTCAACAACAGTGAAAAAAGTTGTCATTAGTATTGATTCATGTGGATAAGCACCCAGCACTTACACAGTAAAATTACACATTTCTGTAATCTTTCACTGCTAATCTGGACAGTGTTCATCAATTTCACAGCATATAAATAAAAAATGACAGAAAATACTTTTTAACCTGTTTTCTCTCCTTGTAAACTATCTTTTCTGGATTAGTCACTTTCCCAAAATGCCCATAGAGGCAACTGAGAGGTTTTTAAAACAGTCCTTTGGGAAGCAGAGTGACTGTCACAATGCAGGTTTCCATAGGAGTAGGAGGCAAACAACTGCACAGTTAGGATTCAGATAGCTTTTGAAAAACAGGGTGCTTGATCTGAGAGCATGAGACACGATGAGGAGAAAATTTGCAGGGTAAAAGCATCTCTCTATATGATTCTGATTGTTTCTGTACAGGAAAATCACCCTCACTTTCTTTTCCATTGTAAGTCCCTTGAAGGCCACACTTGGCAGGGCAGATTTTTCAGTGTTAAGTGTGATTTCTGGGATGTACTTACACATTGAAAGAAGCCAGTAGCCATCTTCTAGAAATTCCAAATGGACAATTATGCCTGGCTTTCTTCTGTCTTCTGGCAGCTAAATACTTTGACAGTGTGTGTTTACACATGTGCCTCATTCCTTTCTGTGTCCAGCTTCCCAATTCATCCTAACTGCTCTCAGTAACTTTCTTATCCCTGTTCCTCTCTGCAGTAGCATTCTTAACACCTACAGACGTTATCAATAATTATTAAATATTTCCACTAGGAATACGGGCAGAAATATGGAATAGATGTTTGTCCAAATGGAACAAAATGAGAACCCTTAGTGAATTTTTTCTTAACAAGTGCATCAATATAAGTACTTTTATCAGTTCAATGTGTAATGCTGTCAAGAAAGGACGATGCTTTCATTTAAGAATACCTGATTTCCATTTCCATGGAAATGCATTGTTTGCGTGCTTTGTTTGTTTTCTTTTGAGAAATTGTATCAGACCTACTTTGCAACTATATCATTTTGGTTTGTACTCTGAGATGAGGCTGTTTTTTGCTTTATATTAATTCTTTGTCCATGCAATAGTTTTTAGAATTTTAATTTAAAAGTAATGAATAAAATTCTTCAAGAGCATCATCAAGAGCTCTTTTAAAATAGAAATAAAATTTGTTCACACCAGTTTAGCCAACCACAGTTTAGTGAAATCTAATTGAATCGCTTTTCTTAGCTTCTATAGGAAGAAAACCAAAATAAAACATGATCATATGTTATGAATGAATGATAAAGCTATTTTTAAAGTCCAAAACTCAAATGTCTTCCTGCATTTTTCTTGAAAGTACACAGATTGAGATTTTGGCTCTGAATTAGAAAACATGTCTCCTTATTCTTTATGAAAATAGATTTTTCCAAGTATCTGTCTCTTGATTTTCTTTCGTATTTAGTGATTAGGTATCTTGGGAACACTAAATGAGAAATTAATGTAGACATCATAAAACAATATCAAATTTTTCTGAAATGGACTCATTTTAATCTTAGTATTTTTCTGATGATATTGCTGGTAATGATTTTTCCTCCTGTCAGGAATCAGAAACAAATCAGCTTCAGTCGCATTTGAGTTCATTTTGGAGCTAAGCTGCAAAACATATTCATTCAGCTATTTATCCCTAATTTCAGAGCCTTTCGTAAGCACTGGGAATTCTTAACAACAACAATAAGTATTACATTGCAATTTAAAAAAAAAGAAGTTTGAAAATCAGACTATGCAAAAGTGCTATCAGCTTCCTTGATGTTATAACAAGAAACTTTTCAGAGAATATCTCAGCTCTTGGACTGGCCCAAAGCAGCTCAAGAGGTTGCTTTCATGAAGCTGATATTTATAAAGTTGGTCCTACTGTAGCAGCACACAGCAGATAAGCAATGGAGTATGTCTGATAATGGAGCTATATGCTGGGGCAATTCAGTTCCTGCTTCTGTGATAAAGTGCAAATAGATTAGACCTGTGAGGTCCCAGATTAGTGCATGAGGAAAGCTGGCCAATGCAAATAAGACTGAAACAGGAACACATTGTTGGGATTTCTGCAAGTTAGCTGTTAATCAAGTAAAACATGGTATATTAGGGCCTTTTAACACGTTTTTGACATTTAGCCTTATGCAGCTGACAGATAAATTAGTCTTCTTTTGTGATTGACTGAGAAAAAAATACACCGTTCATTAAAAAGATGAAATAGTGTTATGTTTAATTTGTTATAGATGAAAAAATCATTTGGGTAAATAAATCTTCAAGAAGCAATTGGTATAAAACTAATTCTGAATATAACCAGGTGGAATCTGAATGTTTATGATGATTAAACTATTACACTTTATGGAGGCTGGCATTTTAACATTAATATTCAAGGGATTAAGAACTTATATTGTTCGTTATTAGGAATAACCTTGAAGTTATTAAGTATCATGGGTTTAGATTGGAAGGACCTTAAAGATCATCATCTAGTTCCCACCCCCTTGCTATGGGCAGGGTCACCTTCTACTAGAGCAGGTAGTTACAGCCCTTGGATCTCTCTGGCCTTCCTCAGGACTCTCTCCAACACGTCTGTGTCCTTATGTCGGGGCCCCAGGGCTGGATGCAGCTCGTCTCCAGGTGGGTGTGAGCAGAGCAGGATGGAAGTGCAGAGTCACCCCCGTGCCCTGCTGGCCCCTCTGCCTTGGGTACAGCCCAGGAGCACAGCTGGTTTTCTGGGCTGTGAGTGCTCATGGCCGAGTCACATTGAGCTTTTTGTCGCTGTACACCTCCTCCTCAGGGCTGCTCTGTCTGTTCTCTGCCCAGCCCGTGTTTGTGCCTGGCATTGCCCTGACGCAGGTGCAGGACCTAAATTATGTTGCTTCTACTGCCCCCTGACTGCCACTGCCCAAATGATACCAGTAGTTCTCCTGATACTCTGCTTAAAGACCTGCTCCCAACTGAAATGCAATTCTAGTGGTTATTTCACTGTACCTGAGTATTTCTCTCTGATTAGTATTTGCATCCTTCAAGTATTGATAGGATGTGATTTTGTAGAACATAATCAGAGATTAACAAAACCATACTACTCCATCTGCTTTTTTACATTTCACCCTTTGAATTAATCACCCAATCAATGACTGGTGATTTTCAGCAAACCTTGTGATAGTAATTGGAAATCAGCAAAATATGCAAAAACATGGTTGAGTTGAAATGTCTGTAGGGTTACCGTTAATTAGACAGAGAATAATCTTTGGATTTCTTAATTTGTATCAGGGTACTTTTTCTGTGTCTTGGACAACTGGTTTTTTGACGTCTCAAAATATAATACAAGTAAACTGTAAGTTACTGATAGTTAGCAAGTGATTGATTTCTAATTAGATGTGAAGCCTTGACAACTTATTGCAAGCACTGTAGAGTAATAACAAAATTTAAGCTGAGTAAACCAGTCATGGCCTCTGAGGAAACTAGTCATGGGCTGTTTTGGACTTTTATTCAAGACTTCAGTCACTTATGAATACAGGAAATACATTATTGAAGTTAATATCTTTCCACATCTATCACAAAAGTAAACGTGTTCGTATCAGTATAGCTCTTTAATGAATTTCCTGTACTGTGTTACTGTTACCAAGTATTTAAAACCTTGATCTTATGATTTTGAAGTATAGAGAAATCTTGCATTGACTTTGATACCATTAACTCAATCATTCTCTGCTTCTGAAGATTTTTTTTAATAAATGCTACGTAATGCAAACAAATTTAATTCTGTCTTTTCTTAAAATGGTTCCCAGCTTTTCCATTTTGCATTTCTTTCCCTTGTTAGGAAAGAATAATAGAGCGTCTGAAGGAGCAAAGGGATCGAGATGACAGAGAAAGACTGGAAGAAATTGAATCTTATAAAAAAGAAAACAAGGACCTGAAGGAGAGAGTTAATGCTTTACAAGCTGAACTGACAGAAAAAGAGGTCAGTCTTTTCTTAAAAACTCTGCTCTTCTATCTATGTCATTTTGATGAAAGAAAGTGCATTAGGATTACTCTTGAATCATGTCAAGTACTGAAATTCTGCCACTTCAGTGGTCAGCTTCAGAACTGCTGTTTTCTTAAGCATTCTTCACAGTCCTCATTTGTACATAAAATATTGCTTCAGTTTTTACACAGTTGTGTGTCGTAATCTCTACTTGGTCCTTTACCTAAGCTTCCACTAGGCTCAAATATTCCATTGCTGCCCTGTTTCTGTTTGTCAGTTAGAGAAATAGTTTTCAGTGTGTTTGTACCTCCAGAATATGACACGAGCTCATCTGTATTGTGAATGTTTCCATGTTTCACTGTATGCCAACTCCTGTGGTTCCAGTTGTACCCACAAAATGGTGTCTTTTGTTATCAATGCTTATCTTTGAGTCAGCTCTTTTTGGGGGAGGGGGAACAGGATCCAGGTGGTTGCTAAATTGGCAATGAGTTAGTGTCCTGGTGAGTAGGAATTAACTTTTTACTCTTGGTCATTTTCCAGTCTAGTTTAATCGATCTCAAAGAACATGCATCTTCATTGGCATCAGCAGGGCTGAAAAGAGACTCCAAACTTAAGTCTTTAGAAATAGCCATAGAACAAAAGAAAGAAGAGTGTAGTAAGTTGGAAGCACAGTTGAAAAAGGTAAGTTCCATCTTAAAACAAACAAATGATCAGCAAAACAAAAATCAGCATCCCATACCCTCATTTTGAAATGATGAGCTTATTTACTCTTCTGGAGTAAATCTTGAATCTACCCATCTTATGCTGTTTGCTGATGCTTGCATCAAATACTGCTTTTTCTCAAGAGGTTTGTACCAAAGCCACCAGCGAGCCTCAGAAATTGTCCTGAGTACCTCTGTGAGGGAATTCTGAGAAGCAGCAACAAATAGATGAACTGAGAGCAGGACATTGGAGGGAAAAGGGCAGAAAGAAATTATCAAACCAGCAATTTATATGTATGTGAATTAGCACCATTTTTAGAAGTAAACTGAAATGTTTGCAGTATGAGCAAAAAAATTAAAGGCTTGTCCAAGAAATGCTGGAATTCCTAATCAAAAAAATCAGCTTCCAAAATGAAAACTCTAGCTAGGTTTTATTTTGATGCATTTTTGGCTTTGTTGGTGAACACATGTTTGTGATGATTAAGCAAAATAATCAAAAAGTTTATTTCAGCTGGCAGTTCAGTATTTCTATACAGCAAGTAGTGGAAGCAAGCATTTAAAGGAAAACATACAAACCCTGTGTTTTATAACATGGTTTTACTTAAATTGCTGCACTAAACTAGAATTTGCTTAAATGATTTGCAAGTGTTTGGATGCCATTGTTTCTTTGACCTTTCTCTGTGTTGTTTGGTAATGTCTGCTCTCATTGTTCTCATTACGTATTTGATGGGGTCAGGCATTACGTTTGCCTTCTGCAATTCATGACTAAGTGTATGTCAAATGTTTTTCTTTTTTTTTAAAATATTGATATAGTTTTTCATTTTCTGGTAAATAATACTTGTTCTGTGAATGTTATCACTGTTAGCATAATATTCTGACACTCTTTTTACCCAGGTTGAGTAGTATCCTGCTCAGTGATTAAGCATTGTTTCAATAGCCTGACCTGTGAAGAAGGTATTGCAAAGTATAAAGGATACCAGCGTGTAAACCTTATATTTGTATTATTTTTAAATTCAGAATGAATATGTGCAATTAGGTGCCTGTGTTACATCTCCAGTTGATCCAAAGGAAAGGTTTCTCTGGAAGCCATTTAGTTTGGTTTAGTTTGTTAGAAAATATATTTGGTTACTTTGCAGTCCACTATAACATATACTTAATTACAATCTGAAATATCTTTTTTTCTTCATTTAAAAAATATAGTTAAAAGAACCCTGGAAGCACAGATCACTTAAAAAACCCTCATCAAAATCCTCTTGAAGGTCTTGAAATCCTAAGTTGATAGTTTATGACTGCACATATAAACACATCATACAGTCATGGAAAAACAAGCACTTATAAAAGGCAGACAGTGTCTGGGATGTCTTTTGTGTAAAAAGGGAGCATGTTTCTTGTGTATAAATGCAAACAATTATTGAATGAAAGTTGAAAACATAATAGTTTTATTATATCATAAATACAGCATAAAGCCCCAATGGAAATTCACCCGCCATTTGTAGGAGACCAGGTATTTCCACAATAAAATGTAGTTACAACCTTCTTTCTGGGCATGCTTAATTGAACAGAAACAGTGACTGTTAATGACAGTAGACTCCAAACAGTCATTTTCAATTCACATTTTCTTTAATGAAATACTTTATGTTCAAACCTGTAAATACCCTGTGTTAAAAGTAATTGGTCCCCAGAAAAATACCTGCACCGTGTTCTCTGTGCTCAGGAAACGGAGTGAAACAGAAACCTGGGTCACTCTTGCACATGTCTGGGTCACAGGAGGAGGGGACGGGGACAGGGACAGGGGTCATAAATGAACTCACGTGTCCCTTGAGTGTGCTCACGTGTGAGCATCAACCCTGCGGGAGCCAGAGGGACCCGGCACAGTTCACATCTCTCTTTCAAAACCCACTCCAAGGGGCTGTCTCCTTGAAAAAATTCTGTGTAGCATACACAGTACTCCTCTCTAAAAATGTCATAGAGAAAGTACTTTGTTATGGTGCTGTAAAATAGTTATAGTTCAATGTTGGTTTATAAGTCTTAAAAAATTAAACTAAGAAAGATGAAGATAGTACTCTGTGCACGCTTGCTTGGGGTTAGTTTTGCATGAGCACTAATGGCAGTGAGTGCTACGTGTGCAGGAAAATGTGCACAAGGGGCACATCCAAACTCAATCTGTAAATAAAAACCACCAAAACAACTTCTAGAGTTTCTCCTCCCCAGCTTTGCCTGCTTTCTGTTTTTGGAGACAATAAGATTAATTTATTGATAATGAAGATGGTTTTTATTGGATCTGATTAGATCCAAGTATTTTTCAGTGCTGCATAACTGGTTTTTTGCATTTCGGCAAGAAAAAAATATGCTGATTCTAAACCCAAGATTTTCCACATTAGGCACATTTAAAAAATAATAAAGAGGATATTTGTACAAATTAATTATTCATGTGACTGTGCTATATTTTGGTATCCAAAGTAATGTTTTAAATTACAGACATGCTTATTGAACAGTTTGTGACAAATACTATAGATTAAAATTTATAAAAAAATTTAGAAGAAAAAATTCTAAATCCCAGAGAATGGTCAATGCTTTTTTCCCAAAATTCCACAGATTTTTGTTGACTTACTTTGTATTGCTACCAGTGAAAGAGCAGCAGGAATTACCTAATAGGTAGCAAAGTGTTTTACATGTATGTGTGTATATATAATCTTTATTATCCACTCTAGAATTTCCTCCTTTTGTTGTTTTTCATTATCTTAAATTTACTTGCTTACTGACATATTTGCAGTTGCTAAAGTACTCTTTGCCAAGCTATACTGTTTGAAAGTCATTCTGCATAGAAAATTCAGTCTTGTATTAAACAAAGGGAAAGTAATAAATTTAATGATACTATTTAATTAATCTTTTATTATTACTGTCTTTGAAGCTTTGGTGATAAATTGCAGCCTAAGCCAAAAGCACTTCTCGTGATTCATTGCTTGAGACCAGCACTTAATGTATCATCAAAAGTGGACACCTTTCTTTATTTCATGGGTTATTTAACTTGAGAAAGGGAAAGTAACACAAACCTTAAATTTCTTACTCCAGCTATTCTTTTTTAGGAGCCAAAGTCAACATTTATGTTTCCCCAGTGCCTCTCACTTTCACCAAGGAATGTTTAGAATCTTAAATTTCTACTTTTTTTTTTTTTTTATGACAAGTTCTTCTGTGCAAATGCACTGGTTTTGTTGAGCTAATGCTGTTTTCCTGGATCTTTCCTTCTTTTCCTGTCTGTGCTTCACTCCCCACCAACTTTGCAATGTAGCAAGCTGAGCAGTTGTTCAATCAGATGTACAATCCAGTAAGTTCATTTTTAAAATGCCCGCTGTAACATATGAAAGCATGAGGATCCATTCCCTCACTGTGTTGTGCTCTTCCTCTGTGGAGCTTGGCAGAACGCTCCTGATGCTCACTATGCTGTATCCATTATATCCAAATAAATGAACTTTGTGGACTTGAAGGCCGTTTTAAGAATCTGAAATGTATTAAATAGGTTCATCCTGTGTTTCTGAGAAAACAAATGTCCTAGCCTTTAGGTCCTCAACTTCTCCATTAGAAAACGCATGCAGAATTCTTTTTTCTTTTGCTTTGCTTTTTAATTCCTCCTCGTGTAGTACTTTATTTGATCCTTCAAACTTATGTAACTCCTAATATATTCAGTTTATCTTCAGTGACTGAGTTGATTAGGTGAATAATAATATCTAGGAAATGACTGGTTGTATTTTCAAAAGTCCATATGACTAAAATAGATGAGTTCTGCTCTTGAAAGAGTGTATACATTTAGCACATTAGGAACATGGAAACTTTGTACTTAAGTGAAGAAAATACTGAAGTATAAAATGATGAATGCAAAAGGCAGTTTTTGCAAAAGCACAGTATTGCTTTGTCTTGTTTAGCATTAATATTCTCGCCAATGCCTGCTTTAATTGCACAATATCTCCTCTTTTGACTTGACTCCTTTTTCAATTTGAGGAAGAACAGCAACAAACATTTTCTCTGCAGAGAAGAGTTTCCATCTTTTTGGCTGAGACTGTTACATTTAATGTGCTGTGGGCATCACAGGACAGAAAAATGATGTAACTGTAAGAGCAATTTAAAAGCTATGGTTTACATAGTAATCCTAGTCAGAATCACTATGTAATTGGGGTGGTGTATATAGAAGAACTGGGTTTGTAGCTTAAGTAATGTGACACTACACATTAGAGGAGGCATTGCCATCACTGAAGTCAGTGGCAGCTTTGCCATTAGTGTCAATGGAGCAGGATTCCAGCTTTGGAATCTATTATGGTTAGGTTTCGTAGCTTCTCACCATGTAATGGATATGTCATGACTTTTGTATGGGAAAAGAGAGTCCCACAGAATGTGCTATATTTACTTTTAAAGTTATTGGTTACCTGTGTTTAGAATTTAGTCATAAATTGTAGCACAATAGCATAAAACATGTTATTATCACCTCTACCCTCCACCACAGTGCTGGAGAAAGAGCTTGTCCCTTTCAGTGATAAACCCCTTTTCTTCTGCATCATCTTGGGTCACCTTTGTGGTACTTATGTTTCTATTCATATCATTTGCACTGCTCCTGTGCGTGTCTTTCCAGACTGGAGTGTTTTTACTGTTAGTTTTTAGCTTGGTTTTCATAAATGCTGGCCAGTCATTAGCTCAATATTGGTGATTCTGCTGTATAGAATTCATTTGTTACTTCCTAATCTGTTTGTGTGCAGTATTCCAAAGTCAGTCCTTTTCTTAATTGTATTTTCTGCCTTTACGTGCTTAATTTTCAAAAGGACAGCCTGTTGGAAGTTGCAAAACAACGGATGCAAGATCCATTTTCTTTGGCACCAGGCAGCAATCGTACTATACCCACAAGATGATTTTTTAAAATAAACTTTTCTTGCTCACCTTCTTTCTTCTCCTACATATGTGAGAATAAGTTGTGAATAGAATTGGACACACATTTCTTCATGTTTTGAAAGGTGAACTTTTTGAAATATCAAATGAGGTTTTGTGCAAAACTGATAAGAAATTACATTGTTGCCTTTGTGCTGTAATGAAAATATAATGTTGTACTGAGTCTGGAGTTCAGGTGAACCTTTTTCTGGATATTAAGGACTAAATTTTCCAAAATCTTTATCAGGGAAATGTCAGATTAAAATTTAAAGTACTTGCAGGATCCACTAAAAATTACTTATAGCAGTCCCTACAGTTAAATAAAGACCCCATGAGTTTTAAGGAGACAAGAAAACTCAGATGACAGCAATCTGTTTTGGTTTTTTTCATTTATTACTGAAAGTAATAAAATTTGAAGGATCTTACAAAGTAATTTCTTGCATGTAAATTCTGCTGTTCCTTTTCTTTTTTTTTTTTATTTTAAGTACCCACTTGATTTCTGTGTATGTTTATGTCTAAAGCTTTAAAAATGAAATACTTATCTGTCCATCCATTTCTGTGACGCAGAATAATACATGCATGACTGTACCATAAGATTTTAACAGCCTAAATAATTCATGTTGCATGTCTGTGCCTCACTTGTGTGGTGTTTCTGTAGGAAATTCGTGGTTTACATAAGGAAATGTTACTTTTCTTCTAAAGCATTTGTAGTGCTTATGAAGCAAAGGTCAGAAAAGATGTATAATTAATGTAAAAATTCGTTAAATCCTAATGGTAGAGTGATATGCTATTTTTATTGAATTGTAAAAATAACATACAACAACAGAGTCATAATATTGAGAGAAAAAGCATCATGAAGTGAGTGGGTTAGTTTGAAATTAACCTAATCTGCAGACACAAAAGTTATCATTTGCAGATACAGATTTAAGAAAGCTGAAAAATGCGCATGGACCGGTTCCTCTTACCCATAAAAGCCCCATAGAAACAGAAAAAGTGTTCTCCCAGGTAACGGAGAACTTAAAGGGGGACAGAAATTAAGCAAAAAAAGGAGAGGACAGCAGAAATAGGCAGAGATTTTCTGATTCATGTGATAGCCATGCAGCTTCTGTCTAGAACTGATCCAACAGCTCAGCCTAGAGAAAAGCCAAAGAAATCTGCCCTGTCCTGGCAGGAGCAGGGTCAATATCAACTGAGCTGCCTTTTAACTCCTTTGGGCCTACTGTTTGACCTCAAAAGTCAAGTTCCATCTGTCAACAAATCACCCCTGATCTGTACACAACAAATTCAAAAAGGTGCCTAGTTCAGAGCCAAACACATCTTTCAAAGCCATAAAATAAAATGGGGCCTTATAAGTAATTCTATGCCTTTGTCCTGGGAATGTCAGATGGATTGTGTTTTGCTCTTTTCTAGTATCAGCAGCTTTGTTTACAGTGTGAGGATTCCCTTAAAGGGAATTGTAGGTTAAAAGTACCACCTGCAGAAAGCTCTTTGTAAAAATTGTTTTTTTGTTCTTGCTTTCCCTTTTGAACTAACTTCCCTTTACTTCTTCCTTCTTTCATACCCTTGTAGAAATCTGGTTCCTGCCAATAGTCCAAAAAAGATTCTATAAGTGCTTTGAAAAGTAGGGGCAATCGGCTAAATTGGTTTGCAATACTGGTAATTTTTTTTTTTTTAAATAAGAATAACCTTGTAGTAATTGAATGCTTACATTGATTTTTCTGTGACATTATGAATAACTGTGCTGCACCTCGAAACCCTGCACAGGTTGGATGCTTAATCACACTGGATTTAATCATACCTTAGAGGTTCCGCTTCTCTTGGGGAAATGCAATGTCCCAGTTTGTGCTGTAGAATGTTCCAAAAACACATCCCACAAATACGGAATAGCATGAGTACCACAGAAAACACAAGAACTGAAAATACTTTTGCAATTTACTGTTGCTTTCCACAACGTGCTGTTGAGCAAAGATTTAAAGGGCTAAACTGAGGAATATATCTGTTATTTCAGGTGATGATTTACTTATCAGCTGTGCAGTAGATAATTTGTTCAGTACATTCCTGAGCTGCTGTGTGACAGGAATGGTCCATGGTAGTAGAACATTTGGCACCTCTACATTGGTGATGCTGTCGTGTTCTTGCCCAGTTCTGCATTTTCCTTGTAGAAAGTCTAATGTGGCAATAAAACATAAAAAAAGACGACAGGCTTCTCTCTCTCATCTGCATTGTTCTTGTGCTGGACTAAGACAAGTGTAGAGGTGCATGGGGAAAAAAAGCTTGGGCTGAAGCTGAGAGTTCCTTTTGCTAAAGTGAAGACTGGTTAGAGGAAGGAAGGTGGGTATTTTTCCTCTCTATGAAATGATGGAAGCAAGGCTGGTAAATAAGTTAATTGTGTACTAAAGTAAAGGGAAGGGACTGAAAGGTGACAGGGAGCAATATGAAAGAGCAATAGCCTTTAGAGGGGAAGTGTGGAATTCTGGATTTTCCCTTGGGAGAGGAAGAGAAATCTGAAGAGCAATACTCAACAACATGCTTTTTGCATAAGTTTCTTACTGTCTTGGAGGTGGGAGTTGGATTGTATTTTGTTTTCTAGAGTGAATTTACCTTTTCTAACCTATGGAATTATTTTTATTCCTTGCAAAATTACACAATGAGAATAGAGTATATAATGTTATAATAGCACTGATGGACAATCAAAGTGTTTTCTCAGATAATTGGCCTCGAGTCTGAGTATTGCATTGACTTCAAAAATTACAAAGCTAGTTGAAAGTAAATTTCTTGATACAATTAACAACTGGTATAAAATAAATCCAAGTTTATTATTAAAGAAGGTTATGAGGCTGAAAAGGAATCTGTTGCTGGCATCTCAACCAAAGAGTAAAATCAAGGTACTCCTTGAATGTTACCTTGAAGCAAGTTCTGTGTTCAAAGAGTTCTGCATCTGCATGGAATTCGGGACTGGAGCATGTATTATTATCAAAACAGATTTTGAGGAGCAAGCTCAGTAGGTTTATTAGGCTCCTCATGTCATTCCCTTGGCTTCTTTTGATAATGAAATATTTCTTCTGAATAAAAATCTCAGAATAGGATAAATAACACTTCAAATCTACTATCTTTTTCTTACTATCCTCATGCTTAAATGATATGTTACATGCAAACCCCATAAGTTTCTTCCCTGGTAATTTCAATTTTTTGTTGTATTTATGGTATACTCAGACTTGTTCTTTATTTATACAGAAAATTTTAACCATTGCAAAGAATATGGACATTCTAGAATCTGTAGTTTATATTAATTCTTTCCCAAACATGCATGCTTCATTTTGATCTGCATTTCTTTCATTGCTTGCTTGCATTGTCCATTCCCTGAAATTAAGAAGGATAAGTAAGTCCACATCTTCTCTGTGTACTACGATAGTTGGAGGACCTTCAGTTCTAAATATCATGAATTTCTGTAAAAATCCTGTATGTTACCTGAATTTTCTATGTTTAATGTGCACTGCCTTAAACTACTTGTTTTTTCCTTGCCTGCTCTTTCAAGATGCCAATTAGGAATAATGGGAAGCAAGGGGTAGGCTAAGCATTGCAGTGCATTGTTGTTTCCATCTGTCTGTGATTATCCCAGCCAACAGTTTAAAGCACTTGGTGCCAGCTCGTGCTCCCATCGAAGTTAATTGGGTTTTTGCCATTAGGTTTGATGGGAGCTGGACTGGGCTCTGCACTGTTGTTGTTTTCATTGCGTTCTCTCTCGTCTGTGAAACTGCCACCCATCCATGCATGTGTTTGCCAGGTTTGTGCTGTTTCCACCAATGGGCTTGTTCCTCTGGTGTTTCAGGTTAAGTATTAATGATAAGATAAAAAGGATTGTTGGGTAAGATGTCTGCTGAAAGCAGCTTCTCAGTTTTTTGGTGTATCTTTTAAAATCACCGCTGCATTAAAAACAATTTCTTTCTTTTAAAATCTTTGTATCAAACTGCATTTGAGGCATCTGGTGATACAGATATATACAAGATGTATATATGTGTATATGTATCTGTGTTTGTATTTATATACATGGACGAAGTGTGTGTGTTTATATATAGGGAAAGAGGACATGATTTGTTAAGAAATTGCCTATATATTCAAAACACACTGAGATTAATGTGAATTGAATGAATTACAAGGTGATTTTTTTTTAATTGGAAAAAACACCTTTAAAATGGGGTTACTTGAATATGTAAAACCCCCTTAATAAATCCCCTCCCCTTTCAGGATGATAGAATTTGACTCTGTAGATATTTTAATTTCTTTTTATAATGCGTCTGTAGAAAAGTGTCATCAGACAGAAATACCCATAATCCTTTTTAATGAAAACTTGAGCTCCGAGACTGAAGAACCAAAGCTTTAAAGCTATTTAAGTCATTGTCATCCTTATCTCTTTTGAAATATTGATTCTGAAGGCTCATGAAGCTGAAGAGGAGGCACGGATGAATCCAGAATTTGCAGACAGAATGAAACAGCTTGACAAGGAGGCATCGTACTATAGAGAAGAATGTGGCAAAGCTCAGGCTGAGGTTGACAGACTTCTAGAAATACTCAAGGAAGTAGAGAATGAGAAGAATGACAAAGATAAGAAAATTGCTGAGTTAGAAAGGTAATTTTTGTATTATTTGTCTTACGTTGAGTAGCATTTTTGCTTACTTGATCTTCATTTCAGAGCAGAGAAGTTAAGAGCAGAGTCTGTTTTTTAACTGAATATTTGTTATGCCTTGTAAAAGAACAAAAACAGGGCTACTTGAGAACTGCATCTCCTGTCTGCTGACTTTGGAAAATTTAAGGTTTCCATTTTTTAATACTCTTCACAAAACAAGCACATATGGGAAAAGTCATGTGCAATTTACAGGGACAACAACCCTCACAGAAAACCATGTTGGGGAATAAGCCTGTCTTTCTAGTAACTGTTGAATCAGACCTGTCCCCACACATTTCTTCAAGTGTGAACATCATCACTTGTTCTCAAGGTCCTGAAAAGTATTGGTAAGTACTTCTAACCTGTCTCATGACTATCTAATAATAGTTGTAACTATTTCCTAGTGTTCCTGTAGTCTTTGTCTGCTTCAAAAGAATATTTTCTGATGTTGACCAGGCAATGATTGTCTTGTTTCTGGGAAGGCTGTAGAGGCTTTCCATAATGGAGGGAGGAGGGTTTTGGGGTTTGTCTCATGTCCTTTGTAATTAAATAGATCCTAGAACCTTCTTCCATATGGTGTGTTGCTAGTTATTTGATTGATCTGTTTTCTTTGTTCCCTTCTTTTACTTAGACAATCTTGCTTGAATGAAAGAAGGAATTCTATATTTTCAAATAATTTATATAATTGCTTTATTGTGATCAAGTCAGAAGAAAACCGTTTCATGGTTCCAAAAAAGAAGTTTAAGTGATCTCATTGTTGTGATCATTGCTATTGTTCCAAACAAGACAAAGCACCCATTAGGGAGCTTTACCATGAAAGAGAGGAACGTCTGTCAGAAGTGTTGGTTACCTTGGGGGGCAGAAAACAACCAGCATGAAAAGAAAGATGTGTAGAGCACCTTTTACTGTTGGTAGCTTATCAACCTTCACAGCTACAGGCTGCCAAAACTTGTTATTTGCAGATGTTTGGTGAAGTTTAGTAATGGTTAAGTGTCATGAGAATGGAGACCTCAACTTCAAAGTGAGAGAAGATTTTTATTTAAGATAGAACTGATTATTTACATAAGGACAACTTCAATTGGCATTTGCCTCTCTCACCACATCAGAGTTTAGAATACTCAAGCGTTTGCACCTATTTTAATGTGTAAAGGAGGTCTCAGAGGAAGTGAGTATCCAAGAGTGGTCACTCTGTGCACCATGCCTGTGAGTTCTGCCTACACTCTCCAAAACCCCAAAGCTGTATATTGGAGAAGATACCCCAGCTGAAGGTTTTGTGTGGTTGAGAAGTGCTGCCTTTTCCCTGCAGCGGTGCAGGGGCTGTGGGGGCAGTTACAGACCAGGCTTGTCGTGCAGCAACTCCAGGTGTGACCACGAGGTGTAAACAGCAACCGATCTCCTCCTTGTGCTGTAAAACCTGAATTATTGTGTGACACCACACTCAACAGTAGGCAGAGTAATCTTTTGTTCGAGAGGATAATCTTAAGGCCTTTATTAGGTATCAATCACGAATGTGTTGAATGTTTGAATATTAAAATGACAAAATTAAAAGACCATCATGATGAAGTACTGAAGCTTGTGATCTCAAATTTCTGGAAATGTTAATTTTATTTAAATAGTGTATGTTAAAAGAAATAAAGAATTGATAGAGACCAGTAAATTTATTTGAATTAAATTGAAAATTACTGATTACAAAGCAACAATTATAAAGATGCAAGGAACTAAGGGATCCAGAGATATTGGTACAGCATTGTCAGCATATAAACTGTTCTTATTGTCTGACAACCCTGTAATGGATGATGCAATGGAGAGAATTTTCCATTTTTGTATTCATTTTCTTTTCAAATTTGTTATATTCTTAGCTGTGAAGTTTTGGAACACCAATTTCTAGTCAGTTATTGTTGATGAAGGTGTTGACCCTGAAATAACTTTTCAGAAAATAATGTGGTACTGCGTAGTGAACACAGACTTTTGAAGAGGATGTGCTGTACTTAGAATGTGATGGAGTAATTAAACTTTGCTATGGACCTTTAGCATATATTTGACATTTCCTCAAACTTCAGATGCAAGGGCATCTCCAGGGTCTTGTAGGAAAATGAATGTGTTGTTAAAATGCATTTATTAGTCATAGCTTGCTGGAATCCATGTTTACTGCTATGCCAACATCTTTACATTGCAAGATAATTACAACAACATAAATTTTCAAAATATATAAGCATAAATTTCTGAGGAAGTGATAATCTAGACTATTGCAAGCAGTGGTATCCTCACAGTATTTATTATATTCACATATAAATTCATCAACATAATGAGGTGGGCTTGTATAAATAAGTTTGAAAAGTAAAAATGGTTGTAATAAAGTTATCATTTACAAATTCAAACAAAAATTAAAACAAGACGATGAATAGTAATGTTCAGAAAGTATTGACACAGAAAGTGTCAAATACTCAGGGGTAGAAATACCTGCTTTGAGATATGGGCAGTTAAATTTATAAGTGTGTGCTACTTGGCAGATGAACATTATTAATAATTATGAAGAAGTCTTCATATGAATGGTAGTTCTTTTGGTTTTAATGTGATTTTCTTGGCTCAGAAACGATCACACTCCTGAGCGTCATCACTTCAGATTAACATTATTGCTCATGTATAAAATCACATTGATCTGTTTCTTAAATTACTCTCTTTATATTAATTTTGTATTTTACAGTTTCTTATTACTACACAGGAGAACCCACTCCTTCTTCTATACTAAAGCTATTTGATAACTTTTATTACAATTTTCACAATTTATCTGTTTATAATTTAAAAAGTTTGAAATGCAAGATATTACATTTAATGTATAATGTGCTTTTGTTAAATTTGGCTTGCTGTTTTTCTTTGGTTTTCTTGATGAAGGAAATGTGGTTGGGAGTTTTTTGGTTTCTATTTTTGTGGGTTTTTTTGGTTTTTTATGTTTTTTGTTTTTTTAATAATATAAATGAAACTGAGTAAGATAGTGATCAGCTCCAGTTTTAAAGCAAAGGGCCTCACCAAGGAGAGGGAGCTGCATCTGAAACAGAGCTGTCAGGATTGAAGGAGTATATTGTTTAAAGCTTTTATTAATGGGGTTAGAATGAAAAATATATTTATGAAATGTGATAGAGAGTTTGAATCACGAAATGCAGTGTAATACAATAGCATAAAATGCATGTTTGTGAAGTTTGGACCGGTAAGGCTGCCTGATACAAACTAAGGATAATCCTTGATACAGTTTAGGAAAAGAAAGATTGGGTGAATATGCTTACGGCTGTGTCCTTGTGAGCCATCTAAATAATGAAGCAGAGATCTAAGTGATGAGGAGTGAATCCTGGTATGTCAGAATAAATATCTGCAGTGAGGATAGGAAGGTATTAATGTCATCAGGTGCTGGCAAGGCTCTGTGAGGAACTCTGCTGTGCACTTCTCAGCAGTCATATTCCAGGAAGTTGAATGAAAACTGGAAACAGGTGCAGAGAGGGCTGGTAAGAAGGAATGATGCGCTCCTGACACAGGAGGGCTCTAAGCAACAGTGGTTTATTTCTCTGGCAAAACAACAGCTCTATAGGGATGCTTGTACTGTGTAAATATGGCAAGGGGTAAGCACTGCAGGGAAAGAAGAGTGATTTTGGTAAAAGTACTGGCACATAATACAGTATAAATTATCCACTGGTAAATTTAGACTGAAAAAAGAAAGTGATGACAACGTGGTGAAGATTGCAAAATCTTGGATCCACTTTATGTATGTGAGATACTCGATCATTTGCTTGGCTAACTGTAGCTTCTCAGTAAAGACTGCAACAATATAAAAGTCCATTTAAAAATATTACACTAGCTATGAGGTAAACCTTTTTGTTCTTAAACAAGAAGTTGTTATTTTTGATATCTACTTCTCATATGCAGTGGGTATATAACACTACAGATGTGTATTCAAGCTCTTGGGTTGTTCAGACTACAATTAACTCATTCTGAGTTGATTGGGATTTGAATTCTCATGAAGGTAAGTCCACACAGCACTGACAAGTCATTGCACAAGAGAAAAAACATCAGCATATGGAATAATTGCATTTTAAAAGAAGTACTTTTATGGCTGTTAAATATGCTCCTTTTCCTAATTGCACAAAATCTGTATGTCAGGGACAGATTTAAGGACTAGTCTAGCTGGGTGGAGATTGTTTTGGCCATACTTATTTGAAAAGGGTATGTTAGTTATTTTTTTAACAAATAAAGTTACCAAAATCTGAGTATTTTCAGTGCTGAAGTATTAATTCTCGTCCTCATACTGAATTAAAAATTTGCTGTCAGCATTGGAAGGGGCTGCATTTCCAGGGTGGGGTGGGGTGTCAAATCTGCATCTTTGATTATTAGGTACAGTGCTTTGTGAACTTTTAAATGTCTTTGAACAAGTTGCCAAATTGTTTAGCTGCTTTGACTTGCGTTGGAAGACTTGATGAATGAGGGTCATCAAACCTATGACAGTTCAAATGAAAGACTTTGTGGCATATGATGAGATTTTTGTGTGGCAGCAAATGCTACCAATATTCAACCAATGTATTTGTTCTACTTGGTGTGTATATGAATGTAGATGGTTATAAATATGGATGTCTTTTCACCATCCACCAATGACAAGATGCCCTTTTACTTTAAAGTTTGTTTTCTTCAGTGCACAGCAAGGATATAGCTCTGCAGAAATTTTATTTTAGTTGTTGCTTTCCCTTCCCTTTTCTTCCTTGTTTTTTTTGTTTTTTTGTTTTTTTGGTTTTTTTTTTGGTTAATCTGCTAATATAACATCTGCTTGTTATATTTTTAAAGAACTAATGTGTTCCTCCCTTTATTCTCTTTTGTTGTCTTCCTCCCTATCTGTTTTTCTCCAAACTGCTGCTTTCATCCCTACTCCAACCAGCTTGACTTCCAGGTCAGTATTTTCTGCTCTCCTACTTAATGCTCCTTCCACAATGAAGGTTTTCATTGATGCTTCATTTATTTGGCTGTTTTGATTCCACATTATTAACTTCTGTTTGTATTTTGTTGTTTTTATTCTGCTTGTCCCTGTTGTGAAGTTTTTGGTCGTTTCATTTCTAGACCAGAAACTTTACAGTGAATGAATCTTTTTCTTGAAAGCCTGTAAGAAAAAAATGTTTATTAACAACATATTCAATTCATATGTTGTTTTGTGTGAAGATTTTTTTTCTTCTCTCTGTTTTGCTTATGTTATCTTTGTTTAGGGAGTTCAACGTTGGGAGTAATTTTTTGGTAGATAACCCAACCCAGCAGGTAATGAACAGTGACAATTATATACGGAGAGATTTATACCTAAGATCAGAGACTTACTCTTAATACTTTGCCATTGCCCCTTTTACTGTTTACAAACAGAATATGAGGAGTTGCAGTGGTTCAGAAACTTTTTGCTGGTCAGATTCTGGACCAGCACATAACTGTAAAGGAGTTGTCTGTATGTTTTTTTTATGCTGTGTTTGTATATAACCTCATCTAGTCAGGTTCATGTTTTAAATTCTTCCAGGTTGTAGATTAGTTTAGCTGGCATTTGTCTTTGCACACTGTTTCTGAGTAAACTTTTCAAGTGTTACATGTCTTGTGCTGCTTGTTGGAAATAAAAATTGATCTAGTTGACATTTTGTTCTCTTAGTAGGCCTTGATGTTAATTTTCTCTCTCATGCTTATGGGTGGCTGTAAATTGTAAGTTAGCAAAGTCTTAAAACATCTCGTTGGTGTTTTAGAAACTAGTTACTGCATATGGTTTGGATGAGAGGTTTGCCATTGTCAATGCAAAAGTGTTTGTTTCTTCATAGATCAGTGAGACTGGAGCTAAAGGAGGGTGTACACTGCAAAGACTTTGCAGGTACATTTCAGCTTCCCAAGAGTTCCATTTGCAGATATGGTTCCAGGTTCCCATGCAGCACATTTGACTAGAATCATGACGAATGTTCAATCTGCCTTTATAATGTGTTCAGTTCTGAAGTGTTCATAATTTTTCTGTTTAGGTGTGCTTTTTGCACAGCATTGTTCTCTATTCATGTAGAAGCAGAGCTTGGGAGAACTTGGGAAAGTTTTGGTCTCAGCCTCAAAGCCAAGCACAATTCACATTTCACAGGTCAGGCATGTCAGAGAAGTTTCCGACAGGGCTGTCTTTGAACTGCAGAGCTAAAGATGGCTCATGGCAAAAAGATTGACAAGACTTTTTTTTCCTGATGTATAGTGCACTTCACAATCACGTTACTTTCCAGCTGAAAAATTTTGTTTCTGAAATTTGAGTCTTATCGATTGCAGTAAAGAATTGGATGAACCCTAAATTAACTGTCTATCTACTTCAAGCACATTTTAACGTGCTTGAAGGGATAGTTATTACACACAGATTATGAAAATACTTGAACAATTTATTTTCAGAATCTTTTTTTCTTCCAGAAGTTAATTAAATGCATTTATTCTGGAGCTGGCTATGATGAAATTACTGTCTGAATGTGACCACTTTGCATTTCTATCAGAGCATAATCAACATTGATTGAAAATCTCTCTAGCCCGAGAGAGCCTAAAGAAAGGTTTTATGCTGTGTGGTTCTCACTGTGGTTGATTTCACCAGAATTTGGTGATTGGTATGCAGAAACATTCGTTCAGCAGTTGGAAGTGCAATTTCTGTTATGTTTTATTGCCCTAAAAAACCAACTGACCTTGTTGAAGCAAACTGTCCTCATAACCCTGCCAACTTCCATTCCTAGAGTCCCAGATAAGTTGTAGAGTATGATTAGAATTCATTGTGGGAATTCAGTGAAGTGTTAAGTTTTCCCAGCTTGAATCTTCATTAAGGTCAAAACTTAATTTAAGAAACAGATCTATTAATTTCTGTAATTTCTGCTAATCAGCATGTTCTTAGCTGTCATTTTAGTCATCCCTACTTCTATGAGGTTATTATGGTTAGAAAAATGCTGCATCTGTTTTATAACATGGTGGGCTACTGATGACAAACAAGAAAATCAAATATATTGGCATAATGCCCCCATGTGCACCTGCCTGTACAGGATAAAAATATTCTGAGCACAACCATCAGTACAGTGACATCCCCCACCTTCAGGTTACAGCACGTTGTATACTCCCCAAACGTTTACCTGCAGATAAGGAGGGGATGGAATATTTTTTCCATGTGTATTGTACTGACCAGTGCTAGAAAGTTTCCCAGCAGCTCTGATGTTGGCCTTGCTGATTGTTTCCGTGGGAGGCCAGAGCTCAGCGAGATGTGCAAGGGAAGGTTCAGTGGAGTTTTAAATTTAACCTGCAAGCCGTCCACAGTTTTGTCAAATGTCAGTTTGATGGTTCCAAGGGCAGAGTGATATGTTGTTCAAAGATAATTTCCCTGGAGAAATTGAGATAGTGTACTACTGAAAACTGAGAGAATCTGTGATATACATTACTCTTCTGAGAGACTGGTTATTCTGAGTGAGAAACATAGTTGTCACGTTGGATAACAGGCAGATTGCTGACATGTCTTTCTCTTTTAGTCTGTTTGCTACATAGGCAGAACCAATATTTTAGCATTTATGAAAGAGATGACATTTTGAGAAGAGATTATTTAGATTTATCTGATTACATGTGTGGTTTTAAACTTTTGTAAATTTCATTTTTTAAGAAATAGTAAAATAGAAAGTTTATTTCTTTGGAATTCTACTTTCTTAAGAAAAAAGGTAAAATAATATGTTAAAAAATAAGCAGAAGTCATAGTGATGAATAATGAAAAGATGCAAACAAGGCCCTGGGACAAGAGGATGCACTATTGTTCAATTTCATCCCACTCACTACTGAACCTGTCTGCTTAGTTCTGTACTTTCCCTTTCAGTTTGCTGAAAGCCATGCAAAGGTTAAATTAGAAAGGGATTATTTAAATAAGGACAGATATTTTGTAATTTCTCAGTTATTTGATTTTTTTGAGATTTGATTTGGAGGGTAAATACTCCGTAAAGTAAGTGAATATGCAGTGGATATGAGGAGGGAAGAGCTCTACATTGCTGAAGGAAAAATATCAGCTTTGGATTGGGTTGGATGTGAGTCCACAACTCTGTGTTGGGGAAGAGAGAACATAAGGAGCTGTTACTCTTCCCTTTCATGGTTACTGGTTCCACACATCAATATTTCTTATGCTTCTCCAGACCTGCTGCCTCCACTAGTTCTCCTCAGGGGCAAGATCCACAGGGCAGATTTCTTTACCTGTTGAAGCTGTGAATAAAGTAGCCCCAGAGCACTCCCTGGGGAGCTCAGTGACTGCCCGGGCTCAGCGCTGTCAGGATTCCCTGTGCACCGTGGAGGGGTGTGTGAGTGAAGAATCATTGTGAGATAGCACAGCTCGCCCTCAAAAAGCTGTGACTGAAAAGAGACAGGGGCACTAAATTTAGGAATTGGGCTGTTGGTGGAACCGCTCCTTCCACTCGTATTGTTTGCTTTCACAATGCAGGAGCAACATACCTGGGCAACGTGATTGTGCTCTGAGCTGAATTTATAATCAGGGGAAGTTGGTATGTCTAAACAAGAGTCATACAAAGTGTACCTGATTTATTTGAACGTCTGAAGAAGTTACTGCAGAAGTATGGAAATTGATTTATGTATTGAATGGTAATGGCTGGATTGATGCTGAGAACTTCTAGGGTGAGCCAGGAGCTGCAGTCAAAAGATTGATCCAGAAGGAAATTGCAATGGAACATGGAGTGCTGCAGAAGAGGTGTGATCCTGATTGCTGTCAGGCTGGGCTGGCCATGCTGTGGAGCAGTTGGATGCAGAGGAAAACTGGAAAGAGTCAGGAGGTGGTGGAGCTTTTTTTTTGTCTATTTGTTTGTTTGTGTGAAGATGCTTTGTTTGTTTGGTATTTAAAAAAAAAGCTTTTCTGGGCTACAGCTGGGAAGGAGCTGATGCACCAGTAGCAGGGCTTCAACTCCTTGGTTGCAAATTTCAGGCAACAAATGATTTCCAGTAACTGGTTACAGTTATTGCTAATGGTCTCAATTAATAAAATAGCTGAGCAAGCAATTGCCATATTAAATCAGATCAAATATCCCTCTCATCTAGTGTGCTGTCATCAGCAGCGCTTTTTGTGTTTTTTTTTTAAAAAGAAGAACATCAGAAGAAAATGCACGACAGTCCTGGGAGTTTGAGAGAGATGTGTGACAGATGAGTCTTCTGGTACGAATTTCACACATGTTCATGTGGAGTGTCATCCAGCAGGAATGTGCTGAGGAAGAGAGCAGTGCAGCTCTCTGGGTCGGGGTTTCAGTGGTTGCAGCGCAGATCTGCGTCGAAACAAAGTGACACGAAGCATAGTTTGGAACAGGATTTTAGTACGTCTCTTTCATTCATGCTCTATCCTCACGTGGATATTTCTAGCATCTCTCCAGGGCTTTGGAGGGAACTGTGTCAGACTAAACACTTCTTAAATAAAGATTTTGGAAAACTTCCCAGAGTGTGTGTTAGGTAAACCCTTCCTCCCACGTTTTTGTCTTTGAGGTGAGAAATGTTTCAGTGACTTCTGTGACACTTGCTTTATTTCTACCAGGCAGAGTTCTCGCTTGTCCCAGGACAGTAATATTTTTTTGTGGTGCCTTTGGAGGCAAAATAATTGTCTCACTGAAAAATTGTCATAATGTGAGTATTAGGAAACCTGAAGCCCGCTTTCAAGCAATTGAAATAATGAGATTTAAAGGGGGGGAGTGTAAGGGGGTGGGAAGAAGGGTTTTATTGAGACCTAGAGATCTCTGTGGGCTGCAAGCCTGCTCCTTTGGGTGAAAATGAAGTAGCTATGCAGCCTATCAGTAATAGGAGCTGGGAATGTAATGAAAACATTGGTTATACTAAAATTCATTTATCTTAGCTGCTAATTCTGGGCATGATGGAATTTTTGCATTCAAATGGAGAGTCAGTGATATAAAAATTAATAATTTTTTTTAGATATTTAAAAAACATTACTTTGTTTAGATGATTTTTTTTGTCCCATATTTGTGCTGGTGATTTTGTTTCCAGTTCTTTCTATCAAAGAGATGTGGAGAGAGCACAGAGGGGCACCTCCCAGTTCTGATGTGCAGATGAACTGTGATGTGGAGTTTGCCGTAGTCTCAGCATCAGCTGAATGGCAGAAAGAGGAGCCAGCATTCTTCTTCAGTCAGAGATTATATTAATTTCTTGTGATAATGTTTTCTCAGGCATGTGGAAAATAGCGGCCTTTGTTACCTAAAGTCAGTTTGGGAAAGGTTAGAGAGAACTACCTGCCTCCAAATTCTCCTGCTCAAAAGGCACCAAAATTTTACTCAGTTTCCGTAAGTTTCTTTCCTATGGGAAGGTCTCCATGTCCCGTTAGCCTTCCTGGCAGATCCAGGGGAGATCCAGCCACGGGCTGATAACATTTTCCTGTCTCTCCTGGAGGCACCCACTCAAGCTTTCTTTCTCATCCCAAATGATAATAGATGTGCTAAGGAAGCTGAGCTGCTTCCCTTTATGTCACTGTAGAATAGATTTTTTTTAGTTACAAGAGCAAATAACACAACTGTAAAAATGAAATTTTGTCACAGGGTCAGCCGTGGGGTCACAGATTCTGTTGTCACACAGGTTAGGAGTTCAGGCAATTATAAAGGGAAGTATAAAGCTTGCTCCTGCTCCTTTTCAGTGGGAAATAGAGAGGGGAAAATACAGTTCTTTTACAGAGAAAAGGAAAAGAGAGGGAATGAGGTCTGCTAGATTTTCTGCTTTGGAATAATGAGGGCAAGAAGGGCAATGCTGAGACAGGATATACTGGATTTTTTTTTTATAGGATGGCAGTAGGTTAGTCAGATAGGCAAAAAAAGGAGTTCCTTGAGATCTGGGAATGAAGTATTCCTCCAAAGTGATGTGGCCTTTATGAAAACAGACATGTAAAAAATTCTTGGTTTTGTTTGTTTTCTTTTGAGTATGTGTAACAAAAGGAGTACGTTATTATTTATTTCTCCTTTAAGAAGTTTTCATTCAAAACACTTTACTTCCCTGTGCATATGTAGTGGTCTGTATTACTCTGTGAGCTTTTTTAAGGGTCTTTGACTGTAGGAGTATTTCTGCTTTTGATGTTACAATTTGATAGACCAATCCATTTCTTAACGGTTGGGATAGTTGCTTTTGTTTATTCATTTAAGGTATTTAATATGTTAACAGTGTGATAATTGTATTAGTTAACAAAAGGAAAATAAGAAAAGCTAAGAATAAGGGGATACTAGATTTTAGATGATGTTTTTGGACACTAATAATTCTTTAGGTTATAGGATGTTGATTAAAAAAAAAAATGAAAGTTTTGAATGCAAATGACAGCACGGAAAGTCAGTGCTTAGGTTTAATTACCATATTATAAAACTTACAGTGACTATAGTCTAACTTATTAAATTAATTCAGCAGTCAAGCATGAGGGCTTTCTTTTAGAAAAAATCGCTTTTGTTCAAGATATGTTTTCTTTGTTATATTAAAAATGCAGCCTGTCACAAGTAGAGGTCTTCTTATCATGATGATAACTATTTTCTACAGAAAAATCCATCTCTGGGCTGTGAGTGAATAAACAGTGTCCTTGTTTGTGTCAGGAATGTGTCTGTCAATGCCTCTCTTAACATCTCTTGTGGTGTTTGCAGTCTGTTCGAGTCCAACCCAGCTTTGTTTTTTGGGTTTGTAGATGGGTAGTAGCAATTGCATTTTAATTCCATGAAAATTTCAGAAACAACACTTAACTTTGCTTACATCTTAACTCAGTTCTAGCTTTTGGATTTCAATGAAATTAGACCTGAATTTTGAAGCATTATCCTTATGCTGGTGTAGTCACAACTCAGTGAAGCACCTGAAAAGACTCTCATTCTTAAGGCAGTGAGAACTGAACTGCAAGGAATATTTCTGCCGAGTCCTACTGAAGTAATGTAATTTGGAATGGACATTCACATGGTCAGGATTTACAGGATCAGGTCTTCTGCATGACTAGCTGCTGAGACCCAGAGTGCCTAGTAAAATGTTAACATTTGTTTCACTGCTCACATACATGAATTCTTTGTAAAGGTGTGGACTACTTACAAAGGAGAAAGAGATTATCTGTTAAAAACAGTATTTTTTTTTTCAAGTAATGATGATGGTAATATTCTACCCAGTGCCTTCCTAGAACAATGGGTGAAGATGTTTGTTTATTTAAAATAAGTGTACTTATATTGAATTCGTATATTGAATTTTAAAACACATTTTTGAGAATTTCTTATTTTACATAGATTACTTCTTTTGACTAAGTTGTATTTCATAAAATAGATCTAGTTGGCTTGGTTTGGGATTGGTATTTTTTTTTTTTTTTTTTTTTTTTTTTTCCCCNATTTGTATTTTTTTTTTTTTTTTTGCTTGTTTCCCTGAAAACATTCTTTGCACTCTGATTTTGTTATCTTTTGTTTGCTGAGGAGCACAGCTTCCTTGCACACCGGAGAATTTTTTGATTGACTTGCAGACAGCTGGTCCCATTGCAATGCTGTTTAAAGTGATTAAAATTATTGCAGAGACATATTCCTTTCGAAAATGTTACAGATTTTGCTCTTGGGAGTATTTTGCATGTCTGCATTTTTTGGATGCTTTGAGGGAAAAAAAACCCCTTTATGAAATAGAGTAAAGGCTATACTAACATGTAACACTTATTTTTGGCTGACATTACCAGCTTTGTGGCCAAGGTACCCAGGTGGCTAATTAAAACAGGGAATTTAATGAAATAGTGTGATTTTTCTAGAGCTATCAGAGATGAAAGCAGTGGAGGTTAGACAACACACACTACTGTAAAATAAAATCTGAATGCTACTCACATACATGCAGAAACTTAGTGTTTAATATTTGTCTTAAGGAGTTGAACTGAAGGAATTAAATGTCCTATAGTTAGACCTGCAGGATCAATTTGTGTGCTACTCCAGAACAAGAAAAAGCCCCAAACATGGTTAAAGTGTACTCATCACAGTTATATTCATACCAGCAGGAACTAAGTGCTGCTGCTGTTTTGCTGTTTATGTTTCCGCTGATCAGGGGTCTGGGTCTCTGTGGCACTGATATCTGTTTGCCACAAAGACATTTCCATTAAAAGACTCAATAGAATGAACAGTGCATTTGAGCTAAGGACATCTTGCTGTTTGCACAGGAAGATTGATGAGCTCGAAGTTCTTTGGGCTGGACTTCATAAGAGATAAAGCTAAAGGGCTGTTGGAGAATTTTTGTCTTTTCCTTTTTTGTCTCGCTTGGATCTATGATACTTGGAGTGTATCTAAATATTGAGCAGGTGATGGTTCTTCAGCAGTTTGAGAAGTCAGAGCTGCTGCAGTCTGTTGACTCCAACACTGGCATTCTGAGGCCACTTTTCTCAAAGAAAAAACATTGGACGCTGATGGATGCTGAGGAGAACAGAGGTGTAGGCACTGCTGTTGTTTAGATGCCTGATTTTAAGTCTAGTGCCCAGTCGAGGTGCAAATTAATGACTGTGGAGCATTCTGTGTGTTGAGAAAGATTATAAAAAATTACCCCAGGTCAGAAAGATTCAGGAAGAGGAATGGGGCTGATTTTTATGGAGTAGCATATGTAAGGTGAATAAATATTCAGTTAAGAGCAATGGCTTGATCTAGGTATAAGAAATTAATATACTTAATGAGTAGTAAGGTAGCCTTTAGAGAGATATGTTACTTTATACGTCGTACTTGGACATGAAAGAAACTACGCAGACACCTTGTCAAGAGAGAAGTAGAAAAGAGAGGGGTCAGATGACCCCGAGCCTTTATTATATATGTTCTTAGAAACTACCGTGGATTGGAGGGAGAAATTACTACCCCTCAATCACACTGGTCAAAGGAAAATCTATCAAATGTCTCTGCCTAGGAGAAATGGAATGCAAACAATAAAACATGGTTAGCAAAACACGGCTGTGTTTACAGAAAGTGCGTGAGAAACTCTTACAGAAAATAAAAACATCAAAAAACTGCAAAACTCAGAACAACATTTATATAATCTTTTTCTCTTCTTTAGGGGCAAGAGAATATGTAATGTACTAAAATAGTAAGATTTTATTTAGAATTTTTTCTTTTACCTGGTGTTCATCTCTTCTTTATTAACTTCCAGTATTATTGGCATCTAGTAGTTATGTGGCATGGGTGTTTGCTGAATTCTGCTTCTCCGATACTGAATTATCAAATGAGCTAGGAGATGCCCATAACATCCTTCAATTTATAATTCTGGAACAAAACAGCGCTTACTTCCTTTAAATTTTTTTTTTTAAATTATGTTTATTAGAAATTATTCAAGATGTGTGTATATTCTGGATCTGTTTTCAAGACAGTTTAGTTTCACTCTGAGTTCTTTTTTGTTCCTAAGCTGCTAGATATTTTGTAACTGTTGCTGACTGGCTTTAGCCATAGGAACACAAACAAATATAAATTTGTTATCTGAAAAACTGCCATTAATCCTACTTTTTAATGTTTGGCCAAGATTAAGCATCTGTGCAAGGAGTTAGTTGTCTATGCTGCTTTTTAGTCTGCTTTGTTTCTTAAATGTTTATGAGCTCAGAACATCATTTCTTTAAGCCAAATGTAGTGTTGGCACCAGTTCAGCGTACTCTGGACTTGGGTGCTTTAGAGCTGGTTTGTAGCCTGGCTTTCCAGTTCTGTGAAGTTCTTAAAATCACAAATGCAGCAGAGTGTTGGTTAATAACTAGCTTGAGATGACTGTAATGTCCGGCTCAGAGGTTAAAGAATTAACCTAAAAGAGAATAGATAAATAACAATAATAATACTAAAATAATAAAATTAACCCTAAAACAGAATAGATGACTAATCAGAGAGCTGTGGATTTCATCTTCCTGCTCAGGGGCAATTACACTATCAGAAAATGGTACACTAGCAGAAAATGATTAACTTGTGATGGTAAGAGGAATTCTACTGACCAGACCCCTAAAACATACACTTCAGATTTTAAAGACATATGTTTTAAGCAGGAATCTTTTGTTTATTTTATTCTATCTAATGAATTTTGTGGTCTTAGAGCTTTAAATTCAAGCAGTGTAGCAGAACAAATGAAATGAATTCCTCATGATAAAGAGTAATGTAGACTCAACTCTGCATATCAGCATAGCTACTAGTAAGCTATGTGGATATTTTATCATATATCCTCTGTGGTCATGGCATATGATATTTTATGCTGATTGGGTACTGTTCCCAAATATTTTTCTATTTCTCATGCATATTGTTTACTTATCCTAATCTTGTATTTTATTCAAAAGCATTTTAGAAACAGAAGGGCCGCATGAAAACATACCAGAGCAAGCAACTCAAAAATTCTACTGGACCAAGTGTTATATTTGATATTTGCTATTAAAAAAAAAAAAAAAAAAATCTGATGGGGAATATATTTTTGTACTTATTTGCTGCAATGAACTCCCCCAATACATGTAGTGCAGGCCTAAAAGAAAATTCCTCAGCTAGGAGCATTTTCATTTCCATAGGTATGTAGCCTGTTGTGGAATAAAGAGAGTCTACGACAGAGCTTTCTTTTATTTCCTTCTCTTCAAGATTTTGCATATCACAGGCACCAGATGTTTTCCTTTGCAGCTTTGCTGTGTTCTGCTTTTCAGTGTGGCATTGGGCAGAAGCTGAAATGGGAAGTTGTGTGAGGGAGGGGTGATGAAAGAAGCGGCTAGCGTTGGCATAAAACTGAACTTCTTACAGAGATTAAATGTAAATGGATTTATCATTTACTCAACATGAGATTGGAAACCAATTTATGTTTTAACAGCACAAAGTCATGTTGCAGCACCAAAATTCCTGCCAGATACATTTATATATGAAGTTGTGGAAGTAGTTTTTTTCTGATACTCATTTTGGTTTTATGCTGAGTAAGTCTGTGCTTACAATTATGAGACAGATTCATGACAGGGAACTGATTTTCACTTGGAGTTGCAAGCAAATAACCTATATTTGAACCACTTGTCCATGTTTTTTTTTTTTCCTGGGCAAGTTGCAGTTACTTTTTTTTTAGTTATAATTGATTAGATTTTCTCTTAAGTGCTGGACTTACAAACTTTTACATGAAATGTCTTTTAAGAATTTTTAATACCATGGCACATTTATTGATTGCATATTAATTCTTAATTTTTCAGTATAAATAATGAAAAAAACACCAGTATGACAAAGAGTCCAATGATAGAAGCAAATATCTAATGACCCAGTTTCTTTAGCATAATAAAATCTGTGCAAGAAATGTATTCTATAACTTCTTTTCACTTCTTCTGATGTGGAAGCAAAGGAGGGATTTTCAGTGATCCTTTTGGACATTGAATAATATTCTCTTCATTTGCCACAATAGGATTAGTGAGTAGATCTCATTAGGAATTTACACGTGACCTTTATTTTTTATAGATAAAAGGGAGCAAATTCCTCCAAGTCAAAGAAAGTCTGGAAAATAATATCTAAGAATTTAAGCAGGTAGAAAGTATTACTGCAAGGAGATGTTTTCATTACCTGCTAGGCAAAATTGGTGTGCCTTCTTTCTTAAAAAGGTGCATGCTAAGTCTCAGAAATGCTTTTGATAACTTCATGAATAACATCCACAAGAAAAGATAATTAAATATTGAATCAATTATTTTTTAATGAATATAATCGTAACAAAAGAAAATATGTAATGGTGGAAAAGATTGTTTCATTTTCTTAGGAATGGCTCATAAATCTGTTTGTTGATTATGTTTTGTAGGAAGAAGTCCCATTATTAAAGATGATAGAAATGTTTTTGTCATGTACAAAGCTATTTGTAAAGGCATCCTTTATTCATCATGTCATATTTATGACCCGACCTTCTAGCCCATCACACTTTAATCCTCCTAAACACTGTATTTGTAGTCCAGGTTTTAAATAAAATAGAATAAAAACTAGAATTTCACAACATACATTAGTCATCACCTTCAACTTCTGCTTCCTTTGAAATTAATGCTATTTGAAGCACCTATTAAAATTGTTCCTGAATGCAGTGAGTAAGGATTGTTGGATAATCTCCCTCTTTCAACAGTTTTTCTGTATAGAGCTCAGGATATGTAAGAGTTTTTGTGAGCAAATAATGAAAAGGGAGAAATTTTGTAAGCCCAAATAATTGCTTTACCACTGTATAATCTGAAAACTGGTTTGATGTGCCATCTTGAAAACAAGGTGAAGTTTTATTGTTACAACTGATACTTGGAATACTGGTGTCTGTTGGAGAATCGATGTCCTGTGTTGTAGTCACAAAATTAATCTCTATTGCAAGAGCAGTGATTGCAGTCATTAACACTAACGGGTGTGTGTGTGCAATTCTTAGACATATGAAGGACCAAAGCAAGAAGGTTGCCAATCTGAAGCACAATCAGCAGCTGGAGAAAAAGAAGAATGCACAGCTGTTGGAAGAAGTTCGTAGGCGAGAGGACAATATGACGGACAACTCCCAACATTTACAAGTGAGTTTATTTTTCAATTGTTTTTTAAAGATATCAAAGAAAATACACTTCTGTTCCAGTGTGTGTCTTCCAGAATGTGTAAGGAATCTGTTCCCACAAAGAGCTGATGGCTCCTTCCTCTTCTACCAGAGAGTGCACTGCTCACCTCAGTTGTATCCATGAAATATTTGCTATTTAGGGTGAGGAAAAAAACAATAGAATTTGAAGACCTCTGCACAGTTGCTACACCAGCAACTGTTTTTTCTTGCAGTTGGAAAGAAAGGATTCTTGTGTATCTCTTCTGTATTTCAGAGAGACTTTGAGACTTACTCCAGGAGAATTTCTACAGTTTGTGAGTTACTGAGTTTGGTGGTTGAGAAATGAATGTTCTTAAGCTGATCTGTTTAAGTGATACATTACATACCAGGGAACTTGTGTTCAAGGCCACAAATTTGATGCTTGACTTAAAAAGTATTCTCTGAGATCTGACTGTGAAAAACCACGAAGAGAAGTGCTGATTTCTGTTGACAACATCAATGTCTCCATGCCCAGTGTTTATAGGCAATTTACAGTGCAAAATATCAATTTTGCCTTGATCTGGTTAATATAATGTGTTTCTGGAAAATTTCCAGTGGATGGAATTTGACCCTCTCATGCTTCATATGGTTGTATTTCTCATGTGTTCCTATATGCAAAACGGAAAAATTAACACCACATCTCTCTTCAGGCTTGTGTTGGTGAAGCTTTATGTCAGAATCAGGTTCAGGAAATGATACATTATTTATGCATCTGTGCAGTGTTACGTTTATTTTACAGCCTTGGTCATTACATACTGATTGCATCACCATGCATTCCACTGCACGTGGTGTAGCAATAAAAGCTTGTGAAGGATTTGGTCTGACAATATGATATATCAAAATTAAATTTCAGTGTTGAGCAGCTACTTGTAATTACACTGGTTCGGTAAAGAGAATAAATTAAACTTATTTTTTCAGTACCAATTTGGGAAATCTGTTACAGTGGGGTGATGACTAGAGAATAGAAGCCATTCTCAGGATCCTTGATGTAACTGCTGTACTTGGAGGTTTCTAGTCATGAGATGAGAATGGGTCTACCAAATGGAGGTGGTGAGGCTGAATGGCTTGAATTTGGAAAGAAAATACCCTATCTGGTGTATATTTCTTCTGTGCCATTCACTTCCTGTAAAGCATCTATACACTAAGAACAGTTTATGAAAACCAATTAACCAAGAACTGTTATTTCTTGTTACTATGCCTTAAAATGTCAATTTTTTCTATTATGGCCTTCAACATATTACTTTCAGAGATAGAGATATATATATATATATATATGTGTGTGTGTGGTATGTGTTGTGGCCCCATCCTTCACTTCCTGAGCTTCTGGGAAATTGAAAAAGAGAGAATCCCAGCTGCCTCTGCCCATCAGAGGCATTCCCCGTAGCTGCAAGAACAACAGGAGAAAGGGAGTCTTGGTTGTCTGTGCTGCTGGATGGCTGGTAGGGGTAATCCTGCCTTCTCTGCCACATCAGCAATCAGCTGCCACAACTGCTTGTTGTATTTCCTGTGTCAGAGATTTCCACATTTCCTTGGCTTATTCCTTCTCAAGCATTTCTTAACGCTGAAGAATGCATGGTAGCTTGATGTTTCCCTGGGATTGCAAGATTTTGAGAGGTTTTATTGCTCTACAAAAACACTGTAGTGACTCTTGCAAATAAGTAAATACACTGACGTTGAATAGTCGGTGATATGACTCTGATGTACATTTATTCTGCTGATAGGAAAGTATTTTGATGTAAAGTTTTTCACTGGTACAGTTTACTTGTTTCATATGTGTAAGGTAATTAAAAATGCTAGGTGAGAGCATCAAGTCTTGTTATATGAATCTGATAAATAGGTGATTGATTGGTTGAAAAGCCAAACAAATTCTAAAGCTCCAGTCAATTAGCCTTTGTATAGAAAGGAAATTTTTTTCATAATTTTCTAAGAAAGCCTTTCCTCCTTCATGGAGTTGTGTAAAAAGTAACAGCAGTGATCTAGGGATTTAAATGAGGCAGCATTTTTGGGGAGACAAATGATGTGAGATACATGATATAGAATTTTTGAAAAAAAATTCTAGGAGTACTATGCATCTGCTAATCAAAAACAACATTAGTTGGTATTTCAATAAATGTTTAATTAACATCTTCGTAAACTATAGGGACCTGACCACCTTTTCTTACTGTTCATAATAACTTCTACTGCTTTTAGTGGAAACACCCTGCATTTATATGCATTTATAACACACAGTGCTTGTGTCTACAGTGTACTTGTTACGTTTGTGAATGATGTATTGAGCTGTTAGGGGAAAAGTGTATCCTAAAATTCTCTGGCCTGATGTAATGACTGTATTTGTTGGCTAGCTGTGATAAGCTGGCTGTTGGCTGGCTGTGATAAGCTCAGCTGAGAATTGAAGAGCAGTCAGACTGGTCAAATTACATTTACTCCAGCCAAGTCTCAGTTCCTTTTGCAGAAGTAGTGGAAAAGATGAAATAAGAAAGTGAGTATGATTGTCCATGGACCATTCAGGGGCTGCTCAGGGCAAACTGCAGCCATCCAGTGCCACCCATTCGGTCCAGCTCATGTTGGGACTGAAGCTGCCCCCATTTAGCTGTTTACCTGCTCTCTGAGGGATGTGAAGAGGGTCAGAAGTCTGTAGTTTCTTGGAAGCTTCAGTAGTTTCTGGTAGTTCCTGAGGCTCATAGCACCATGGGTATTGACACTTTTCACACTCTTTTTGGGTAAAAGCCCCTCAAAGCTGGTTCATGGCCCAGTGTCAGTGCTTGCAGGGCAGGTTTGAGTCTCTGGTGGCCCCATCTCACAGCACTCCAGGGCTGCTGCTGTGATGGAGAGTGCTCTGGGATGCCTGGGGAGGGAATTCACTTTGGTCTCCCTCAGCTATCATCTGTAATTGTGAGTGATGCTTCAGGTGTGGTTTTGGGGGGTTCTTTGGATCACTGTAAAATTGGAAACATCAGGGAGCCAGATTAATTCTTGGGAATGAAGAATAGTTGTGAGGTTTTCTGTTTTTTCCTAACACAAATCAAGGGCAGACCTGTGTGAATCTTGCCAGACATGATGGTCATATATTACATAAAGCATCACAGCAGGAGAGCTGGACCTTGAACACTTTATCATGAATTTTTTTGAGAATGGTGTATCTAACGTGCCTTCATTTTTCTCTCTTTTTTTTGTCTGTCTTAAAAATGATAAGCCTTTCTAAGAAACACTGAGCTAAGAAATATACAGATATCATGTCATAGATTTGTGTGTAATTCTTCAAGTCTCTTTGCAGGATCTTGAAACGTTAGGGATGTGAGACTTGTTTATTCCCTGGGATTGATTTTTCTTGATTCTTGTGTGGAACATGTTTCTTCCAATGACACTGGTACCTCAGCAGAATTGGGAAAGGAAACATTTGCATAACATTGAGAACTTGAATGCATTTGGTTTTGATTCTGATTTTCAGATCTGCTGTAATAACAACAACAAAGTCTTTTTGTTTCTCTAGAGCAAGCAATAAGAGGGTGCACTAATAATATTCCCATGTGTCTCATGCCATAGCCTCAAAGGGAATTGAATGTATACTTTTGTCTGATTATGCTTTTCATAGATGTAATGTATCAATTCAATAAGTGATATAAGTCCAGAAACACTTTGTGGAAATTTTATGCAAACTGTCCAATGCATACGTGTCACAAAAAACGTGCAGGGATGAGCCTGAATAAAAGTTAGTAAGTTTAATACCCTGTTCTGCCCTGATCTGCACAGCTTCTGGGTGTTTCCCCCTTTTCTTCCAGTTCGTCTGCTGGAAGAGTTTTTGACTCTCCTTATGTTTTAAATGTTTGGGTAATTAGTCACAATTCTCTTTGAGGAAGCTCGGGTTTTCTTTGGCTGGAAATCCACATGCGGAAAAGAGATATTTCACTAACAATATTGTTTTTGAGTGAGACAGTGTGTAGTTCTCATTGATTTCAAATATCATACACAGGAAGCTTGATCAATGGTTTATGCCTGCAGTACTGTGGAACAGATTGTGTACACATGTACATTTTCCAGGTGTAAAGATCTCATTTTTTAAAAAGAGTTCAGCGTGTCAGTCATGCTTTTTCACGGGATGTAGTGAGGCAAGGCAAGAGTTCCAGTTTTCCAATAGCTCTGTACTGGCTGGAAATTTAGTCTTAGGTAATGAATAAAACATGATCAGGAGGAAGTCCTGTCAAAAGAGATAAAAAAACTGGCTAGTTAATATTACTGCTTTTTGATTCTTGCCATGGGAATATCTGTGATATCTTAATCACTGAAAATAGCTCCCAAGAGATTTCACAGCTAGTCAGCATGAATCCTTAACCTTGGATTTGTTTCTTTATTTGTTGCTGTGTGCTTCACCATATAATTTTCAACTCCATGATAACTCTAAAAATACAAAATATACCCAACACATTGCACATTGTTGTATGTTATTTCTGTGCCTTATAAAATAGCATGGCCTAAACAAGCGGTATATCTGCCATTACTATGAATTTACCATGACTTCTCTTAATGCAGTGTATTTCCCACTGCATTGTCTCAAAAGCTTTGATACTGTAATATTAATAAAAAGAGGAAGCTAGGGAGTGAGATGAAGTCTTGCAAACGAAAATGAACAGAGCAGTGTAATCAGTGCAGAGACAGAGGAAGCAGTCCTGACTGCTATGCAGACAGGCATTAGTGTATGGAGCTGACACAAGGCAGGAGAGAATTCATTGCATAAACACACAGCTTTGTATTAGCAGTGCTGAAATTCATATGCAGTGACAAAACACAACCTTTTAAGGGGTCAAAATCATGAGCTATTTTATTAAAAGTAAATTCCAATTTAAGCATCCGTCCTAAGGTGAACCTATACCTTTCTGGACAGCTTTAATAATTCTCAGTGTTTATGGGTTCTGTGTGTTTCTGTCTCTAGAGAAAGCTGGTATTTTTTGTAGGGGGGAAGATAGAAGTAAGATAGGGATTTTACCTGTGAATTGTAAGGTGTGGTCTAGCTCTGATGTGTGGAATTGCAGAACTGCTCTGTACTTCTCATTTGGTTTTGGGCAGAGGTTGAGGGGAACGAGGTGACTGCTCTTGATTTTCCTTTCTTAATAATATGAGCAATCAGAACTCACAGATGAGATATATTGTAGATAGATTTTTGGAATATGTTCAGAGACAAGAGGAAGGATAAGATATGGCCTGCAATGCTTGTGAAGATCATCATTCTCCCTAAGATTTCTGCTGTCAGATATGAATATTTTGAAACAAAAGCTGGCTTTTTTTGTAAGTCTGTGTAAGAGTCAGCTACACCAAGCACTTCAGTCCTTGTGTAAGCTGTTTGTTGGAGCCAGTTCAGTGACAAATTCAGAAGATGGGGTAGGCAGCAGTGAGAATTAAGTTCTCCCTTGAAAGTACCCATGGCCTTGTTTGGGGAAAATGCAGAATAGAAATCAATTTCTATTATGGTTGTAGTGAGTTAAAAACTTACTTTACCAAAACTTTTCTACGATTAAAGCAGAAGTGTAATGATGCATCTGACATTTAAGATTCAAGAGTGTGATTATCTCGTGTTGTAAATGTCCTCTTTACTATTGTGGCCCATACTGAAATAATTTCAGCAACAACTTTCTTTCCAAAGTTTCACACTAAATTGTTTGGTTTCTTTTTGGGACTGGATATATTTGTTCAAGCTGTTGCAAATACTTTTTAACAAGTGAGTTGATTTCAAGTGCAAGTGAGCAATTTTTGAAATTTTTTGGGCTCAGTTCTCTCTATATAGTCTATTAAGTTAATGAACATATGAAGAAATGTGAAAGTCAGTATTTTATGCCAGTTTTCTCTAACATATCTACATAATTCTCTTCATTTTAATGCCTGAAAACTAGCATATGGTAGTGTATGCTCCTATTGTATGTATGTTTCAAACTACCATTTCTTTGGGGACTGTAACATTTTGTATTGAAGAGTTAAGCTGAGGTTTGGTCAGTTTGTAAGAAAATGAGTGTTCATGTACATATCAGATAGTTTCACCCTTATAAAGCAAGAGTTATGTACTAGAAAATGGAGAGAACTTAGCTGATTGCACAATCGTGAGCAGCAATGATGCGTTCATGGGTACTCTGGCATTTCTCTGCTTCTCTAATTGTAGGTGGATTTTGCCAAGGTAGGGTGTAGTAGTAACTACAAGCTCAAAAATGTCCAGCCTTCAGCAAAATGTATAGTGTATTATAAGCTTCACACAATTCAGGGAAATTTTTTTTTTCTCTTGTAAGTGTCTAGGAAAAAGGAATTGCATTTTCTTGAAGTAGTTATTTTCACGGAGCTGAACATAAATTTTTTATAGACATTTAACGAAAGTCGTTTCTGTACTCATTGATAATGAATCTATAAAAGCCCCACAACTCTGAGTGGAGACTAGGCAATAGAAAAAAAATGAGTGAACCTGTGATGCTGTAGTGCAATATATAAAAAGATTATTACTAGATTAGAAATGTGTACTTACAAATGTCAGGATAATCCACTCAAACACATGTAAGACTATTGAAGACACAGCTAGTGTACTTATCTTCAGATTTCCAACATAATATAAATATAAATTCCAACTGTAAACATGGATGGACAGTTAGGAATTTTCCTTCCTTGGCCTGTGGAAGTTCCATACGCTGTGGATAAATTCCATATGTGTTGCTGAAACGTGTGTTGAACTTCAGCCAGTAGTTTAACATTATGTTGAAGAAAATATTTCTAAAAGGTTTCAGATGAAGAAAGGTATTTGAGAATCTACAGAGGGCAGGAAGGTTGATTGGTAGGTCTGAGGATCAATACCAGAAGTGGGTTTTTTGGGGGGATTTACTTTGACATTTGTTTTCATTGTGCAGTGTAATCCCCAGAAGCCAAAACCACTCCTGTTATAAAATGTCCCTGTAGACAATATGAGAAAATCTCACTTGCAGATCAGTTTCTACTCAAATCACAGCCTCTTAATTTTTTTTTTTTCTTTGTCATAATTGGTGGGTTGACAGAAGTCGCATGGTGTTCTGTGCTGTGTTGGTCTAACTATATATAATACGAAAAAAAATTGTAGTGGGCAAAGCATTATCAGCAAAACTGTTCTATGTAGTTGTCGTATCCTTTCTTTTGACTAGAGTATTCCATTATGTGAGTAAGTATAAAATAACATGATTTTTATTCTTAGAAATATCACAATTTATTAATTTTGGGGTTTTATGGAAGTACACAGTATGATAGAATATTATGTATAATTTTTAATACACTTTCTGCACAATTACAAAGACTTGTAGGGCATCCCATATCAGAAGGTCTGAATACTGACTTTCTCATCTTTCTCAGTTTCTACAGTTAAGTCAGAAACTCAATGTTTTTCAGTATTGTCTATTTAATGTTAATTCACTAGCTTAAGTTACCCAAGAATAAAACCTGGACTTCTAGGTTTATAGTTACTAAGAAATCTGTGAACTGCAGTTATTGACAAGTACTTTATGTTTAAATTAAATCAGCTATTTCTGCTATGTGTGTTGTTAGTTGAAAAAGGCATATATGGCAAGGCACTGGAAGCAAAAGTTGTTGTTGGAAAAAACAAAACTGCAACAATAGGAAACGGAAAAAATTTAATGTGATACAACTTTTTTTTCTCCCCCTCAATATGTAATAACTCACACATGCAGGACTCCTGTAGTCTCCAGGGGGCAATTGCATTCACATGCATCAAAAGAAATAGTTCAGTTAAACCAACTCTCCCTACCCAGCAATAATTACCACAGGTTTACACTGAGATATAGTTGCAAAAGGTTAGTCAGTAGGGCATCTGCAAATCAAGTTATATGTCAACTCTACATCAATAACCTCATTATATTAGATGTTAGTATTTCAGCACATGACTGTCCAATATAGCATTCCACATATAGCTCATTTTTAACTTTTACATTGAGTTATAGCTCATCTAATATTTTACTAAATTATGTATTTAAACACTCTCTATTACATAAATTATAATTAATGACAAAAGCAATGGCTTAAACTGAAATTCTACAAAGTGAAATTGCAATAAAATGTCTGACCCTATTTGTGTAGCTGCCTTCAATATAAGATGAATATAGGATGTTTAACCCTGTAATATGAAAGAAGTGTAATAGAAATTACTGTTAGCATAGGTTTTCCAATTTAGGCATTGCTTAAAAATGCTACATGTAGACGGTTTTTTTTCAGTTATTGCAAGTGAAAGCTGTTTTCCTATATATAAAGAAGCAAGAAAGTAAATATGTTCTCAAAACACAACCAATTACCTAAATTCTGTGCAAACTCCCTCCATATTCTTTCTTTCATTTGTAGCTTATACACAAGCTATAACATTTCTGCTGAAAGCTTGATAGGCTGGATGAAAATATAAAAAGGGTTTCAAAAACCTTCTTGTGGTTTGCATCAAGCTCAGATTTCTACCTAGCTCCGTAATTTGGTCTCGTATTTACCTGGTTAGGAACCAGTAAGAGCTGCTGCTGCTGTTTGTCACTCTCCATAGATCATTTGGAAGTCTGTTACTAATACAGCTGGTCAGCAGCAAAAGTTCTGCTTGAGTAAGTCTAAGTAGAACTATTTTGGTTGGTTGTTAATAAGCCAGATTTATACTTATCTCTCATTATAGACTGTTACTTACAGGCTCCCTTGTGTACAGACTGGAAGGAGAAGGGAGACGAAAAACCTTCATATCTAATCTTGTCTAGAACACTCCTACCTTGGAAATTATTTATTGTAACCCCATTTTTGCTCTGAGGAGCTTTCATGTGAGAGACTTCAGGAGAAAATTCCAGGGCCAAATTTCATTGTAAGGTAAAAAAAAGAAAAAAAAAAAAAATCAGTGTTAAATTAAGACCTCCCAAATTTGACAAAACACGCTTTATTAATAGATCTCAGAGTATCTAAAGAATAGATGTGTAAGTAATATATTGAATGAAACTGAGGCATAAGAAATAAAGGTTGTGTGGAAGGTGTCCCAGATGGTTGATGGCACCATTAAGGAGCACAGACTTTGTCTATCCAATATTCCCTTTACTTGCCTGAACTGCTGACTCAGAATGTTCTACTCGTGATACTGAAAATATTGCTAATGAATTGTTACTGATTGAGGTACTTAGTGCAGGTGAAGGTGATGTAGTTTTTGGTCCAGTGAGTGATCAAAAGTTTGTGTTTAGCACATGAAAGACAAGGGAAAGCACATACCATATTAATTATTTTGCAATGACTGGGCAGTTTTAGTGGTCCCTTGATTCTCAGAGGATGGTGAACAATAGCTGCACATGAAGAAAGAGAAGAGTACAGATATTTGCAGTTTAGAGGCAGCTGTCTTTTTAAGCAGAATTGTCAAGATAATCAGATAATTCAGCAACAAACACTGGAGTGCAGTACATTAAATTTTATAGAAGGCTCTTCTTTCAAGTTACAGCAAGCAAGTTAACAAGCATTTCTTCGATCCATTACTTCTGTTTATATTTTTCCATTTCTCCTTTTCCTTGGGAAAGTCTGTTTAGCTTTCTGCATCTGACAAAGACTCCTCTACAAACACCTTGGGGAAAGCTTGACAGATTAGGGATATTGTTGAATCCCAATGTTTTCACTAAATAAATATATTAATACAATTGGAGCTTTTTTCTGTAGCACCTTTAATAATTGTAAATAGGGAAAAATGAACTTATTTTAGAATATTAGTCTAATGTAGATGAACTATAAAAATGTTAACTTTGAATCTCAAAAACCACAATTGTGCACAGAATACAGATTTTTTTTTTTTTTGTATTGCCTTTTAAAAACACATTTCAAGTTGTTCTTTGCATTTCTGCGATATTTTAGTGACGGGAATTAGAAATGCTTTTACAAATGCTTTTCTTTAGTGGTGTAAAGTTTTATTGAGCAATATTATTTGGCATCAGGTAGTCATGTTTCTTTTCACAGTTGCATATTGGCATAATGAAAGAAGCATTTTACACCTCCTCTTTAGCTGTCACATACCTTTGTCATATTGAGAACTACCATAATTTAGCCATCTAGAAGTTATGACAGAAGTAAAAGCCAGGTGTTTGTGATCCCCTCCTCCTCTTTGTTTTTTTAAACTTCAAAGGGACATTGTAACAATGTGAACAGTGTGTCACATGAGTGCTGTAGTCTCTTCATTTTGAAGAAAGAATTTTGTGTTTTCCTGCATATGGGGTGAATTCCTGGCTGTAGTAAAGTTAATGTGATTTTTGCCACTGCCTCGTCAGACAAAGATTTCTCACACGAAGAGAAAATAATTTTAAAAACCCTGCACAGACAAAAAATAAACTTAAAAGGTCATTGAGAAAGCAGATCTCAAGTACAAATGGAAACAGTCCATTGTCATTCATCATTTACATCTGATCTGTTGATGGGAATTGTAATTTGTGAGAAAGTCCTTCTGCAGTCAGCTGCAAGGCTTGTCATAATTGGCTTTTCTGTCTGGGTGTTCTCTTATAAGAACATTTGGCTGCCAAGTCCTAGCAAATATAATTATTTCTCTTAATACAGACATTAGAAAAGATTGCTCAGAGGCTGCTGTCTGGCTCTTGTGCTTTCAACATAGGCTTTGATCCTTTGTACATGATGGCTTTGTTAACCTTTTTCTTAGGAAACTAATAAACACTAAAATAATTAGTGTTATAAGCAGGATAACCAGTAACTTGAACTCCTCTTTTGTCTCGTTTTTCTCAATCTGAAGTAAGTGTATCACAAGAACACTGGAAAGCTATCATATAAAACATCATCTAAACTTCCTGCACAGAAACCTCAGCTGTGTCTTCCAGCAAGGTTCTGAAGATCCTGGTGTCTCTGATAGGGTCTGTGCTTTGTTTTGTCATCTGTTTTCTTAATTATTTTTTTTCCCTCTCAAATTTATTGTTCCCAAAACTAGTTCTTGAGTATAAAACAGGTGGCCAGATGTTTCAAATAGTGATTGAAAGTCAGTAAATTGGGCAGAATGTAACTGTAGCATTTGTGCTTTAAAGGAAAGTGTAATCAGTAATGAACTCAGTGAGCTAGTAAATGTTTTTCAGAATGTTGGGATGCTGAAAAATAGCTCAGTATTTGCATGAAAATTTGAGATATTTAGCACTGAATATGTATTCCCAAGGGAAAAAAAGAACTTTTCCACTACGTTTTTAAATGTAATTGAACAAAATATAGTCCATAATACGAATATGTCAGCTATAGTATGAATCTAGAATGAATTTAAGAAATTATGTAGACTACTTCTGTTAGCGTAGAAGTGCGTGTGTGTTTCTGGAAAGTATCTCTGCTTCATAGAATTAATATTTGAAATATGAACCAATGGAAGTCTGCTTAAGGGAACATGCATTTTCTGAGGCTTTCAGTCTTAGTCACATTCAGCATCCATATTGCTGTTACACGTCAAAAAGTGTTTGAAAAAGACAGTCAAAGGAATAAAATCTTTACAGGCATCATGAAGGCTATTTAAAGAAAATTATATTGGCTCAGAGGAAATGGATACCACCTATCATAAACTGCTTTAATAAGACCAAACGGAAACCAGCACAGTTAAACAGGAGNAAAAAAAAAAATCCTTCCCCAAACTGAAATTTGTCTAGTTGAAAAAAACAGAATCATAAAACCTGGCAAGTAAAAAAAGCACAAATAGGGGGACCATGAAATGCATGGAGCACAATAAGGAATAAGTACTGAAATACACTCAAACTGGTAATTTTCAAATGTGTCAGAAGGAGGAAGCCTGCCAGAGAATCTATAGAGCCAAAGATAATCAAGGCATATAAAGAGTGCTTTCAGAAAATAGGGTCATGAGGTCAAAAAATGAAAGATATTTCTTTTTCTGGTGTTCACAGATGAGGAACTTGGGTAGTTTCTGCTTCTAGATCTCCTTTTTATCAGCAAAGTATTGGAAGATGTATTCAGAGTGAGGTGACAGCAGAAGACATTGCAGAACAGTTACTAAAATGAACAATGATGTCATCATAGGATCGGGGGTAATTCAGGTTGAAAGGTTCCACCAAGTTCAAGCTCCTGTGAAACATAGGGCAGGCTTGTAGTCAGGCCAAGTTCCTCTCAGTACCAAGCAGTTTTCATGCTAACCTTCTTGAAAATTAAAGGTGAAATATGTGACTTTCTAACTTGCCTAGGAACTGGAGGGGGACTAATGTGACATCTGTTTCTAAAAAGAGTTCCATGTAAGTATTGGAAAACTACCTCCATATATGATATCTGTATTGGAAAAATCAAGAGAAATTGTTTTTTAAAAAAACAGAGTTAGTGGGCACTTGACCAACTAATTTACCAACATAGTATGTTGGTAAAGAAGCAAAGTGCTTTTCTGAAAAATTAAGTCATTCCTCATAAGTTCACAAGTCATCATATTTTTCAGAAATCCCATAGGAATCTGCATTGAGACTGTTTGTCATGTTTTTAAAATGCCCAGAAAAGAGTGAATAGTTTAAAGAAATTCAGCATCATCCACTTTGAAGACCAAGGATTGTTTCTCTGGTTGTGCTTCCCTGCAAACTGAGGACGCTGGATAGTATTTAAAAACAAAACCCATAAGAGAAAGTTAAAAATGACAATTGTCATAGAATAAGAAAGCCATTATGATATGAAGCTATAGAATCATGTTACTAAATGCAATACTGATGGCTAAAATCTTAAATGTTACTGGGAAAAGTTTAGTGAAAAAGGTTATGCAGAACAGAAAAGAACATTTTGGCAAACTGAGGCTGATTTATGATGGTAGAAGGAACTCTGTGGGTTTGCATGGTTTTGACCTTAAACCTGCAAAAATATGTTGGATTTGGCAATGTTTCACTTGGAGTTTTGGCTTTCTTCAAGCCCAGAAGTCAAAGAAACATTTGGGATGTGAACCAAAGCCAAAGAAAAGGTTTGGATGAACCATACATGCCATAACAGCCAAGTTTCACACAACTGTGATTTTCTTTTTCCCCCTTTCTTTGTTTCTTTACACTTTTTTCCAGAGCTGCTTTTCTATTTGAGTCTTAATGGATAGGAATCTCTAAACCCAGTAAAAGTGTTTCTACTGTCCATGCATAAGGAGATGAGAAGGGAGAACTCAAAGGTTTTGTCTCATTTTTGTCCTACAGCAGAATTTGAACAAAAATGTTGCACCTGAAATGATAAGGTGTCTTCATGTCCATTTTGGGAATATTTTTTTAGTGGAAGTGATAATGTTAGATACTTAGCCTTCCTCGTGTGTGTTTAAGATTACGCAGTAACATAATTAAGACATCCAAAACACTGAAGGGTTTAGGAAAAGGATATAGTTTTGTTTCTTTCTATCACTTATTAACAAGTATCTCTTAAGTCTGGTCATGTAAAACCACTTTCCATGAAGACAGACAGGCCTGTACAGTAAATGGTGCATGTTCTGCATCTCATTTGGATCTCGTGAAACTGTGGGATGCGATATGTTCAAGCTGCTGATCCGAGAAAGTGTCTCAAATCCATAGTCTTTATATGCACATCAGACACTATACATATGGTAAATGATAAACATACCATATGGGATTTGGGAAGTTGAGACTATCAAATTCCTATCCCATTATTTTTTCTTACATTGTATGGTCAAATCAAAAACATATTATTCTTCACATTATTAAGGAGTTATGTTTGTGGCCCCATTTATAAGGTTACAAAACTGATCACACTTTAAGCTTTCCTTTGGCCTAGAAATTTTCCTGGTTACACTCAGGTTGTCATTTGAAAAAAGGAAAAAAGAAAGGGGCTGGGTAGTGTTTGTGAAGTTTGCAGAGTTCGGCCAATTTTTGAATTACAGTTTTGAAAATTTCACATGTAACCTTAGCCAAATATTACAGCTCAAAACAGCTGAGCTTATGGTTAATTTTGAAAACTTAGTTTTCCAGAATTTTATTGTGTGTATTGTGAAGGTGTTATTTGGAAAAAATAGTTTCAGACCTGACAGTATGGTGACTATATGTGTACTTTCATGATAGTTTTTTTTTTTGTGTTGGCTTTGTGGACTAGAACAACTTAGTATCCTCAGCTGAACTGTCAAGTGTTTATCTAAAAATTATAAATTTAGCACATCCTTCTTCACTTACTTTAAGATAGAAAAATTATTTTCATCTTCAAAGAAGTTTGAAATTAGTTACTCTGTTGAAGAGTTTCCCAAAATTGAACTTTGTTGAAGAAATGTGAATTTGCATTACATTTGTAATTCGTCTTGGAACTCTACTATTTCTTGAGCAACAATTTACCTTCAGTTCATTAAACAGAAATTAGAAAAGCAGCTTTACCACAGTAAACTATGGCAATAGGAACTTGTGGGTAATAGGGAGGAACTAGAAAACAAAGCTCCTTGAAAAGTGCGTCAGGAATCACAGGGAGAGAGATTTTGTTACTCTGAATGCTGCATACCCAGCCTTGTGCTACTTGGAAAGCAAGGGCTGTGTCCTGAGAGCATCAGAATGCAGCTATTTTTGTGTTCCCTTTCCATGGTAAGTCAATTCAATTTAGGGGGAGAGACTTTCATACTACACATGTCTGTGGTTGAAAACTCTGTAGCTTAGTGTAGGCTTTCCCCCACCTGTTTTGTTGCTTGTTTTTTTATTTTGGAGGTGTCTGCAGAATGTCCCAGTAGGTTTCTGCTGTAACTAAGAATAAAAAAGCTGGAATTATGTTCCCTTTGATGTCTCTCTCTTTTATTTCCTAGATTAGTTTTTCACCAAGGGATGTGTGCAATTTGTAAGCAGCAGGAATATGGCTGGGTAGAGCTTGTTACTTATGCAATGTATAGTTATTTCTTTCCATGAAGATGTTACAGGTTTTCCTTCTAGAGATGTTGTGTTGATGCTGAAGAATGTGTGGAAAAATACTATATTCCACCCTTATTTTATGTTCTCCACGGTATCCTTTTCTCCAGGGACAGGCAGCAGAGAGAAGGTTCTATCTGCATGTGGCCTTTTTGTAGGTTCATAAACATGTGAAAGGCCTCTGCACTCTTGTACTGACACTTTGGATGTTTGGACAGTTTGGTCCTGTTAATAGACATTTCATCAGTGATAGGACTCCCTGAAAACTGCACGGGAAAGAAGGGTCAGACACGTAATGCTGTAGTCTTGGGGGAAGTGGAATAAAAGTTTCTGAAGAGAGACGGAATACTAGAAATACATGGGAGTTATATGAAATATCAGGCTACCAACATAGAGAATTCTAAAATTATTTATTTTTTAATATACAGAAATAATTAGTGTAAACAATAAAAATGTCTGTTTCTTTGGAAAGCAGGAGTTGGGGCACCAATACAAACCTGCAGCTTTTGATAGTGGGCTGAATTCTGTGCTGTGTACTTAGCTAAGAAAGTCAGCAGCTGAGTAGAAGAAACAGAAATGACATTATGAATTCCCACTTCATATGTCATGACCTGATCTCATCAGTTGAGCTGTGGTTGAAGAACACTGTGTGTAAGGTGTACTTTTTCTCATTGTACTTATTAGTAAAAGCTACAATAGTATGTTAGAAAGGAGATGGAGATTTGTCTGTAGGGTGGGTGAGACTGTATACCAGACCTGACTGGATTCCTTAACCTGAAAACCTTTGGACCAAAAAATTATATGGATGACAGCCACAAGATTTACACCTTGGAATATCAAAAGCGGGGAGGTAGAGGATGGGCTCTTGGTTTTGTTTACCAAATAGGAAATGACTCTATCTCTGGGGGTTCTCTGAGTGAATCTGCTTTATCCATGGAGCTGGCATTTAAATCAATCTCATCATTTTTACTGGTTCTTTTCCTTGCCAGCCAGGGATTCAGATTACTCAGCTGTATCCCTACTGCAAAGCACTGTTATCAGTTGTGTAATGAAACCCTAGCATGAGAACTTTATTTGACCTATCCACTATAGATGTGGCTCAGGAGTCACAGTCAGGAGACCCATTTCACATACAGCCAAAATGTGCCTTGGGATAAAAAAAGATAAGCATGTATAAATCTTTTAAAGACAGTCAACTCAAACAAGGAAACTCTTATAACTAAAGAATTAAGCATCTCCTGCTCTTAGTGAGCGTACATTCGGACCTGAAGTTTAACTGAGCTGAGTTTGAATCCATTGAAATTATCCCATTAAAATGAAAGAACAACACACTGATTTCATTGGTCCTTTAATTATGCAAAACAGAAACATCTAGGAAATCTGTTTACATGAAAAATTATCAGGTGGCAACAGAAGCAGCAGTAAAACTGATCTAGAAGGAATGGTACTCTTATACAGCATTTGGGGGAAATCTGCACCACGACAATTTTTTGGTAGCCTGTAAGAAAGGTAAAATTAGTGTTTTAATGAAATTCAGGAAAACTATAGTTCCCAGAATGACCCCAAGACTGAAAAGATGATCCATTTCTTTCTGCAGGACCATAAAATTGATACTGCTTGTAGGCAGTGAAATTATCAGGCTAAGGCTAAAAATGTTAAAAGGAACTGGAATTCGTAGGGGAGGTGTTCTTAGGCTGCAAAAGTGAAATGGAGGCACACGGTACTGCCCTGTCTCAGAACTTCTAGAGCTGTTCAATGCCCAGGTGATGCCTGAGGAAGGAGGATGTGCTTTAACTGCTGCGTGGGTATGTAGGGTCTGTTGCTCAGTTACTTCAGACTTAGGTAGTAGAAGATTAATATAATAAATTTAAGACCCCTGTTTTATAACCTTGAGCATACTACCAGTTAACTCTGTACTTTCTAAAATGCTATGGAAATGAGTATGAAAATGTTTTAGAATATCTCGGACTGCAGGAAAAATCTAAAAATATCATGCTTGGATCTTTTTACGAGTCTGTGAAGTGAATTTAGTTTTTATAGAGCTTTTTAAATTTTTTTTTTAAACTTTTAAATCAGAACAAAAGCCCTAAACTTTGTACCTGGAGAAGAATTGGTGTCATTATCTTTGTTCTTCTCCCCCACACCCTGAACCATATCCTGAACATAAAAAAAACTTTTATGATGTAAGTCACCAATTGCTTGTAAAGTCCCAGAATAAACTCTAGACATCAAGGCCCATAATCAATCCAAGGAAAGAATCCAAAATGGCAGCTCCAATGACTCTCTTTCATGAGTCATCTGCACTGTGGTACAGAGTTTTTTGGAGAAAAATGGTTTCCTGAGATTTTCGTACGATCATTACACTTCAGTAAGGAATAATGTATGTAATGATATGGTATATATACATTTTAAATTCCAGTGTTGTCAAGGAAAAATGTGCATTGCATTAGTGTAACACACTGTGATTTACAGTAGGGCACTTCCATCCGCATTACTGAATACCAGAGGACCAAGAGGAGCTGTCGGGTCTTATCTATCTACTCACAGCTGTATTTAAGCAACTAATACACGTTTCTATAAACAACTTGATTTATAGACAAAGTTGGCCACTGAGAAGTAAAGTTTTCCTGAAGGGTAGGAGACGTGTCATTCTTCTTGGGGTTAGTGGGGAGATCACAAATGTCCAGCCCCTGTCGTGCATTTTGGTGTTCAGTACTAACCACTTCACTCTCCATACTCGTGAGTCCTTTGAAATGTATAATATATTCTGTCCTTTCCCAAATATTTATTTTATTTTCATGAAACTGAAGTGCTTTTTGTACTTCTATTCTAGTTGCTATTATTAACTCTTTGATAGACTTTCTTGATTTTAAGTAGAAACATAAAGGGATTTGACTTTTATTTTTCTGTTTTGGAGCCTTAGTTGATTAAGATCTGTAACGGTCTCGCCAAAAGTGTTTTCTTCACTCCATGCAAAAACTGACTGAAAATTTTCTTCAAGATATGAATCTTTTTGCATTTCTCTAAGCACTTTTTACGCAGGGCGATTTTGGGTTTGTTTGTGTTTTTTTTTATTTATATATTTTTAAAACCTGATTCCATGTAAGGTCATACATTACATTACTAAGGCTCTGAGGCTGAATTAGTGTAACTTATATCACAAACCTGAGTGGTTTTGAAATATTTCCCCAGAATGACTCTTAGATTCCAAGCCATGCACAGCAGTAACTTTAATTAACATCTGCAGTTTTTGTGATTGGTTCCCACAGCTTGGAAACTCGTTTTGTAATTTTGCATCACAGCTACCCTCTGTGGATATTAGTAAAATAAATATGCCTTCCTGATGAATTGAGAAAAAGTTGGTTGCAGCAGTGTTTTCAGAGAAGAAATCATCAGCAGAAGAACTGGATCAGATAAGAGATACATCTACCTAACTTTTTTTGTCCTGGTCAGCAGAAAAAAAATAAAGCAAAATAATACAAGAATTGGTGCGTGAAAAAATAAGATTAGGCAGAGTGATTTTTCCTCAGTATTCTGTCTCATGTTTACCAGTGGGTGGCTTTAGGGACCTTTTGAGCTGGAAATAGCACATATACTGCCACATTTAGAAGCCAAAGGACTTACAATCAGTAAAGCATTTAAAACTTTTGGGCACTAATTTTGGGGCTGAGAATCACCCCAGATCCTTGAGCTGTGCAACATAAAATGTCATATTAAGAGATTTTCCTTTTATGTGGTTTTCAAGCCTGTTGCCTAGTAATGTCCTTAGGTGCCCATAATTCTTCAGCTGTGAGAAATAATGAACAATAGTTCCCAGTTCACCTTTTCCATAGCATTTATAGTCTCTTGCTTCTTTTTCAGTAGTGCATTTTCCAAGGTGAAAAGTCCTGCTTGAAAGTCTGCCTTTCCTCGTTACAGATGGCTTTGTTTGTCTTTCTTAACTGGGAGAGTAGATTCTTTTAGAATTATTTTTGGCAGGTCTGGAATGTTTTATCTAGTGTTTCTTTTGTGCATTTTGTACTAGAAAATAAGATAAACAGGTTTCATATAAATTTTAAGTTGAAATTTCATAGAAAACAGGTCCAGAAGGGATGAGACAGTATCATTTAGTGCATCCACTACTGAGTAGTACTGAGTATCAATTTTACCACTGTTGTTTCTGAGATAAGTTTCTCTTGTTTTTAGTGACATATATAATAACTATGTTTATTATTCATAGTCTACAGGTATGAAAAAAAATTCTCTATTATCTTACCTTAGTCTCTTTTTCTGTAATTCCAGGCAGTTATTTCTTGTCTTATCCACACTGGACATAGTAAATTGACTTACTTCCCTCATCCTTTGTGAGGGCCTGTAAGTGCAAATGCGTATCCTGTTCCTTAGTTTTCTCTTCTTGAAGTTGATAGACCCTAATTCTTTCAGTCTTACCATAGAGGTTTTGTTTTTTATTTTTTTTTATTATCCTTGTTGCTTTTCTTTGTAGTCTTTCCCGTTTGTTCACATCTTTGAGTGGGTAAAATTGGATCCAGTTCTCCTGCTGAGATCTTGCCAGTGCCAAAGAAAATAGAAAGGTTACTACTAAATATACATCTCTCCATAGTGTGGTTTTTGCAACAACATGACACTGTTGACTTGTCACCTCAGTGTCTCTTGATCCTTTTCTTTAGTAGAAAAAGACAACTTCTTAATCAGTTATTCCTCTTCCTGGATTTGTGGAGTTGATCAGTTCTGCTGAAGTGAATGACCTTGCTTTTCTCCCTATTAAATAACGTAAATTTCTTCAAATTTGTAGTCTTAGTATTTGGGGTTATTGAGGAACCGAATATCCTATGGTCCTGCAAAATTCCATTTTTTTAAACATCCTTCTATTTTAACAGTGAACTGTTGGTGACTCACCACGGCTTCCAAACTAGTTTGGCATCCATGTTAGGTGACTTTCATTTGGCTTATCTTTTTTCTTTAGTTTGGTTATGTGAATATCCTGAAATTTGTTACCAGATATGACTGCTACTCCTGTTCTTCAGTAAAGCCAGTTTCTGTCATATGAAAAAATTAATTTGATATGGCTGCTTGAGTATTCTATATTCATTCTTCTAGGTGTCTGAAAACAGTCTGAAGCAGATGACTTGTTCCAGTAAGTGTCAGAATCAAAACTGATTTATTTATAATTCTCCAGTCTTACTTACCTTTTTTTTTTAAGATCAAAATTATATTTTTCATTCCACGGTGTTTTGGTATCACAATTGTTCTCCAAGAGTTCTCAAAAACACTTTTGTTTTCAACAGCTCTGAGATTTTATCTGTCTTTTCTACTGCTAGGGCAAAATTGCCTATATCTAGCTAGTATGAAAGCATCCCAGTGTTAATTGTACTGTTGGATCAGTGCTGCCCTTGGCTAAAGAGTGATGTAAAAGAGCCTTTTGGTGGTCTTGGCATAATCATGTAATAAATTTACAGATGTGCCAAAGAGTCACAATAGAGAGCTTGATAGAGGCAAGCCTCACTCTTTCAGTATCGCTTTATTAATTTTGTTTGTGAGTTTATTCGTGACATTCTTTTAAAAGTTTGCAAAGAAAAGGGATAATGGTGTCTCACCTAGGAAAAAATACTTGGACACAAAAAGGCAATAGGATAGTGGAGAATCCATTTAATAATTATGATAGTTAATGATCCCAGTGGGGTTTGATATCTACCAGCATCCAGTAACTTTAGCACAGACAGGTGGTAAAAGATGGGGAAAATATAGTTGTAGCCTCAGGCAGATACTCAGCTCATGCAGCTGTTTCATGCATTCTGGCAACATGACTCAGTTAAAATCAAATAACATTCCTTATGCCAATATTTCTTACCTGCATATGAAACCAGTTGTCTTTCATTTTGCAAAAACATGATAATTCAAAGAGCATTAAAAAATGTACTGTTTCTCACACAGAATTTATATCTTGCAGCTGCACACTAATCCAAGTGAAATGGAGTAGAGTTTCACTTTATCAGCCAATCATAACTTTAAACTGTTTTTACAATTCATCGTACAGTTTTTAAAGCCAGATTTAAGTCTGTATATGAAAAATAGTCTACTTGATGTATGAAACCATAGATTAGTCAATATGTATTTAAAGAAGTACTTCAGTAATAGCAGAAGAATGACTTCAGAGAATTTACGGACTAAACTCTGAATTATACACGTGGAATGTAAGTGTTATGCCATCAGTACATTTAGGACTATATGTGAGAGGAGTAGCTGAAAAATATAGTAATTAGCTAAAGTAATGTCTGATCCTGGTATTCTTTTGCAGCTGTCTTATCAATATTATTAGTCTAGCCCATATCAGAGAATCATACTATCATTTAGGTTGGAAAAGACCTCTAAGATCACTGTTTTCCCAGCACTCCCAAGGCCATCATTAACCCAATGTCCCTCAGTGCCACATCTACATATTTTTTAAACACCTTCAGGGAGGGTGATTCCATCACTGCACTGGGCAGCCTATTCCAGTGCTTGCCAGTGCTTTTGGTGAAGAAATATTNGGCATCACAAGTGCCCAGTACAGGGGGACAATCACTGCCCTGGTCCTGCTGGCCACACTATTGCTGATACAGCCAGGGTGCCACTGGGCTTCTTGGCCACCTGGGTACACCTGGGCTCAGCTGCTGTTGCCCAACATCCCCAGGTGCTTTTCCACTGAGCAGCTTTCCAGCCACTCTGTCCCCAAGCCTGGAGGACTGTGTGGGGCTGTTGTGACCCAAGTGCAGGACCTTTAAAGTGCGTCACTTGTTGAAAACTTTCCCTTTTTGTTCTATACATGCTTAGATAAACTTGTTTTAATATGTGAAAAGGGTTTTTTGTGTTTTTAGAGGTTTATGGTGCTTAGTAATGTGGTTGAACAATGAAAATTACAGCAGTGACTGCATGTGTGACTGTAGTGATCTCCATTTACACAACACATTTAAATATACTCAAACTTAGATACACCCTCATGTACCATTTTGTTAACAAACTCTCAGTAGGACTTGGAAAAGACAGCTTCCAGGAATAAAAAACTATTCAAGTTTTACACCTACTCCATCCATTAAAATTCTATTTTCTATGTCTGATAAATTTTCTAATTGATGCTAGTTAACATATTTGTCTATTTTTGCTGTTATCAAGCTGTTAAACATAGTACTATTCAGCTTTTTTTTGGTATGAGAAACGTCTTTCCTATTTTCAACTTTGTTTTTTAGAAAGTAACTTCCTGCTACAGCAATATTTTCTGGAAAAAAGTCAAGAATACCTAAATATGTTGAACAGGTTTTACAAGTTAACAATTCTGCTGTAATTAGTCTTCAGGCTACCTCTGGCTCCATGGATTTAAAGCTATCAGAGTTTACTGTTTTGTGAAAAATATGTTTTACTTTGTTTGGACATGCTTGTCATAAGTTTCTCAGTATATCATTATGCTTTAAAACCTCCCACTGGCAGCGTCTGGAAGGAAAAAATATAGTGTAAACTATAGAAGACCTAATGGCAGCTTCCTGCCAACCTTCATTCTTGAGTCAACAACGCTCGTTTTTGTTTTTGCTTTTGTGAAAATGTCACAATCTAGTCTTTCATATAAGTTTGCTATTTTTTTAGCAGCCTAGTGGAGCATGTATCCGTATCTTCTACTTTCCCCTGTTTTTTCTCCTTTTCATTCCGTGATATCTGTGTTTCTGGTCATGCCACCAGTGAGTGCACACATAAATTATACACCTAAAACCACTCATCACTAGAAAATTTATTGCTTCTAATATCTTTCTCATGAACAGTTGTGTTTATTTCTGAGTTGACTTCTCTGGTAAAGACAGCAATGTGCTTAGCTTTGGTTCAGTTCTTTGTTTTTCCAAGACTTTCATTTTAGATATTACAGTGTATGTGGGACCATGTGGGCTTTTATCCATAAGCCTGTGCTGGGAATATGAAAATAATTTAGTTTATAATTACAACTTCGAGTAAAAATAATAGTGGATTGCTGTCCCTATTAACTCCACTACTTCTATCCTGCTGAAGCAACGGGCAGCACATGGGAGCAGAATATATCCTCCTGACAGAGCATATAATTGGCATTTTTTTTCTTTTTCCCTTTGAAATGCTGTTTGGAGAAGGCAGGGGGTGGGGAGGAAGGTTGCTGTCCTTTAAGATAAGGAACTTGAATCTTCTTTCCTTTGTACAGGAAACTTACGCTATTTGGTTTGGGAAATCTTTTATCTTCTGGGCCTCCCTTTGGCAGCTTAATTACTAACTCTGCTTAATTAAAGTGAAGGAGAGACATACAAAAAATACTGTCTTGAAAAAGTAGATGCTCTTCTTTTCTCTTTTTTCAACAAAAAACCCAAAGCAAACTCCTTTAAACATTCTTTGCCAGTGTTTTGGCTTTTTGAATATGAAATACTAGCTGATTTGCAGTATTAGAATAACATAGTAAGTTAATAGTAGTTATTATTTATATTATCTCATGTTAGTGTGCATTTATAGCAGTGAGGGTTACTCTTTCGTAATGCCTAATTTTCCTTGCTCTTGAGTTGGAATGTTGTATAACATCACATCGAGTACCATGGCAGATTAAACTATATTCATAATGCAATACAGTAGGATAGCACTTATTCAAACAACTTGGATCACACCACATTTGTCTGGGTGACTCACGGGTTTGTGTTATGAGGAGTCACTGTTGGACAGGAAGAGATGTACAGCAGGGAAGTTTGGATAACCAGGATCATACTGTGATTATTTAGGCTTTTTGTTGACCAAATCCATTATATGTAGAAAGGCTATATATCTTTTTTGTTCATTTATAGAAACCCTCTGTAAGATTATGCTATGAATTTACAGAACAGATGTTGTATTATAAACCATTACTTTTGATCTTGTCATGAACAGTAGATTTTAGATAAGTGGCACCAGCACAAAAAAGATCCCAGACTGAAAAAGCCAACTTAGAACAAGAGAATTGTTGATTTCTACTTTTGAAAAATTTTATTTACTCATTGTTAACAATGTTTCTTAAAAGGAAAAAGAAGTAAACACTGAAGATTTAAGTGCCAGGCTCTTTTCCTGTTTAAAAAAAAAATCAAAGCACATTTTATATGTATGCAACATTATTTTTCTCAGTATCCCTTATACCAATCAAGGTCAAGAAAAATCCAAAATCTTTCACTAAAAAACACCTGCAGTTGTCTAAACTGTGTAGCCTAAATGAGTGAGAATTATTGAAAGCTCCTGTAGCTCTCTCTGTGGAGATTTTGCTTTGTAGGTGTTTCCTGTGGAATTCGTCGTAGAGAAGGGAAGGAATTTAGATGTCATTTATGTGCACATGTGTGTGCTCGCTGAAGTGATTTTGAAGCTCTTATGTATGTACCAAGAAACTGGAGAAATTAGATATTTGGAAATGGAAATTGGTGGTCTTCCAGGCAATATTGGATCTAAAAGTGCTAAATCCTTTAATAAATAAACCTTGATTCAGACTGGAATGTCTTGGCTTGATCTTAAAGGTGATATTATGAGGGCCTTCTAGCTGTTGACTAGCCTCAAAGATAATTATCTGCACATTCCAATCTTGTTCTGCCATCAGCAGTGTCTGAGGCCTAAATGGAGCAAATGTTATTTCCACTAGAAATATATTATATTTAGACTATCCTCATTCCCAAACATTTAAAAAATATTTGTATCTGATTGGAAATACAAAGAATAAAATAAATAACTATAGGAGCTGCTTCTAACAGTCCTGTGTGCTTAATTTCAGCCATTGTAGGCCATTTTCTGACTGAAACTGTATATTGTGAGCACACAGTTGTATTATTGGGGTTACTGCTTTTGTTGGACTGTAGATGAAAGAATAACCTTTTCTTTGCTGAACATTTTGGAAGCAGTATTTCTTAAAACACATCAATACAATGTAAAATTCATTTACTGTAGCAGGTACTGGAGCTAATTTGAGGGAATGAGTAGCCCATCTGAAACAGAATATATGCAGTATAAAGCATTTTGAAATGGATGGAAACGCTTTTCTGCCTTAAAAAACTGACACCTTAGTTCATACTGCATAGCTGCCTATTTAATACATGATAAATATAAGAATTTTTTTGGTTTGTATTCTAAGTTCTGCTTGCACAAGTGAAATATAAATTTGATTCCTTTAAGGACTGCTGGGTATAGCAGAGACTTCTGTAATAAAGTTTTTCTGTGGGACAAAAGCCTGTACAAAGTTGAAAAAGAAAGGGAGCATTGGTTTATAAATACTGTTTAGATATGTATGGTTGCAAATGCACTCTAATATAGTTTTAATGTATCCTCTCTTGTGGGATTGTGTGTTCCATGGATACCGACTCTAGATCTTAAAAAATCCTTCAAATGCACAACTTGATGTGTATGGATTCATCTCTGTTCTCCAAAACCAAGCCTGCCTTTGGAAGAGAGGGATTTAAAAATAACAAAATATATGTCCCCATGAGAGTTATTATACAGAATATGAGCAGTGACGAGTTAGTTTACATGAAAGGTCAAGCAGATCCAAAATAAAGTTCTCATCAAGGCCAGTTTAATCCTCCCATCTGTAAGTTTTTTAAGTCCTGCCACTTAGCTTGTGGTCTTAATGCCCATATATTTTGCCTCAAAACAGAGTGAATAATATCAACTTGTACATCTGCATGTTTTCTGTTCATACACTCTTGAATGTTGCCTCATGTGGGAAGCGACTTGAGAGACAGAAGGAAAACAAAACTTTTAGATGAGGAATAAAATGCAGTTTATGTTAAAGATTCTGTGACTACTTTTCCTTTTTTCGTCTGGTGAGAAATACTATTATTCTCATCAAAGTTTGTCTAATATATTTTGCCTACAGAAATACATAGGTATATACAACTTATGTTTTTATATAAGCCTAACTTGTAAAGTCCATTACTTTGTTATCTAAATAATGCCCATAGAGGAACAGTTAAAATAGTAAAATATTTTGTAGATTCCATAGAGGAATTATTGTGGTTCAGGCCAAGGCTTTCTAGTATAATTTCTCTTGGTTTTCTTATTATTAGCTGATTATTAATTTATCTATACAGAAAATTTCTTCATACTACCTGTAAACAGAATTCCTGCCTCTTATGAGGCTGCCTTTCATAAGGCTTCCCTTTGTAATGGAATGTAAAGTGCAATTTAGGAAGCACAAATGCTCAGCCTGAATACTGATAGCTGCTTTTCTTCAGTATTGATTCTAGCACATGGCAAAAAATGCTTGTAATCACTGAGTGAGGAAAGCTGCCTTACCCAAGGTTTTGAGCATATAACCCCCAGACAGGCTGAGCAGTAAGTGCTTCATAAGATGTGGGAAATCAATGAACTTCCACAGGGAAGATCTGTTAGAATATTTCAAATTTCACAAAATGAAATACCATTTTCTGCTGCCTCCTTCTATTATTTTCTTGTACCTGGTAGATACTGTGGAACAGACCAGTAATAAGGTGAAGAGTGGCATAAATATTACAATCTTCTGCTCCCCTTTTTAAGTCTAGCAAAACAAAATCTATCACTTAGTGGAAATGCATTTGGCTGGTATATCGTTAGCTATGAGACAAACAAAAAGTTGAGGTTTTGGAACACTGTGTTACAGTATTTGCATTTTGATACTTGTTCCAAATTCTCATGAACTGATGTGACAGAATTGAAATATTTGTTTTCTTTGTAGATGAGGCAAAGGTTTAAGTTGCAACTCTTTTTCTTCACCGGGATATACTCACTGAACTTTGTTTTGATTTAGTAATAGCCAGGCAGTGTGGCTTTGTTGCTTGGAAAAGTGCAAGTTCTGTAATTCAGCATCTTTGTTTTTCCCAAAAATGTTAACTACTGCTCAATTTCCCAAGGAGATGAAGATGAACTTTTCAGGAGCTGATGGTGTAAAACCATTATTCTAAAGTCTTTTACTTCCTTTTCCTTCAAATAGTTATTGAGAAAAAATGTTCTGTTTCAGAAGGATGGAATTTCTTGGGCTATCTTCCTACCCTTGTCAGTGTTCTCTCCCCCACCTGATTTTCTTCTCCCACCTCTGCAATCACAGCGAACCATCTGACAGAGTTTCTTTTCTGCATAGTGTGTGTGTGGAGTTCTGCACGTTCTGTCTCTCGGCCCCTCTGCAGCACTCCTGTGGCTGTGCAGTTTTGGGTAAGCACCTGTTCAGCTGCTGCACGCTGTCCTCCTGAGCTCATGTGGCTGCAGCTCCTTGGAGGCATCAGAGACCTCCGTTCCTGGCAGTGCTGCTTCCAGAGGCAGCTGAGCCTGTGCCACCACCTCCCGTGTGGCTCCCTTTTCACACAAGTTCTGGTTCCTGAGGCTGTTGTGGGTTCAGCTCAGCATCCTGCCCCTCCAGCCCTGCTCCTTCCACCCACAGGGGGTTTCTCTCTCGCACCTCGGCTGAGGGAGGCTCTGTGATCTGGGACTGATGCACCCAGTGAGGTTATTCCTGTGCAGTAGGTGTGGGGATAGATTCATGAACATCAGATACTATTTGAGCAAGATTTCTCTTCAGTGCTCTGAAAAATTGACACGCTGGCTGTGAACTGCCTTCGTGGAGGAATTCCTGTTGACAAATTCTGGGTTGATATTTTTGCTCCGTCATGTGATCATTCCTTGCTTATCATGTGTTAATAATGGAGTCCAGTTGTCAGACATTTTGTTGTCTGTCCTGTGGGCTGCCCTACCCTGGACAGCCTTACTAGCACTTCAGTTCTGCTCCTATTGACTGGTCTCTTCCTGAAGTGACTCTCCAAAGCCTTTCTTAATTGCTTCATTTTTAATTATTATAGTTATTATTACCCTATTATTATTACTAAACTCGTGTTGCTTGTGTTCTTTCTATATCTGAAACAATTAAATTAGCCAGCTGTTTGTAGTTCTGCTCCATGTGTTCTCCAGTACTTCCCCCAAATTTAAGTCAGGTTGTAACTATCAATTACTATACCAAGTATTAACATTTTTCGTATTAAGAGTGATCTGTAACTGTGTGTGCCAGAGCTAAAACTTGGCTCTTTCTTGACAGGCACGCTTGACTTTTCTTAAAGTTATTGATATAGTTGATATTGCACTATATACAATAGGAGATAATTTTAGTTTTTAAGGAGGTAGCATGTCCATGCCACTGTGACTTCTTCATGTGTGCCAAGCCAATGAAGTATTACGTAAATAATTTTATAGTAAAAATGCCATAGGATTAAGTAAATAATTATCTGTATTAAGAGAAGAGCACAGATGTGTCTTCCTTGGGCATTCAGTGTTCACATGAACTTTTAAAGATGGCATGAATTTTTTTTTGATGCAGATACTGTATCTTCCAATCAGTTACTTGAATCTTTATATTGCTGCCTATTAATATTATTTATTAATACATTATGTCAAACCTTGTTAGGAAATTGTTTTTTCTGAGATTTCTCACATAAAATTATCCACGTATTTTCATACAATAACATTTTCACTTTAATAAGTCTTACTTGCTGTTTCACAGTATCTAAGCACAATTCAGGGTGTGGAAAACCTCTCATATAGATAAACTACCTGTTTGCAGTGAGACTTTACACATACCGTGTGAATCCCTGCTGTGTTTGGATACATTCTAAGGAAGCATTTCTAACTTTAATAATATATTGGGATTATGGATTAAAAGCAGTGGGGAAGTAGCTTTGTGCAGTGTAACCTAACAAGCGTGCTAAGAATCAACTTTTGGCAAGAAAACTCCCAATTTGCCCTCTCTCCCAGAAGTTGACCTGGTGGATGAAATAGTAGATGTGTGCATGATTCTAGGCATGCCTTCTCCAAAGATCAACATTTGTACACACTTTAGTCACCTTTTATACGCAGTGCTATTGACATTAAGCAGGGAGGCCGCTCTGACAGCGCCGGGCTCTAACACCAGCTAAAGAGTTGCTCTGCTCTGCCTGCGTGGTTTATCTGAAAGGACTCAGCACCGAAATCACACAGCCTAATTGTTTTCAGCCCATAAGGGTTCTCTTCCAGATACAATATCCTGTAGGACAATTGAGTGTCCTACTGAAATCGGCGTATGTTTAATAGTCAACTCAATTTATTTTACTTTAATGCTTCTGAAAACATTAGGTTGAGCTCTGTAATTTATCAATGCATTCTATCAAATTTGCTTTCACTTGCACAACTATAAAAAACTTTTCATGCTACCTTTGTAATTAGATTTGGACAGTATCAAACAAGTGTAAGAGCAGACCTAAGGCTACCAGCTGCTTAAAAAGTTCACAGACTTGCTCAGATGAAGCTCAGTGGAAAGGGGGAGAAAATTAACAAGATATGTCAATGAAATAACTAATTTTCAAACGAAATGCAAAAATAAAAGGATGCCTTTTTTTTTTTTTTTTTTTTTTGTTGTTGTTGTTGTTGTTGTTGTTTTTGTTTTTTGGTAAAAAGTGGACTTGCACAGTTGCTCAGGTGCTCAGTCTCGTTTCCATCACAGTGCATGTCTGGGTGACTGAGTCGAATGGGGCCAAGTGTGAATCAGGCCTTGTCAGCATGAAGCTTGCCTTGAGAAAAGAACATTTGTTGACTGATTCCTGCAGCACTTTAAATACTGTGTCTTTATTGACATGGTCTGAGGGCTGGTTTTTATTTTTTATTTTTAGATGTATATACCCTTGAAATATCAGAATGTGACGTTATTTACTTCATCATATATATAATAGTGTTTTGCTGTTAATGAAAGAGCTTCTATTTGGGACAAAACATTTCAGCTGCATCTGCAAGGAGTACTCTGTTCTCTTGCCCATCCTTTTCAGTTTTCCTGAAGGTCACATTCACATTTTGTCAGTGGGTTCATACAGTTTATTTTAGCTGAAACTAATTGAGAATACTGTAACTGGGGGCCAGTTGTGTTTCATAAGATGAAGTGTTTAACTAGATGAAAGTATTCCTGGGACTGCAGAGGGAGCATCATTTTTGTTTGTACTTGAGAGTAGCTTTTGTTTTTACCTATCTAGGAACACCTTAGAGCACAGAGGTTACCACTATTTACATCATAATTTTGTTTGATTTTATTAAAAAAACCTAAAAATTTTGGTATTGCTTTTAGTTGTTGGTTTAGTTTGGCTTTTTAAACTGATAGTCATTCTATTTAAGTGATTATGACCAGTATTTTCCAAAATTATTTAATTATATTTTTCAGCTATAGGTGAAAGCACTATATTAATTGGAAAACTAAATCACAGATAATGAATCCAAGAATTATATTGTTGTGGTCTATATTTTATTGAATTACTGAGGCTTAGAATAAGATGATCAATGTTCTAACTGCCAGTACCAGAAAAGTTAACCAGTTGAATACAGTTCCCAGAAATGCCTTGCAAAATCTTAAATTAACTTAATAAAGACCAGAACATTAGTAATCCTTTCACTTAGGATATCTATATCTTTTAAGCTATGGGAATCCACTAAATTCCAGAATAATTCTGTGTGGAGATGAGCATATGCGTCTGTTAATAACACTGTGCTTGTATAAATTAACATGACTGGTAACCACCATGTGACAGCCAGCAGGGAAATACTAAGGAAACTAAAGAACCTTTTCTCCCTGACTGTGGTCCCTGCAGGTCTGGATGGGGAAATATGTCCCCTGTATATGCTGCGTCTCTTCTTTATCTGAATAAAACCAAACTTTGTGTATTCTTAACATAGCTCTTAGCAGGAGGATTAAAATACTTTAAATCCTACTTTTGGTAGTGAAGTAATCTCAGTGAGGTTTTTGATTTCAAATTCTGCAGCATGGCATCCCATTTGATAATTGCTGTTGTGTTCCTGTGGATGTGGCCCTTCCCTGGGCATTGCTGCTTCAGTGCTTCTGGTGCTTTGTGTTGAGCTGCCACTGCATTGCTGGCTGATGTCACTGGGCCCTATGTGTCCAGTCCTATATAAGTTTTGAAAAACCAACCTGGAATTAATAAATTCTGCTTAATATTCTTTCAAATCCTTCACTTTTGATATTTATTTTAAAGCTTTTATGCATTCTAGAGTATGGTTACTTTTCTCTGACAATTTCCAAAGTTGTGAGATACTACATGTGTCTAATTTCTTTGTTTGGAAAGGTTCAGGAGCATCAGCCTTCATAACTAACTGTACTGGTTTTGTTAGACCTGTTTCCTGGGTTTAAGAACTGTGATGGAAGTCAGAGGTGAGGAATTTGTCTATGTATGACAAATGGGATGGGAAGAGAGTAGAGGGGAGGGTGACAAAGAGTTTATTTCCATGTCTTGCAAAGCTCAGTATGACACTTTGCTACGTCTGTTTGCTTTTGTGAAAAACACCTTTGTAATGAAACTGTTGAGGCAGTTGCACACTGGAGAAATTCACATTAGAAACAGGAATAAACAAGGTATTTACAAAGCATATTGCAGGGCAGCACTGGCAATTTTAAAAGCAGTAGGTCCCCATGACTGGTGCTGGCCCTCCTGTAGGTGTGTAATTGGACTAGCCATGAGATAAATTGGTTCCCTGCATGGGCAGCAGCTGCTGGCACAGGATCCTGGCATGCCTGGCACTCACCTTCACTGTGTGAGGCACAGCAGTGTGGTAATGGCAAAGGCTGAGGTCTCCAGCCTGAGAGGCAAAAGAGCTGGTAGGTGGATATTTGGTGTGTGCAAATTCAGGCTTTTACCTGTTTTCCCTCATCTCTGTGAATGTGTTTTCTATGCCCTCTTAGTCCAGTAATGGAATAAATTTGTAGGAAAGCCACAAAGAGAAAGTTTGAGGATTATAGTCTTTCCTCTTTTACAGTCTCATACTTAATCTTGGGGGAAAACCCCCAAATATTGTTTTTATTAAATTAATCTTCACAGAGCTGGAGATAACGGAAATTTATATAGTGTGTAACTTGCAGTGGAGAAAAAAAGGCATTTCCTTAGGAAATGGAAAAAAAACCCCCGTTTTCAAAACAACTGCATGGATTCTTACACTGAATGACTTATTATCAAAATGCATCCAGCTTTATTGAATGAATGTAACTGTTAAACTTTTAAAAATAATTTAATGGTTAATATTTTAATATTAAAGTAGAAGAATCTCTAAGTAAATAGATGGATTTCTTTATTTCCTTTTACTATGTAAAATTCATAAATGATCTGTGCGCTAACACAAGATTAGATTTTAAAATAAAATAGGTATGAAATTTTTGTACAGCTACTGATACTGGAAAAAGTCACTTAGGGAAATCCCAAACTCTTGTATTTATCACCAATATGGTTGCCAAAATGAAGTGCCAACCCTTTAAAGGTAGTAGCACTAACCATACTAACCTTGACTGCTGGAATGTTGCCAGCTCTTCCTCATCCTGCAGAAATATATTATATTTGAGCTGAGAAAACATGCAATGGTCCCTCCCCCTCTTCATTCCCACAAACTGCAACAGTATTATGTTAGCCTGAGTTGTACTGAGCCGAATCCAATCTGGAATTAAGAATGCTCCAGGGCATTTTTAATAAACTGTCATTCATTTGAACTCTAACCTCCTTTAATTTGCAGAACCTGGTAACGCAGATGTATACTTCAGCCACATTCATTTCTTTTTCTTTTCTTATCTTGGTGTGAAGCACTGCTGATAGCTCTTGAAAATGTGAAGCTGCAGAACAAGTACAAAGTGTTCATTTAAAATAGACTCAAAACTAAGAAAAAATTACAATAGTTTAGTTTGCTGGGTTTCTGCCATTCTGAAATATAAACTTAATTCTAAGTTTTTAATAAAATCCTCAAAGTGCCGAGGTCAGTTAAGCTTTCTGAAAGTAAGAAAAAAAAAAAGGCTTTTATTGCAAAATGCAGAGGATAAAATGAGGCCTTTGTCTTGCAAAAGGGAAGAAAACCCAGCTAATAAAATATTCAAGGCATAGAATACTCCCAAGCTAAGGGCTGTGCAAGCACTGAAGTTCTCACCGTAAACTCTTTCAAAATGTGTATTCCTGTGAATTCAGAACGTTTGGAGTTTGTGTTTAGGAGTGTTTATACTGAGGGATAGGGTTGGGAAAAGGGAGCAGCTTTCAGGTGGGAACTGCCCCCAGAGCCTCTGCCCCCACCAGGCAGCACTGCTGGGCTGGGGTAGGGAGTGCCCAAACCAGAATTTTCATCTGTAATACTGCTCTCAGTGGTTAATTTTCCATTGTAACACATCTGCTACAAATATATAATGACCATGGTAAGATGATTGTTCGTGCAACTTCAACATTCACACGTTTACATTTGATAGAAGTTGATTAAGAAAAAAATCAGTTTCTTGTGCACGTGCTTGCCACTTGAATTTGGCTGTAGGTGTTGCTGGGACAGTTAACTAGGAAAACGTGCAACTATGAACTTGGGTCATATTTAAAAAATGAAGGAAGAACTAGCTGGCAAATACTGTGTTGAAAGTGTAAATGAAAATAAAACTTTCAAGTTGACACATGTTAACGATTTGGGGTTTGAAAAAGTTTTCATATTTGAGTTTTTAAAGTTTTTTTCTCCCTCTCCTTTAAACTTTGATCTCTTTTGTCTGGTAATGTAAGAGTGTTATTAATAGACATTAACAAATCCACAGCTTTGTTTTCCACAAGTCTTTAATTAGCTTAAATGTTTTGAAATGTAAATTATGTGGTATATGTGATATGAACTTGGGTGAGGATTCAGTCAGTCATCAGGTTGGGTACCAAATTCAGCTGGACATGGAAAGGGAGCACAATGATACTGAAAATACAGAAGTGCAAGAATTCTGCCTTTTTACATTCTCATCTGCCCAAGAAGTCTGCAAGTGTGGAGTGTCTTGGTGTTTAAAGATACTGTCTCAAAGCTGAAGTCTGTATGAATAAATGACTTTTGAGTTCTGATCCTTAGTACAGTTTCCATTAATGTATGTTGTCTGGAATTAAGTGACATACTGGAGGCTCATCAGAAAGTAGATGCAGTTTTTAAAAGGTACAAGGAAAAGCCTAAGAAATAACCCCAGAAAACAGGTAGAAATATCATATGTTTTAGTAGTTGAGTCTTGTCCTTGTTGGAGACAGCATGGGTTTCTGTTCTTGCACTAAAGCAGAAGATGAAGTACCTGGTGTTACATTAGAAATTTAATCTGTTTTTAAAGAAATATGATCTGACTCTTTCCTTCTGGCTTGTTAATTCTTTTTTTCATGGGATTTAAGTTTTATTCCAGCTTTTTTATTTCTTTATTTCCCTCAAGTATATGTTCTCTTTGCTGCTTCTTCTATGAACGTTCACTAGACAGTCATTTTACAAAGATATCTAAAGTCATCATCTTTCTTCATGGTTTCTTCAGTGGAATCTTGGCATCTGCAGAGACCCACAATTTGCCCTCCTTGCTATTTCACTGGTATCACTATTACACTGCTTTTACTTTCCGAGTGGAAGGTTGAACATCAGTAGTTTCAATACTCCTGGTAATTCTGCATTCATGAAATACAGCTTCTTGTGCACTGCAGGGTATCAGACACGTTCTAGTATTTCACTGATCTTATTAGAGTGTTTGTATAGATGGTGCAGAAGGAGTAACTAATCAGTGTATCATTGGCAAACAGGCTGTGAGTCCTCGTTATAATTCGTGACAACTCCATTATTTATTTGTATTATTTATTGAACTTTTTATATAGAAGCCAGTGTATGTTCAAACTGAAACAAAAACGTGGCATATAAGCACTGACTGCCTGCTAGGAGGCTTTAGAGAACAGCAGCATGAGCTTGGGAGAAGTATGATGATATGAGCACTGTGGAATTTTGTCAGACTTTTCAATTCACAGCAAAATTGAAACTCCTTTCAATGCTTTGAGTAACGTGGATGAATGGAATATATCCTCTTTCCCATTTTATTTTATTTCATTTAGAAGTTCTTCCTGAATGTTTTCTGGTTTATAAAATAATAATATTTGGATAAAGGAGGTGAGAAAGAATGTAGAAGAAATAGGATATTTATTATTCTAATCATTATATCTCAATTGAAAAAAATCTATTGTTCATTTTATGTGAACTGTATCATTTGAAGAGGGGGAAATCCCACTGGCATCCTGGTTACTGGAGGCCATTCACATAAAATGATTCACCCCACAAGTAAAGCTTCTCCTGCCAGACAGGTGTCATTGTGTACTCTCCATTCTTTAGTGTGTTCTTTAAATTTCTCCATGACATTTCTCCACGCTAAGGAAAGAGTGGGATCACCGCAACTTTCTTACACTTTGTGCTTCAGAGCTTCTCACTGGTACCACGAGGAAAATAACCTGATTGCTGTTAGAGCAGTTACAGACCTTTAGAGTTCAGGATGATAGAATAATTTGGTTAGAAGGGCACTAGAGGCACTGCACTATAAACCCCTACTCAAAGCAGGAGTAACTTCAAAGTTGGATCAGATTCTCCAAGCTTCATTCAATCAAAATCTAAAAGTACTTAAGGACTGGAGAGTTTACAGTCTCCTTGGGCAACCTGTTTTGCAAAGGTGTGCATTTTTTATGAAAAATGGTTGGGTTTTCATGAACACTTTTATATTAAGACATGCACCTATGGCTGCATCTGAAATTTCTGAAATTACTGCTATGATGAGTTACCACCACCCTGAATTTAAGTAATACAAATGGTGCAGGAAATATTTATAAATTGTATATGTATGTGGCAGTGGCCCAGGTTAAATAGGTTTCTGGTGATCTGTGTTGGTTCTGCTTTGTATAAATATTGTTTATTACTAATGGATTCATGGAAAGTTTGAGGGTTTTTTTTTTGGTTTTGAAACACCACCATTACTTTTTAAAACTTGATACGATATGAAGAGATTTGAACAGCCATTTACGGAAAATAATTCCTTTAGTGTTTTTTTTCCCCCTGTATATGTATGGGTTTAATATTTTCTTGTTGTAAAGAACATGGAGTTTAAAATGTCCTCTCTCTTAGGTAGAAGAGCTGATGAATGCCCTGGAAAAGACTAGACAAGAATTAGATTCCACCAAAGCCCGTCTTGCCTCAACACAGCAGTCTTTGGCTGAAAAAGAAGCACATCTGGCTAACCTGAGACTAGAGCGAAGGAAACAGCTTGAAGAAATTCTAGAAATGAAGTAAGTACCTTGATTTCTCTAATTTCTAGAAAAAAGATAAAAGAAAATAACTACTTTTGCCATAGGACAAAATTTTGGTGTTTTTTTCTATGTTATTTTTTTTATTTTTCGCTGTATATATTTAAGTCTGAGTTTAAGGACTTCTAATAGTTTTAAGACACTTAAATTCCTTTAAAAGCATGGAAATGCAAGATTCTTCATTTTAGGTGTACTCAACATTTTTTGAAAGTTGTCTTTTGTTGCATGCAATTAAAAATATCAGCACTATATAACTTCTGTGAGAAACTGAGAATCTAAAGCCCCGTCTCTCAGTGGGAATGCAATGCTGGAATCTCTGCTAGTGTCACATTCAAGGGAAGGGAATTATTAACTTTCTATTGATGGAGCAAAGTTTATTGCTTTGAATTCGTTAAAAACACCTCCAAACTAACAAAAACCTCTTTGCATACACTTTGTCACTGTGTGTATGTGTTCAGAATGAAAAGAGAAGGGAGACATATAATTTAAGTCTAACTTCCTCCACACAAAGAAAAGCAAATATCTGTAATTATGGGGCATTAAAGCTCTGATATGATCTTTAAAATTGGCAAAAAGAGTGAACCTGCTATGACTTGGCTAGGCTGGTAATTGTGTAGTTAACATTCAATGAAGAAAATTCACAGTTGTAATTTTGAAACAGTTTTTTTGAGGGAGGAAGTCATATGTAACTTCAGGTCAATTGTTATAGTTATCCTTGCATTTTAAAGGGAGGGAAATAATCAGAAAAAATGGTTTTCATAATGTTATTGTAAATAAGACAAAGTAGAAATGGATTCATATACTTAGCAGGCTTTTCTAAAAGTGGGTTTTAAGAATGGCTGCCATGTAATGCAGGTGCAGAAATACTGTAATGGAAGCACAAATATTTCCAGTGATATCTAAAGAATTTCTGGTTTTGACTTTAATGAGGTCTGTATATATGGAGAAAAATGGAATCACATATGAATTAGAATACTATGTGACATTATATTCTATAATAGATACATTTTAAAAAGTTTTTTTAAATGTTCTATTATATGTGCATGTTAATTGTCCTGTCATCACTCAGAAGCGCAGTGACAGTCATCTATTTTCTGTATAGTGCTTTGGTCTGTTTCCCCAAGTGCCTTTTTTTTTGTCCTAATCATAAGATTTTTTTTTTTTAATCATAATTAACAATTGCTGAATAACATAGTGGAAAAATCTTTAATTCTGTTCGTCTGACTTCTTAAATTGGGTGCACAAAACCTCACAGAAAAATCTGGAAAGTGAGTTTGGCAAAAACTGGTGAAGTAGGACTTGTTTTGATAAAAGCTGTTCTATTTTATGAATAAAGGGCTGGGTGAGTGGTATTAGTGGTGAAAGACCCAGTAGCAAAGATCCTAGTTAGCAACAGTGTGGAATTTAAAATGAGACATAAACATATAGAGTGTTTTTCAGTATCAATTTTAAAACTAAAATGATAAAATTAGCAACCTGGTCTAGTGGAAGGTGTTCCTCCTGTGGCAGGGGTATGGGAAAGAAATGATCTTCAGGGTCCCTTCAAACCCAAACCATTCTATGATTCTTTTAGTAAATATATTTTAGAAATAATTCAGACGTTTTGTTACAGTTGCGTAACTTTTGCAATTGCTCACTGAAATAAGCAAAGGACAAGCAAACTTTATAAAACTGATGCATTATGACAAAATGTATTTGATATTGGATTTTTAAAAATGAACAAAATATTCTCAAAACCAGGTTTTAGATGGTAGCTAGGACCCAGACATCTGAAGACAGAATAATGATAATTCTGTGTTGTAGTAATATAATAAAATACTGTGTCCTATCTCTGGCATTTTAAGATAACTTATTAATTGGAAGCGTTGATCATCATTTCTATTTATTGTTTTAAAAAATCGATATTGAGTGATTACAGTTTTTGGCTGCTAGTTTCCAGTTAAATAGGCATGAAGTGTGTGTTTAAGAACATTCATGATGATTTCCTATGCTTATATTACGTTCAAGTTCCAACCATAACTCTGCATTCTAGGCCCATCTGGCTGTCATTGTCAAGATCCATCTTAATTTACTGGCCACAGTCAGTTGTCACTTTTAGATAACTTCTTCAATTGTCATTTCTTGTTCCCATATACATTTGGTTATTTATGAAATTTAGAGTAAAAATGGATAGCAGCTTAGTCTTGTTCATATCTGGTTGGTCTTTTTGAACTGGAAACAAGGTAAGTACCCATTAAATGAAAGGTAGTTTGATAAAATCAACTTATTCTTAACTTGATGCCAGTTTGTGAAAAAATAAGGTTTATTTTAAAGAGTTTCAAAGTATAAGTTTGAAGAAGGAGTTGCATTTGCATGCTGCTTTCTGAATATGTGATTTTTTTCTTTTTTCAAAATGTCTATTAAAAATATGACTATATTAGTTCTGGAGGAAATATTTTTGTTATGGTCATATTATTTTAGCAGTGCACACATAACTCATACTGACATTAATGGAAGCTATGCATACATGTTAACAGTAAAATGCAGCATGTGTTCAAATCCATCATTTTGCCTAATTGTCTTGTTGCTTTGTGCTCTTTCTGTCTCTGAGCATAAAAAAAAAATCAGTGCACTTTTTATTTTTTAGTAAGTGATACTTTAAAAAAATATGTATTGCATAGTGTGACAAAAGCCATGTTAATGTTTTTTTAAAAATGTATTTGTCATCCATAGAAATATTTCAGTTGGCCTGAACTTTAAATTTGGTAGTTGGAAATATATGCTAAGATTACTTTTTCCAGACATTGTTTTTGTTTTCTGAGAGTCCACAAGTAGGAGCACAACCTCCTGAGAGCTTCACAAGGCTTGCCTAGAAAAGCTCATTCATTCTGTAACATGACGAGCTTGAGGGCAGGAGAAGTTTCAGTGCTGTGATGTGGTGGAGGTTTGTCAGATGTTTCAGAAATGCCATATTTGTGGAGCATACTTCCATGACCACAATGCTTTCATACAGATCTCCTTTCCTATGTGGTGGTTCCTTCCAAAACTCATAAACCTGCTTGTAACAAAATTAGGTAGCTGTATAGATAGATAAATGGGTATTTATATAATACTAAAATTGCCTTATATATATATGGATGTGAAATAAATGCCTGCCCTCATGGAAAGTGGGTTTTACTCTATGGGACAGATCATCTTTTTAGAAATGGTCAAAATTATTTTCCCTTTGGAAGATATAAAGTTTGACCCAGAGAGCCAAAAGTCATAAAAGAAAGTCTAATGGCATGTGGGGAAAAAAGATATAAAAATGATTGTCACTCTTTTTGTAAGTTCAAGTTGTAAATTATATGCATTTTTTCTTCAACTGCAAACTCTAAAGTTAAAAAGAAAACACAAAACTCCAACACCCAAGCTGTTCCCCCACCCCCCCACTTTGTTATCAAAATCTGGTGTTTTCTTGATTGAAAATCTGTAAGTTAACTTTCCGTGATGTTTACTCTATTTATTGTTTAAATACAAGGTTAAAAAATATTTCATTGTGGTTTTGCATGAATTTGATGATCTTTCAGTGAGTTAGTTACATGTGACAAACACTGCACTTAGTGAGTGGCCATGTGATTAATCCCCCAAAAGACTGAACTTCATGTTTTGACCTGAAGATCTGACAAGTCTTAATTTTTGAGATTCAGTTGTTAATTACTGAGTGTTTCTTCTGTTAGCTCAGTGCTCTGAAGCTTTCAGAGTATCCTGAATGAAATTCTTGCCAAGTTTGAAAGGCAATTTCCTTGCCTTTAATAGAGTTCATGCCATCACCTGTGGGTATTGCTAAATCAGTTTCGTTGGAAGTGACTTTGCCCTGAAATTCACTACAAATTTCCAGAAGAAAATATATTTTCCCTTATGTGGTATAAATCAGATGATTAGTAATGAAACATTAAAGATCTCCTAATAAAAACCCAGCTACTAGTCATTTTATTCAGTAACAAAAATAGAACACTGCTGTGCTGTCCAAAAAATATATTTTAAATTAGATTTTGCAGTAAATTTTCTTACAGTGACAGAATAAAATTAAACATCCCTTCCTTTGTTTAAGTACGGTCACAATTTTTTTCACTGAAAATAATAAATGAATATTGCTTATCTCTGTTTTTCACTAGGTTTATCCATTTAACAGCACCTGTGTATAGTCAGGGATGAAATATTTGTGGGAAGAAGGGGATAAAATGTTTTTTCCACCAAGCATTCGGTCCCAGCAGCTGCCACTCTGTGAAGTGCTGAACACTCAGTGCTCTTTGCCTGCTGGGGCAGGGGTTCAGCTGCTGTGCCAGACAAGGAGAGGGCACTTGGATTTGCCACTAGATGCCAGTCGTGGGTGCAAGACCATGGTCTGGAGCTGCTTGGTCCCACAGACTGAGGATGAGCAGCTCCACGGGGTGAGGAGGAAGCTTGTCCTGTGGGGAGGAGAATGCCTTGTCCCCCTGTCTGTCACCTGCTCTGACTGGTGCCCTCCTGCCTTGTGGAGCAAGAGCTTCAGGCGTGGAAAAGCCTACAAATGGCTTCAAGTGGACTTTTCAGGATATTGCAGGGATGAAGAAGGTCTTTGAATGGATTCTGTAAGTCAGGGGTCACAGCCTAAGGGAAAGACTCTGTAAAATGTAAAACTAAAGAGTCAGAATTTGTACGGAAGTCAAAATGCTTTATGAAGTAAGTACCAGTGGCAGAAGTATAAGAAAGTTTACCATTCATCTGGTTTTCTGCAGACATCCCCCTTTTTTCCATCTATAAATTTTACTGGAGTAGAAGTTGGGGATTTCACATCTGTGCTGCAGCTCAGCAGGAGTTGCAGCTCTGACAAGGGCTGTTGGATGTCCAGAGAATCCATCTCGATGTGTTTCCAGCACCTGGACAAATCAGCTCATGTCCCTGCCTTACATTCTCCTATTACTATTTCCATCCATCACCATCTGAACCTGACACCTGGGGAGGGAACTCAACATGTTTGCCTTAATATTTATGTCCTAATTGCTCCACCCTAAGAGGTTCTGACACCCACAGGATAGTGGTTTCTTCCTCATTGCTGTGGGTACAGCAACGGTGAGAAGTGCGTCTGAAATCTCTGTGAGTAGTAAATCCAGTGCATCTGGAATGTTTCAGAGTAATTATGTAAGCAATCCACCTGTTCAGGGCAAGCACAGGCCAGAGGCATGGCACTCGCTGACAGGAGAATCCCTGATGAAATTGCAGAGGGTCTACTTGCATGTAGTCATGAAGTTAATTTCCTTTTTTTGGGTTCTTCCATACAGCACAAAGGATGAGGACAGCAATATAGCAAGGTAGGAGAAATTGGTGAGGTGATTTAAGGTTAGAACTGCTCTTTGAAATGCATGGAATTCGCTCCTTAAAACCACTTTAAAGGATGGTTTCCCTCCAGACCCGCCTGCTTTCTGTGTTACAGCCAGACAGAGCTTTCTCCCGCACCCATCATTTCCGAGAGGGAAGCAGGAAGGGAGAGAATCAGTTCTCTGCCCGCGCTGGAACCTGAGGTGTTTCACTAAAAGGTGTGGGCAAAGCCACTTAGTTTCTGCTCCTTTTTAAATGCTAGTATATTCTAAAACCAGCCAGCACCTACCTTGGGAATAGTTCTAGGCTACATGAGCAGTAGTGGATACGTGACATTAAAGGAGTCTCTTTGAAGTTTAAACAAACGCACCAGGGTCAGATTTCTTATATTATTAATAAAGTATTATAATTTTAGATTTTTTTCTACTTTTCCAGCTGTAGTACAGCCTATATTTGGAGAAAGATATCCATGATAATTTCTCTAATGTGAATTCTTTAACATATCTTTACTCACTAGGTTAGATAACAGAACAGTGTATAAATAGCTGTGAAGAAAAAATAATTTTCAGAAAGAAGTTTACTATTTTTATATAATTTTATTAGAAAGATTATTTTGACTTGTGTCAGCTGTGGTAATGTATACTATAAACATGTTCAGCTAGCAAGTTGGTTGTGTCAAAAATTGTACCAATTCAAATGCAGAACACTAGACTGTTTTTTAGTAACCTGTGGACTGCTTCAGTTTAATTGTAGGATTCATGCTGAGAGTGTAGAGAGTCATATCCCAAGTTAAATACAAACAAAACAGCAGGATGTTGATACAACTGTGACTTCCATAGGAAGTAGTTAGAATGGTAATGTGGTCTCCTGACTTGGGTGGAGAGTCTCTTGTGACTGTTTTTGCCCCACAGACCTGTAACACAGCATGCCTTGACTAACATTTTTGACACCGACTTGCAAACACCATAAAGATTAGAGAAGGCCAAATGAAGGCTTTGTTCTCTGGAACAGAAGCTTTCTTGACTAAAATGAAAAGATGTTTTTCTTTTGTAAGCAATGAAGGGGCACTGAGCAATAAAATGTTTCTCTCTGTGAGAATAGAATGAGTGAGCTGTTTACTTGTCAAAGTGCTTCTCTTAAAGACATATGAGTGTCACCAAGCTCTTACTTGAGAGTCTCCTATATTCAGACTAAAGAATAGTATACTTTGATTTTATTCTATACGATTCATAATGTTTGAAATTTCATCAGCATGGGAAACAAATTTCTTCATTTTGTTCTTGTTAAGTCATAACTTACTTTCAAAATAGGTCACTTGCTATTGAAGGTTAGTAAGATCAGTTTAAGATTTCTCCAAACCGTGATATGAGAGGCTGTGTTTTGCTTATTTTTATGTCAATATCCAAGTAAAGGAAGTTGGATCCTCTCCCATTGTTTCTTGTCTGCTTTAGACAGTGGGACAGGGCAGTAGCAACCTTTTCAAAGCGTTTCCCTCCCAGGGAGCCAATGTCTTCCTCTCTGGTATGGAAAGGTAGCAGTGCTTATGTCACAGAGGCATTGTCTGAAGGCAAACCAGGAGTTCAAACAGATTCCACACAATGTATATTATGGTTATCACAATTAAGCACACTTTTCTGAGCTAGAAAATGAGTCTGGCTTGTTTTCTTCATTTCATAAGGATTCTGTCTCTAGTTGTACAAGTGATCTTTCAGGTTCCTTTGATCCACACGATTTAAGGCACCTGCCAGGCAGAAAGAGAATTTGGTGGTGATTCCCACTCTGCATCCTAGGAGTGCACTTCGCTTTCCAGTTTTGTTGCCATTGTTCTTTACCCATTCTGGTACCTTGCCTCAATAGAAAAATAACATTTCAGTGCTCCAGCAAACATTTTACATTGGAAATTCTACAATACTTTTTAGGGGTTTAGTGCTTTCCCCGGGACCTGAATGGTAGAGAGATCAAGGGGATACTGCAGCTGCTTTACGAGGGAGAGACTTAAAAGACTTGTGTCTCTGGGGAGGGTAGGGCAGGGGGAGGATATGTTTGAAGTTTGAAGAATCAGAAAGGAAGGCATAAACTCAGTGTAGAGCTGTTGTTTGCCAGATCTCCCAGCATGAGGAGTATCAGGCACTTGCTGAAGTTAATCAGTGATCGATTTGAAGGGGAGAGGTGCTGCTTTGTGGAGTGGTTGGTTGGTGACCTCCTGGAACTCGCTTCGACAGAGACGTCAGCTGATTCAAAGAGGGGTTGGACAAATTCATAGACAAGAGCTGGCTCTTTATGGACTTCTTCATAGTCCTTGGCTGTTATTCTTTTCCTGTGTTTCTAAAATTTATTTTCTATCTGCAGTATCAGCTCTTTCCTCCCACATTGCTCACTGTCACTGAAACACACATAGTGATGATTTCTAACCCCTTTTTATTTTTAATTTTCTTTTTAAGAACTGGTTATATTAAGTCTACTAATACAATATGGAAAAATCAGTGGCCTCACTTTGAATGGCTTTTTGTGCCTTCTGTTGCCCTATAGTGTATAAGTGGATTTACAAGATGATGTAAGTGACAAAATGATTGGTTTAAAGTGCAGGTTATAAGTGAGATATGACAGTTACATGACATTCTCTAGTGATTGAACCACTTAGAAGCCAGGCAGGATTAACAGTGTTTCAGGTTTACAGGTGTTCCAAACTGCTTGAAGGATGTGGAGATGCAGAGTATTCTAGTCTTTTGTAATGTGAATGAAAATTTGAAGAAACAACTGCAGTTGAAAATCATTACCTTTACTCCTCCCATTATTTCCTTTTTCTGTTTAAATAAATCTCTTTAAATTAAAATGCTTTTCTGTTTTTTATGAATAAGTATGTTAGGGGTTAAAATTTTCTAAGGAAGCTTGTTATTTTTATCTGAACTTCAATTACTGAGCAGTTTAGCAATCTTAACTTCTAGGTAAAGAAGAAAAAGTGAATATGCTATCTACTAAGTATTAAACACTTTTTTTCTGGTTTCTATCACACAACTTCTTTATTTGCAATGTTAGAAAATATAGAGAATAAAAGCATTTTATGGACAGAACAATACTATAGGAAAGGATTGTTCTCTGTAATTAGGGATCTTGACAAAGCTATATATACTTTGTTTTAAACCTACCTTAAAAATGCTTTTCTTAGGTAAAAAAAAAAAAGATGGTAAAAATTATTAAATCTGATGGATTTTGTTTTGAAGTTCAGCCAGCATGGGAATGTAGAGGCCTCCACCTCTGATAATACACTCAAAAAGAGGGAATGGCTCAAAAGTCAGAAAGGAAGGAGTAGGAGGCTGAAAGTGAAAAAAAAGGAAAGAAAAAGTTAGGCTTCTGTTTCATGGATTTTTTTTAAAGCTGACTGAATTACGCCCTTGTCTACTGAAACCCTCTTAGTGTAATTCCCATTGGCCTCCGTGACACCTAGGGCAGCTCTGATCAACTGCAGGCTCCCATGTTCCTAACCTCGGCCAGCTCAATATGATTCTAGCAGATGTTTCTGCATCTCAAACCTCAAAATATCATGATTCAGGGTTTTGGGTGGTTTTTTTTTGTTTTTTCCTTGCATTTAAAGGAGATGTGAGGATGGGTAAAGTGCTGTTGACTAAATAGAAANTTTGTGGTTTGGTTTGGTTTGGTTTGGTTTGGTTTGGTTTGGTTTGGTTTGGTTTGTTTTTTTCCAGTGGCAAATCTTGCATACTTGAGACCCAGGCCATGCAACTCAATGATAGGAATTATGAGCTGAAGGTCTCCCCAGTGGGATAATGCTGAGCTTAATGTAAATTCAGATCTTTGAAGATGGAGAGCCAAAGAAATTTTAAAGGTTTGGATCATTTACACTAAACTGGTGGATTATTCTTTAATATTGTATAAAGGTACAAAATATAAAATGTGCTTAGAAATGCATGTTTTCTTTTAGAAGGAGAAGGTCTTACAAAGTCAGGAGAGAACAGAGTCAGAAGCAATAAAACAGGAACAGTTTTCTTAGCAGCAGAAGGGAAAGGTTTGATTAGATTTCTCTGCCTTCCCATTGCTCCTTAGGTGCTATGAGGTAAATCCACTGCTACCTTCTTTCTGTGTTTCCTTATTCCTCCCCATGCCTCCAGCAAAGCAAGTACTTCTCTCTGTGCTTCTAAATTCCCATTCTTTAGTTCCCTCTAGCTGTGTTCTCTCAGGTAATAAGGTGCAAGGTGTGCTTGAAGTTTTGTGCTCTGTTGTCCAAGAGATGGTTCCCTCATGTGCCTTCTCTCGTGCTTTGTAAGGTGTGAGCTCACAGGGCAGCCCTTCTCCCTGCAAGGCCATAAGTAACATTTACTCTTTTATTTAACTTATAGAGTGACACCTGTAAAAATTTATCCTCCTAGAGGTCTGTACCTCTATCTTGAGATGAGTCAAAAAGTTTGTCTTTTGGAGAAGGAGACACACTTGTGGTTGGTGGTGTTTGTGCCCTCCACTGAACTGTGTATACATCCTGACAAGACTGATCCATCCCTTTTATTAATACAGTGCCAGGTATAATGGGCTCCCATCCATCAGTAATAAACAAGATAATAATAAAAACATGCATGATGTTATCACTGTCAGCACCATCTAAGCAACGTGAATGTGGAAACATTTCAGCAAAAACAGAATTCTTCAAACACGATTGGTAAAATATGACATAGCACACAAAAATGTGCTAAAGCATTACCTTTTTAAGGAACAACACCTCTCCTTTCAGGGCTGTGTTAGTGTTTAGCAGAGACTAACAGATCATGAATTATGTGATGACAGTGGAAATTAGGATGAGCTCTTCTCAGTTTTCTCTGGTTGTGAACAAAGCTGGCTAAGTCCACACTGTTGTGCAGTGTACCACGGTATCTAAGAAAAGAAAACCCCTATTTAAGAAGGTACATTATATAAGTCTGTGCTAAGTCCTATAGTCGAGCTGATTTGTTCAGCATAAACATCACCTTAAAAGGACACCTTGGCTTGCTTCCTTAGGGTGAAGTGGCTTCAACTGAGTAGATAAACTTTTCAAGGTGAAACAAAAGCTGTGTGACAGTAAAAACTTATGCAGAATATCTTTAGTGAAAGACTTTTTAGTTGTTGGTAAATAGAAATCATACTTTTTTAGACGAGCTTGCATAATTTTACATAATTTTAAGCATAAGAGTACTATGCTTATTGTGTTAGATTTTAGTATTAAATGTTTATTGGGGGATGCAAGTGAAAGGTTTGATATATTTTTTCCCTCATATTTAGTAACGATTTTCTCCAAACCCATCCAGTTTCAGTTTCGTAAATGTGTAGATACTAAGAGGGAAACTGTGATTTATTGGCTTAGATTAGAAATGTAAAATACTTTTTTGTGGTTAAACTCTTCCCAGTTTCTAACCACTCCTACCTCAAACATGTAGTTTATCATTGTTGCATTCAGCTCTGACCAAAATTAGGCCACACAGGACTCTGATGATCACCATATTGCTAAAATCATTTCAGTTGTGATGGATTGTTCTCCTCTGCTTCCCAACAAACTTCTTGCCTAGTTTGCAAAGCAGCTTCCATGATTCTCATCTTCTAGGTGGGAGGGGGAAATGTAGATTGATCTAACAGAGAGAGTCATTAAATGTGCTACTTTGTTCTTTTGGTTTCCAACCTCCTTGCCTTTATTATGGCTAGGGAACAGAGATAGGTACTGCGTAGAAAATGGCAGAGGGTGGGGTTTTTTTGTGAGGGGACTTTGTGGTAGTTATGTTCACCTGTCTGCATGTTGTGGAAAACTGTGTCCCAGAGGCTGGTTAGGTGCAGTTGATAGGGACAGCTTTTAAACTAAAAGGAACTTTTACCCCCACTCTAAAAGCTCCAAAATACAGAATTCTCCCATCTTGTTAACTTGTGAATATTTTTTATGAGCTGGATAACTTCATCCAGCTCTTGCATGACTGCCTTGAGAAGTTTTCTGTGTGGTCAGTAAACAAAGGTTAAGCAATTGATGTCTGTGAGGTTTAGAGCAGGAGCTGGTGTTGGGACTAGTGTGAAATTCAGTAGCAGAAAGCAGAGATCATTATGTAACACCTGAAGAGTAGAAGCCCAAGAAGAAGAGTAGATCATCCTCTAACATCCAGGAACCTGATACCCTCTTAGCAGGGTGGAAAATGCTCTGACGTTCATGAGCTTAAAGAAAAGACTTTTCACCTAATGAAAAATGTTTAAACTTGCAGCAGGCGTGGAACAAACTTGACTGCTTTCCAGTTTCGTTTTGGGTGCCCATTACCCTCTGTGCCCACCTGGATTATTTTGTCAACAACTGAAAGAAAACTGCTGAAATGAAACCAGAATATTTTCTGGTTCTTGGGGCTGTGCATCCCACCCAGGGACCCACTGCTCTCTTATAAAAGTACTACAAGGGTCCAGTCAGGAAGGAAATTTACCTACAGGATTTTCACAATTATATTAAGAAATAGAATTTATAATTTTTTCTCTCAGAATAATTTCCCTTCAACACTTGAATACTGTGATGTTTTGTTTAGTCTAATGTAGGTTTTTGGTAGTATCTAGTCTAAAAATGAATCTAATTAACAGATGAGTTTAGGAAATCCCTCCTGTAATTTGGCAACTAAATGAATAGGCGATATCAGTGTCTGACAAGCAAGTTCCACTTAAGGCTAATGTAACTATTACCTCATTAGTACAACTTTCCACTCTTCAAATAAAACCTTTATTGAATTTAAAATATGTATTTGAGGAGGGACTAGCTGAACTTACGTGAAATTGGCTTTGTGAAATTTTGCTGCCTTTATTGATACTGACTAGCTTTATAAATGTTTATCTTAATTATGTTTTATTGTGATTAAAAAAGATTGCAGATACTCTGCCATTTTTGTAAAGTGAGCTGTTGGAGCTTTTTTTTGTTCGAGAGGGGGGCAGGGTATGGAGAATAGTCCAGCTCCAGAGAGGAGGCCCCTCACAGGCCATATGAATCCACTTACATGTAAATTGCTTGTCTATATGAATTAAGGTGAAGGTTATGAAAGAACTGCATTTCTGTGTTTATTGTAGGATTTTTGACAGTCTCTTTCCTCTTTCAAGTAAATTTGGCTTAAGTCCACAGTCAGTACAGTTTTAAGTAAACTCCTCTTTTGTTACATTAACAAGGTTATAACATCACTGAGGCAGATTTCCAGCTGCATGAATTGAGGCCTGAGCATGCAGACTGAGGGATAATTAAAACCTTAGGGTGAGTGAGTTAAACTACCAACTAAAATTGGATAAAAGGCTAATTGTCCATAGCAACACAGTGCGTGTTTCTAAATATCTGTGAAATAAATATTCGTGGTCTTTTAATTCCTTTTAAATCCTCAGATTCAGATTATATTTTAGGGCATAACAAAAATCAAGAGAAAGTAAATAGAAGGCCAAAGAATTATTTCTCAGATACTGTTTTATTTTAATTATTAATTGAAAAACAGAATCCTTTTGAAGACTTCATTGATTTTCTGACTTTCTTTACAATTCAGGAAGCATTTTTGTGTAGGAAGTACGAGCCTCACTGTGTGATACAGTATATCAGAATGGACTGGTCGGTGCTTTGTCAAAATTTGTCATATCTCTTTTTCCTTCCTCCTTTTTTTCATTATTGAGAGTGGAGTTACATACCTTTGGTGACCTTCAAGAAGATGACATAGAGTCAGGCAAGATGATACATTACCACAAAGTTAAAAAAACAAAATGGGTTGTAATGGCAGCTTGTACTGAACTAAATGAATTGTGAAGGCCCATTTGTTATTCATTAGGAGAAGCAGAGCAGATACTGTTCTGCCTTCATAGGGAGCCTTTAAACTTAAGGTCATTTTACACTAGTACCCTTGTGGCATGGACAGCATTTAATACATTTTTAACAGCTTTTACATTTCCATGGTTTGCAGCAGTGCTTGTTGAATCATTTCTCTAATGAAGGTGTTTTAAAGTAGTTTAGAGTTACTTTGGGGGAAAAAAACTAGGAAAAAAAAGAAATAATTGGGTTGATGAAGTGACTTTATATACTAAGTAGCTAAGCAGGCAGAACGCATTGCTGTAAAGTAATGTGTGCTGATTCCCCTGCTACAGGAGTACATCCCTGGGGAACTGTGCTTTTTTGTTGTTGTTGATTTTGTGTGGGGAGGCCTGTCTTTTAAAATGTAAGTAGAATTAAAGTTGGTTTTCTTTCACAGTGGTCATTCCTTTGGGGAAGGAAGGTCTGAAGATAGAAATTTAGGCATATTTGTGAGCTATTTCTGAGTTGCTGAGGAGTCTGATGGAGAACATTCAACATTTTGGCATTTTTTTGACAAAGTGTGCATAATGTCTATCATAACCATTGATGTGGGCATCTGAGGAACCCATCATAAAATGAACCTGGAGTAGAGGGTAGAATTTTACTGATCAAAATAAATGTTGATTATTTCATTGTCTCTCAAATGGTTCAGTGGTGCTGTGTCAAAGCAGAAAGGTAGGTACCAATATGAAACACTCTGAAAATAATGTTTTCAAAAGTGCTGAACAATCCTAAAATTTTATTAATTTAAAGAATGATTTGTAACTCTAAAGAAAGGTTTAATAACCCCAGCTAAAGGAAGCAATCATTTCACAAGCTCATGTTTTATTTTAGGCGATAGCCTTTCATGTTTACTCCTTCAAATTATGTTGTGGATTTAGCTGTCAAAAGCCAAGTTACAGTGACTTTATTTTTGTTCAAAGTATTAGAACACAAATGATATACTGAATTTCAAGAATTGTTTACAAATAAACTTAATTAAGAAAATGCTAATTTAAATGTATGATGATATTTCTTCCTGCAGCCAGTCCATCCTTTATTTTCTTGTTTAGCAGATTAGCAGCATTCATTTTTTGCATCACTGCACATGGCTTTCATTGCAGTTTTTTTATTGATTTTACTGTTTTGTGAGGATAAATTCTGACAAAGTGCATGTGGATCCCAATCAGCATTTGAGGAAGAAAAATGACTTACTCTTTGAAGAGCGGAACTGTTTTATTTCTGAGATTTTGAACAATACATATTTTAACATTGAAAGGCTATCCATCTCTAGAAAATAGCAAGCTTTAAATAACATTGTAAATGCAATGATGATTGCTTTTATTTAAGAAAAGGGAGAGTAGAAAGTAAGAAGCTGTGAACTCTAAAAATCTTGTTGTTGTTTGAACGATGTATGTTTTCAATAAAATCAGATTCCTTTAATGCAAGTTTAATGTTCAGTTGCAGCAGTATTACTGACTTTCCCTCTAAGAAAAATATTTGTCTTCTTTTACCTTTTCACTAGCTCCATGCAGTCATTGGTGGTTTGTGAACTGAAGATGTTTTAATGAAAACTGCTTTAATCTGTCTAGGGTTTTAAAAGTTCATCACACATTTGAAAATACAGACTAGCAATATACGCCCATTAAACATGTCAAGAGTGGTTTTGTTTGGTCAGAAAATGAACCCCATCACTTCTGTTACTCTAGGTTTCTGAATATGCAGTGGAGGGACAGTTATCATCCTGTGTCCAAGTGATACCCTAAGAAAGGCACAGTGCCACTACTTTAATTTGTAAAAGTATGTAAAGAGAATATAAAGAATTCTGTGAAGGCCAGGCATACATACCATAGGAGTTCTAAACTGGGCTATGGTATGAATTCCATTTTAATTTTTTGTTTCAAGCTAAATACATGTAATTAATGGTAGTCATACTGCATTGCCTGAAGCAGTTTATTTTTCATTCATGGTACCTTACAACTTCATTTTTGTGGTTTTAACTTATTTGTCAGAAATGTAAAATAAAGAACATCCCTGTAAAAGGAGAGTTCCAGTGTTAACTACCTGAGACACTTTGATGATGTCCCTTGAGCACAGAGCTGTCTCCTAAGCTGAGGATTGTACTCCCCCCAGTTCTGAAGCTACTTCTGGTCCAGTCCTGACTCAACCACCTCTTGGTTGCCATTGCCTGGGCTTGTTAACATCCTCAGATGGATTTTGTAGCAGCTGTAATCAATAAAACACGAGGCAGCCAAAGCAATTCCTGTGTGCCTCCAGAATGGTCTCTGCACTGTGTGTCATTAGGATGGTCCCTGTGACAGTTCTGTGCCAATTGGGGCTTTCCTAGAACAATTCCAGATGTTCATTCTGCCACTGGAAAGCGACATTTAGTCACATGTTTTGATTCAGGCAGAAGTTCCAGAGTTTGAACAGGTTAAAAAGCCACAACAAACCAAAGCAAATGAAACAATAATAATCTCTTGAACACTGGCACACGTCACACAGTTCACAGTAATGACTATTGAATCAAGTAGAGACACCGGGAGGAGAAAAATCTTTTCTAGAAGGTATGTTCATATTAACATCCTTTTACAGTGAAGGTGTTGAGACCTCCAAAATTAAGTTAATATTCACTAAAATAAGACATTAAATTTGTCTCAGCTGATCTGCAGTTATCTTTGAGTTTGCCTTCTATAAGTGCGTAAGAAGAGTTTGCTTGTAGAAGTGTTCACAAACCCACTCAATTTTTATCTTGTTTTAAGTAATGGTGACTGTATGTGTGCATCCCTGAGTGAAATTTGGTTATAAAAGTTGTCTACCCCAGTCTCTGGAAAGGCATGTAAAAACCCCAGACACAGGTGATAGGCAGGCCGGCTTTTATAAGAAACAGCTTTTTTCCTACCCTGCATTTTTTAAAAGTAGCTAGGTTTTGAGATAGTGGCAGTGTACCTATGGTGGCTCATTTTCTTTGATCCTGTGCAAGTCAGCCCTGTGAGTGATGTCACACATCCGGGCAGCCTGACAGTTTTACCTCTCGTTCAGAATAAAGTGGCTCCTTTTGCTGTGGCACAGAAGAGACGTGGTGTGGTAGGATTTGTGGGAATCTGCTAATGGTTAGAGCTTTGCTCTGTGCCTGCTTCCATCTAGGATGGCTGAATCTAAGTCTGTGCAAATAACCAAGTTTGACTGAATAGTTATTAGGTATTACGAAAATAAATTGAAAAACATATTGAAAGGCTAGATACATGGTAATCCACAGGCAAAATCTAGCAGTGGTTGTGGTTTTCTTCTGTGTTATTCTGTTATCATAAAGCAAGCAGGGAGTTGCTTTAAAGAGAGTGTAAGGAAAATAGCCTGACTTGGAAAACTCAGTATTGTGGTAAATCTGGCAAGACTATGAGAGGAAGAAAATCATCTTCATTTCTGTTCCTTCAGATGACTAAAACTCAGACTAATAAGAACAGTAGCAGGTTAATTGACCAGCAGGTAAAAGATTGATGTTGAGAGCCAATATCCTGCCTCATGAAGGAATGCACTGATTTCTGTACCAAGTGATTCTTTTGACACTGACCATTGTGGCTGGAGCATGTTTTGTAGATGAGATGAGAAAGACCATGAATTCTTCTGTGTAGACTTTACATGAAAACAATGTAAATGCATACCAAGAATATTTGATGTGTTCTAATCCCAGTGCTGCTACACCACTTGGTTCTAAATCAGTTGAACCACAAAGCAGTCAGGTTGGGGTCTCCAAAAAAGAAGCAGTCATGGATAATACAGAGTGTAATATCAGTCCTGTGTTTGTATAGGCAAGAGTTTATACCAGCTCAAGGTGAAGAACAACAAGTTCCAGGGTCCTACTTGCCAAATTTATGGAAAGCCTGGGAAACTCTATAGTTCCCTAAATTAAGGAAGCAGTACTGGGACAAGAGCTGAGCTCAAATGAACTGCACAGTAATGTACTGTATATTCTTTCTGAAGTGCTAATGTACTGCACTTTGTAGGCAGGTGGTTGTAACAGTCAAAGGTTAGTTGTTGAAGTGAAAGTCAAGAAAAGGAAAGTGAAGACATTAATTAATTAATTAAGAAGTATAAGAGGAAAAAGCTTTGGCAAAACAAAAAGAAACACTCTCCAGTGAGAAAAAAAGTATTTGTCTGAAATCTGGTACAAGCTAGTTTTTCTTCCATTGGAAGGTAGGGCAATTATCTATGAAATTTTGAGGCTCTGGAGGGTTTAAGCTGTATGACCTTCAGAGATTTTGACAGTGTGACTGGCTCCCTTGGAGTCACAACTGGGACAGTCTTGGAGTAGCAAAGCATGTTTTCTTAGGGAAAATAAGAGGTACCAGCTGTTGTTGGGAACCATCATGTCAGTAACATGTGGTAAATAAACATGGTCAATAACTGTTACCTTAAAATTCCCGGTATCAGAGATGATTTTTTTCAACTAGTGGAAATGAGTGATCTGATCTTCAGCTGGTTTATAACTAGAGTTTGGATCCTGTAACACAACAAAACAAACAAACAGATTTCAGGGGGGGAAAGCTCCTGGTTAAGTGAAGTGAGCTGCAAGAAGCAGTAGTCATGACACAGTTGGGCAGAGACAGATGTGCAGATGAATAACTGAAATTAATAGCAGGCACCCTTAGAGGGCTGGTTAATCTGCCAGGAGAGAGTCTGTCTCTTTTCTACCCACTAGTACATCAGCTCATAAAAAATACAAATGAGCCCAATAGCAGCAAGAGCCTTAAGATCTGCTTCCTCATTAGTGAAACTTCAGAGAAGCATTTCCTATAGCTCTGTATCTTTTTCTACCTTTTAAGCAAAGTTGTTAGCCAGAACTATGTAGACTGAGTTCTTGGGGCAGGGGGCGAGAGAGTAGTGGAATGAATCTATAAAAAGAAGAGTTTATCTTGAATTATTTTGGTAAACAGTATATTTAAGGGTTTTAATGATGAAAAAGATATTGTTATATTTGATAAATAGTTTTTGTATGCTGGAGATGGACTGTCTTGTGTGGTTTATATTTTTGTTCATGTTGTAGCCCATTGAGAGCAGCACTGTTAGTAGATCATGTGATATTGTGGTCATTCTGAGCACTTAGGGGGTAGCAAATTCTCCTGTTTTGCACAGCTAGGGCCAGCCTAAGGAAGAGTGATCCAAGGATGTCTTTTCCTGACAGCATGGAAAAGTTCATGAACTGTAAGTTGTGTGTACAATGTTAAAAGAAAAACAAAGTTGCCAGTTGGGGTGGGAGGAAATGCCCTTTCCAGAAGCTGAAAATAGAAAAACAGGGTAGAGAAGGCTAAACCAATATTCAGGTTTAGAATGATTCTTTTTCCTGTAGTTGTGGAAAAGCCAAAAAAAAAAGTGGGATCAACAAGTATAAAGAAGAGGTCACTGGTCAAGAGGTACATTAGGGGTTGTTCAATTGTAGTGATAACTGGAACTGATAAAGTTAGCTAAGGGGTTTCTAGCACTGAAAAACCCCAGAGGATGTAAACAACTTTGTTCCCTCTGTCTTCCTTCTGAAATTGCCCAGTGAAAGCTGGAGCTTGCTTCAAGCACTCTCTCACGATTTATCTTCTCTTTGACCTTTTGTTTGCATATGCTGCCTAATATATAGCAATTACCTCAAAGCTATTTGTAGTGATCATTTGGGATCATGGGGCTGGTTATGTGAACTGCTTTTTTTGAAAAGTTGGAATAAAAAATTGTTCCAGGCAAAACAACCAAAAAGCAGAATTGTAAAACTGGTTGCACATGTGTTTAGTGTAATGAAATTTATGCCTGACTCTTTCCCTAATGCTACATAATAGATCATGATGATCTTATTTCTGTGCAATGTAATCTCCTGTGTGTCTGGGTTATCTGACTGTTACACTTTTGTTCAAAGATTTGGGTGCTTCTTTCTCTCCTTTTCTCCTCTCCCTCATAGGGACTAATCATGTGGAGTTACATGTTTCTGTATTTCTTTTAATGACCTAGTTTATGCTTATCAGCAGCTCTTACCAAAGGTATTCATGTACTTTCCTAAATTGACACACTCTGCCCCTTCACAGGTTCTTTGACTGTATTTATCCCCCCTCATGTTTAGAGGAGGGGGCCTCCAAGCATGAAAGATCCAGAAGACAACAACAACAGAGAGCAGTGATGCACGTTTGAAGTTATTACAGTGTTGTACTGACTTGTAGACCTGTGTGATTCACTTCAGAGTTTTGTTCATTCAGTTTTACAAGATCTTTGTCAATTTTTCTGTGCCTGCCTACATCTATAAAACACAGACAGGCACACACACACACACATTTTGTATTTGTCAGTGATGGGAAAGACCCTTTAACCCCCTTCTGCTGTCTACTAGGTTCAGGAATTACTGCTTTTAAAAGCACTTATTGACCTGATGGAGTTAGGAAAATCACATACTTTTAAAATGCAAGGTTTTCTATGCCAGGACTACAATTCATTAGCAAAATTGTTCATTTATCTAAATTTATCCTTAGCCTATGCTTAAGTACTTCCTATGGGTCTGTAATTACCAGCTGACATGCCAGTTCCACACAGATAGAGTGTCAGGAGATTCTGAAGCTTTGCTCCCTCTAGGGAACCTCAGAGACCAAGAAACTTATTAACCATTTAGAACAAAAGTAGTTGTATCATTTCACAAACTTTACAACATTTGTGGAATTACTTAAATTATTCCTTTTTAAGGACGAAAGCATTTGTGTTTCCTTACCTGCCTTCTCTACACAACAAATATGTTGGCTGCCAGTTTCATATGGAGTTTGTTTATGTTTGACACAGTAGGGATGGCCTGCACTTTCTCAATCATCTGCTGTATTTGCATAACCTTGCAGAGTTAATGGCTGCCATTCTGACAAATTAAGCTGGTTTCCTATATCTTTAATGGATTAAGTCCTCTTGGACAAGTTATACTTTATTTTAATCCATGAATAGTGTTTGCTAAGTGTTGTAAATAATACATTAATTTATTTTATTCTATTGTCATTTGACTTGTATCCTTAAAAACATATATATGAAGAATGCTAAACAAATGTGGAACAAAACAAGTTATTTATCTATATAAAGACACAATTAATGGTTATCAGTGCTTAATAGAAGAAAAAAATTGAGTTATGCTTTAATTACTCTCAAATATTTGAAAACATTTTGGCTGTGACAGTATTCATACTTTTGAAGCTTTGATTCCATTACAGTAGAATTTTAGTTCCTGATTCCTGAAAATTACATAATTTACATGTGTGCTCCCAGTTTAGCAGGAACATTGCAGCCTATGGTTCATATGATAAACGAGTTCCCCAACAGCTGTAATATACATTGGAGTTGTCTATATGTGTGAACAGGTTAGAGGCAAAATATGGGAATGGAATGCATGCTAATGTTATAAATTCCTGAAAATGTCATGTTTTGCAGGTAAGATTGTTTTTAAAAATAACATTCTGTGGGATTTGAACAGCACTGCATCTGAGGCGACATCACCTACCTATTTATAGTGCAGTATTTTGACAATTTGTAAATGATCTATAATGGACATATTCTTGAAGCATCCTGGTATGGTAGAGGGGTAGTTCTTCTGAAGTTTTTACAGATAACTGGAGGTATAAAGCTACTTCTTTTCATGTAAATGAAACTTTTTACTGGAGTTTTTTTCAGCATGAGATTTAGGCAATACGCTAATTTCAGACTGCTTCAGGCTGTGCATTTCCTACTTTGCTGCCTGTGCATTTCTTCAGAAATACACCTGAGTGTTGGGAATGCAGATATACATCTCTGTTCATCATCCTGGCATTCATCTAGATAAATGAGATTTTTTTTTAACTCCACAAAATACGTGCATATGATGCTTGGATTAGAACTGCCTTGTAACTGAAATGTTGTATTTAGCCACACAGTAGAGATAAGTGCAGAGGAATTGAATTGTTCCTGGCTACCAGACCTTCATTCAATTCATTAGACCACACATACACTGCACTGATTTTTTTTTTTTTTCTTTTTTTGTAACATGTCGTATCTCTGGCAGTGTTCCTAAATTCCCCTTGTTATGTGTGCACAGGCTTATAAGCTAACTCTTCTGTGTAAGCAAATCTGAAAATTCTGTTTCTTCCATATAAGTCCTAAGCATGAGATCTCTCCATGGACTATGGAGTAAAACAATGCTATTTGTGAGATATGACATAACAACAAAATATTAAACAGGAGCTTAATTCTCCCCATCCTCCTCGGGACCATGACAGTGGGGCTCCTGCTGGGAAATACAATGATCTGTTATTAAAATGACAGCCCCACCTAGGGAGACAACAGCCCAATTCAAAGGACAGAGCCAAAAGCGCCTCCACTACCACCACCAGCAATTGGGATCAGCTGGAGCACTAACAATCCCTGGATTTAAACATCTGGTGGCAGGGCTTTCTCAGTGGAGGTCTGTTGACTGTGGAATTCTCTTACACAGACACATACATGGTTTAACAAAGCCAAAGTTTTTTTATCCTCAGGGTACAGTGTCAGGCGATTTCCTTTCCCAGGCAGAAGCATTTGCTGATGGTTCCGCTGGCATCCAGTGCTGCAGAACAAGAATTGTCCTGGAGGGATGCAGCCAGGGGATGAGCAGCTCCGCAGTGTCAGCTCTTCACCAGCTCTCCACAGCTAGCAGAGCCCTTGAGGGAGTGCAGTGTTAGAATATCTCTTATTCTTCCATGGGAATTTGTCATTTTTGCACCTTATCTTACTTTTACAGAGAGGTGCACACAGCTGGGAATCAGTCAGTCAGGATGTATGTGCTCTCCTGTTCTGCATCCTAGAGCTTATGTTCAACTGCCCAATTTCCCAGGGTGCTTCTTTAATTAATCTCCCCAAAATGGGAAAACTTCATTTTTGTTTTGCAGGTATGGTTCTGCAATGCTTTTTGCCATCTGTATCGCACCCATAAAATATATCTGTGTTAAAGGCAACATTTCAAAACCACTTGAGGTTACTGTAAAGAAATAACCAAGCTACTACAAGTAGCCAGGCTGCAGTGGCAAAGAGAAGACAGTGAATTTATCTTGCAGCTGTGGCCTGTTGTCATACCTCATGGAGGAGGGATTGCTGTTGTCCCAGGTTATCTCTGGACACCTTTTTCCTACAAGTTGAGTGTTTCTTTTAGGATCAGGTGAAATCTGCAATCGCCATCATTTATTTGGTACTATTATACATGTTTCAGTTTATGAGCTCCTAAATCAAACACAACATGACTTATTTCATGTCATGGTTTATTTCAGGGTGTTAGGAAATTAGGACCACACAGAGGAAACAATACTGAACGCGGAAATGTGAATGAAGAAAACTGTGAAGGAGGAATGAATACATATCCATGGGGTTATGATGTAGCATGACAGAGGAGTGTAGCACAGTACTAAGTGCTGTAATGTAGATACAAAGCAGGACAATTCCTCCTCGCTGCCCCCAAATCTTCTACTTTGCTAAGTAAACATAAGAAAGAAGTTTAGCTGAAGAAGATAAAATATGTGTATTGACTTTTGAGTGGTTTTCAACTACCTTTTAGCTGCTTATCTACATGATGAAAATTCATTGTGAAGCCTGTGATAAGGAGATGCTGCTACTCTTAAAATGTCTGTAAAACTTTAAGTAACTACAGTCTAAAATAGTGCATTGCATTGGCTTTCACTGTGAAAATGCAAAAGGAAAAACTTAAGTGAGGAAAATCAGAAATGTCTTTTGTGCTATTTTAACCAGCCTTGGTTTGAAGACTGTGGTAGGAAGTAAATGCAAGTTACTTTTCCATATCTCTCTCAGCTGGTTATGAATGGCCATGACAGAGGCCAGGACACCAATACATTTACATACAATGCCCTTGAAATGATGATTAATTGAGATGTATTAATTTCAGCAAGTGAGTTAAAAAAAACCAGCCTGATTTTTAACTAGTTATGTAGTTTTATGTTTAGTTTAATTGCTTTTGTGTACTTCATGTAGCTAAGTTTACACACATTCTTCTCAGTGTAACAGCTCATTTATATAGAAATAAATGTATTTGCTTTTATATGTTAGTGTAGAGGGAAATATATTCAGCAATACTGCAGAATATGTGTTGCTGATGTTTGTGGAAGATAAATACTTAAAAGACACAAGTGTATAGCCTTAATTTAGATCTTTTTAAAATTCGTTTTACTTTTAGACTAGACTGATCATTACTATTATTCTTAATTCTCTTTTGTCTTTTTCTTTAAAGTCAATTCTGTACTTTTGAACAAAAGAAACCAGTGCAGAGCAGGGTAAAATTCAAGATGGTTGTGTAGTGTATAGAAGAAGGACATTTATTTCTTTATGTGAAAAATTATGTTGATTGTTTTGGGTATTTGAGATAGTACTGTATTTATTTCTGAAATAAAAAAAGTCCAGGCTTTAAAAAGGGGATAGAAATCAGTTTTATGTGCTTCCACTAAAAGCCCTTATTGAATACACACAAGTAAAAAAAAAAAATGCAAATAGCAGAATCCAAAATATTCTCGAAGTCATATTAGCAAACTTAACTAATACCCACTCTTATATAAAATAAACACCAAGCTTCACCACCTTCCCTCAGGCATAGTTAAGGAGTATTGGAATGTTGTTCCAAAATGGCACGTGTCTTTGCAGTTCTAATATCATCATTATCCAATAGATGCTATCCCACAAGTGGGAAAACAAAAATGTATTCCAGAGCCTTTTCTGCTGTCTACATGTGTGGTAAAAAATTTCCATGCACCACATGTCTCTTCACTATATCTGTATGGTGTCTGCCAAAATAAATATTTTATTCCATTTATTTTCAGTTGGTATTGCACAGGTCCTTCTAAGATTAAACAGTCAAAGGTCAAATAAGTTGAGATGAACTGTAGTTTTAAAATAGTTGTGCTGCTCATAATTACGTGTATAGAGGTTTTTAGATATATACACATACACGTACATCCATCTATAGATACACAGACATATTTGATTAAAAGCTGAGGATGTTTGCTCAGCAGAGAAGCAAAACCATCATTATCTGATTGTACATGGAATCCAGTGGCTGCTAATCAAACCCGGGGCTGCATCTGGTTAAACATACTTGGCATAGACTTGTTACAATTAGAGGTTTTGCCATGTCAAGGGAATCTTTCACTCAAAGCAGCGACCCATATTGTACTGAACAAACACATGAGTTTTTAATTGAGAACAATAGCTTAACAAACCACTTCCCAGGACCACTGAAAGAAAAAAATGTGCCTGTGGCAATTCTGGCACTGAATTTTGTTTATTTGAATCCATTTATTCCAAGCCAGGGTTCAATATACCAAGCAAATAAAAAAAAATTAAAGTCAACATGGAAAACAGAGTTAAAGTGAGAAAAATATAGTATGCTGAAATGTAATGCTAATCTGTAACTGAAGTACTTGTGATTTAGCAGATCTGTGTGTACATACTTGTGCCCTCTATTCTCATAACTTTTAAACTTGACGATCTCCACTTAAATTATTTTGTTTCATATGTGTATGAATTTCACAATGTATATAGCTGTGATGTAGTATGTATTTATATTATAAAGTGAGCATTGAATATGGCTTTTGTTATATAGAATTTATGCTACATCTGTATTTCACAAAACAACTTGGTATAAATTATTGTATATTTAGAAATAGCTGGAAATGGTAACAAGAGTGTAATAAACAGTGAAGAACAAAATGCTTAGTTTGGGAGGTTAGGTGTTATATACACTAGCCAGTACCCCAAATTTTTAACTAGTACATCTGGTATTTTAAATTCAATAATATCTAAATTCTATTTCTAAAGATATTAGTTAACCCAAGGTGAATGACTGAAAAAGAATAGCAAAAACTTGACACAGTATTTATGATACTGGAATAAAGATTAGGATATTTAAGTTCTATTCTCTGTTTTTCCACAGGTTTCTCAAGATTTTGAAGTCACAGTTTAATAATAATTTTTCAACCCAAGGTTTCCAGTAGAAAAATATTATCATCTGCTGATTACATGCAGCTGTAGGTAAAGTTGGGTACTCAAAAAAGGAGGCAACTAGATTAGTAGAGACTTTTAAAGGTTCTAGTACTGATTTTTAAGGTTTGTCAACTTGACAGTTGGTCTTGTACTCGAAGCATTAATTTTTGTCTACTCTGCCATCCTGTTGGTTCTGTTTCTGAGTCATGACTGGATTGAACCAACTTCATACCAGGGACATAGAGGTAAAAGGAAAAAGGAGGGAGGAGAAAGAAAGGGAAAGGTAGCTTGGACTGGAGAAGGTGTGTTCTGTAGTCACTGTGGACATAGTTCAGTGTAACTGTGTGATACAGCTCGGGAAATGTTAGTGAGGGGTTCAACAGCCTAAAAATGCTGTAGACAGTTCTACAAAAGATGGAAAGTCTGCAAGTGTGGCCAGTAAATCTGTAATAGTAAAGGAGCAGAGTCTTACAGGTGAGCAAACTGTTATGGAAATGCAATGTACAGTTTGTGAAGGAGGATGTGTGTATAGACAGAGTAGAGTACCTGTAGCTCTGTGAGCTACTGACTCAGAGAGAACATGCTTGGGAAGTTTTGCCAGTAGGGAGCTGATTGTGGGACGGATGCATAATCCCAAAACTTTTTTGTTTTGAGCAGGAATTTGAGGCCGTTTTACCTGCAAGCAGTGTGGCCCAATCTTGTTGCAGTTCTTTATCAAACTTGGATTTTTCTTTCAGGAGATGCTGAATTCAGTTTTAGGGGAGTTATTAACAGATCAATAATGTTAGTAAGTATGAATTCTGTCGAAACTTGCTCTGGTGGTTCTTTCTCTTTGGAAAGCATGTTGCTTCTGGTAGACCCTATTCTACATCAGAAATTGTCTGACTGTATGACTGTTGTGCCCTGGCATCCAAAAGGACAAACCGTACTCTGGGGTGCATGAAACACAGTATAAACAGGTGTTTAAAAGAGAGTATTATCCCATTGTATTCAGCAGTGGTGTGACCTCACCTGGAGTACTGTGAGCAGTTCTGGGCCCCACCATTTAAGAAGGACATTAAGGTGTTGGAATGCATCTAGATGATGGCATCAAAGATGATGAAAGGGCTGGAAACAATGTCCTATGAGGACAGCCTAAGGACTTTGACTTTTCCAGTTTGGAGAAAAGGAAACTGAGGGGAAAACTCTTGACTCTCTACAGCTTCCCGAGGCAGGGAAATGAGGAGGGAGGTGCTGATCTCTCCTCTCTGGGATCCAGGGACAGGACATATCATGTGGGAATAGCTCAAAGCTGCACCAGGGGATGTTTAGACTGGACATTAGGAAGCAATTTTTTGCAGACAGGGTGGCCAAACACTAGGACAGGCTTCCCAGAGAGGTGGTCAGTGGCCATCCCTGGCAGTGTTGGACTGTGCTCGGACTAACACGCACTGACTTTTCATCAGGCAGTTGGACTACATGGTCACTGTAGGTCCCTCCCAGCTGAACTATTCCATACAAGAAGCATTTCTGTCCTCCTACAGGTAATTTAAAATTGGAATAAACACCCTCTTTTATGATCAGCTGGCATGATGGAAATGCAGTTATTCACACTTCAGCCTTTTTGCACGGCTGGGCTCCAACACTGCACAGATCTTTGAGTGTTTAGAGCTGTGGTGTCAGTTTTGTTATAACAAGGCTAAAATGTTTTTGTAATCAAGGAAAACTGATTTCTTGTATCACAAACAGAATGTATGCATTTTTGATTTTGTATTGCAAAGTGCAGTTTCATCTCATTATTTTTAGCAGTATTGTGTAACTTCAGTGTTAGGATAGTTTTGATGGTGCTGCTGATGTTTACATTGGACTCCACTGAAATAGTGTTGCTTAAGCTTTGTGTTGGGTGATGGGCAATGAAAGGTTCTTGAACTAGAGAGTGTGGGTTTTTTGTCCTGTGGGCACATGACACCTCAGTAACATGGAAAGAGTAACCTAAGAAGTAAATTACTTGACTGGATGTTGAAAATTCAATATTGTTTTATTCTTCCATGTTATATTGATAATAAGATAACCCTGAAGCATGAATTCATTCAAGTAATACAAAGTTTGTGCAATCCTGCTGCTTGCATGCTGTCATTCTTAAGTCACTGCAACTCAGAGTTTTCTTACTGATTTCCTGAAGACTTATTTCATCACTGGAATCTCCTCCTGGCCATAGCATAGTTTTTTTATTACTGTTTCTTTATACATTTGTCCCAGAATAAATTCCAACTTGTTGACAGCACAGCCTTGTACTAACAGAGTAGTAGAACTGAAATATTATTATGATAAAACTGCCAAAATGGAGTGGAGGGACACACTGACTGGCTTTTTCCTTAGAAATGGCTTATCTTACCCGTGTTGGGGTTTTGTTTATTTTGAGTGTGGCATGTTTTTAAGTTAGTCTGAAAATGCAATAGTCAACGGATTTCATTTTTAACTTTGTACTATAATCTCAGTGGATGGAGTAAAAATGCTGGTAAATTTTCCACGATTGATTTAACCTCCTGTGTGTCTTAGCCTCCATTCACAGGCCCTGTTCTGGCAGCAGCTGAATCTGGTTATGAGGTTGCCTCCTCGAGTTCAGCACTGCATGTTTGTACTCCTCTAGTGGTGATGGTCCTTTGTACTTATATTTGCTTTCTATCCTAATTCTGTCAAAATGATCAAAGTTATGTTAAATTCTTTAATAATCTTGAATGATTTTTCTGTACCAGATCATTTTGATAGAAACAGATTTACAAATACATTTGTAGTTTTACTGTGAAATCTGATGAGATGGGGATCTTTCCTTGTGATACTTATGGGAAGTTGTGCAGTTAAGATTTAGAAAAATGGAAGTTGGGCAGCTCCATTTTGCAGGATCTTCAGTGCTGTGGCAAGTGAGGATACTGATGAAAGTCAGCAGAAAAAAGGGATTCATTTGCAGTATGTGAGTCTGCCTGTGCTCATGTGAACATTTGAAAGGAAGTTTATGGTTAGAGTTACACAACCATGAGCTGATAAACCCCTGTATTTGCTGACTATTTATTTATACTGATGACTCTGCCAATACAAAATATGGGCAACCCTCAGCAGCACAAATGGACTCATCTTCTCTTCCTACGTACAGAAGAGTGTTAGAGGATGGTCAGGATTTTGGATAGATTAGCATGAGGAAGGATGCACACACTAGGAAGGGGAGCAGTTGATAGTTTTTAGATCATTATTTATTTACAGGAATACTTTGAGCCAGAGTAGTCTTCCCAGATCTGCAGGATATGATTTCCCCATTTACTGTAACCCACTGGCTTTCTTGTTTCTTTTGGCATCACCACAAAAGACTCACGTTTTTCAAACAGCACCTCCCTGCTCCATCCACGTTGTCCCAACTCACTAACATGCAATAAATATGGAAGCACCTCCCTCTAGTTTCCTGCTGGCAGCTTTGTCACTGCAAGTTAGTGCAAGCCTAAGTGAGCCAGGGTGCTTTGAATTGATTCTTCATGCCTCAGTGAATATCAGTCTATGTAGCTGAGATAAAATTGTGTAACTGTTATATTCAATTGCAAGGAAAATTTTCTTCTTTCAAATGATTGTTGGTTCGTGGGCCACTAGCCACTTTTGGCAGCATTATCATGAGAATTGTGAGCCATTCAAATTTTAAGGAAGAGGGGTTTCAAAGCATCAATAAAATAATTAGCATCCTTGAAAACTGCAGTTTGGAAATTACTTTTTCAGGCAGGATGTTATCTCTAGCTATCTCTAGCAAAATTATAGTGCATGTCAATTGATAATACATGGTGAAATGTGTGGAAAAATGTCATTGTAGTCCTGTTACTTCAGTATGCACAGATGAGCTTTTCCTTGGGCTGTTGAGAGCGGGTCATTCATCACATCTTCTAATGGAAGTCATATGTTGTGGAAATGTACTTTAGCTTTTCCTATCTGGGAGAAATAAATATACATTGAAAGGTACAGCTATCATTTGGAGATAACACAATATAAAGGAGCTTTCAGTCATTCTGGAAAGAGTCATAGGCTTTGCTGTAGTTCTGAGAATAAATTTTGTAGAGTCCTTCCAGGTGCATTAATTAAAATTCATCAGAACTTGATAAAGGAAGAACTGAAGAAGGAAGATGCCTGGTGATATGTAGGCATTAGAACCATTGATACCTTTTTTACGTAGTTGTTTAATGGTGTGTCATAAAAAGAGCAGTAGACTCCACACTAGAAAAGCAAGAAGAGTTAATGTATCTTCGTGCATGTAATGCACAACATTCAATCACGATGTTTTATTTTAAAAGAGATTTCAATTCTGCTATGACTGATTCCACAGTATTCCTTGTGTTAAGAAAACGCTAAAAAACCCCAACCAAACAGTTTTAGGTACTATGGGTACTGTAATGTAATCTAGAAAGTTCAATAGGAGCTAAAGCATAAGTGACTTTTATCTAATGCCATATAAAGGTAATTATTTAATCTNGCTGAGAAAATATATATTTATACCTTAGTGAGCAGTATGGTGTACACTGTACAGTTAGATGAACTAGAGTGTGAGACTTAATGGAACATAGCTGGAGGTTATGGTTAAACTCACTTTTATTATAGCCATTTTATACACTGTTAGGATGATTTAATTAGCTAATAAGCAAAGGAAGTTATTTCAACCCTCATCTGTTAAGGGGTTGAAAGAATCAGATGGTCCATATGGCTGCATTTAAGCTTCCTGTTGTGTTTTTTTTTTCACAGTTCAGATATCTTCTTTGTATTAATCTGGGGGATCAAATAAGCCAGACATGCCTTAACTGCCACCAACAACAAAGACAAACGCCTTGTAGCTGTGAGACCTCATGAAAGCCAGACTTTGGTCTCTTTGACCTTTTTAATACCATTTACACGTCTACGGAGTCTATTAGTGACATTTTTCCTGATGTGGAATTACTCACCTTTGAGCTTAGTATAAACTGAGAACTAAAGATTAGATATTTCATGTGACACAAAGTAGATGATGATAATATAGGTTTTATTGAATGCATGATGCTTACATAATATTTAAGGAAATAAACTATTGTAGAATATGCATGGTTCCTGTTTCTTCTGGAGTTTTATTTCACTTAAGATAATCACTAAAAATAACTTACCATAATGGATAAATAGCTCTATAAAGCAATCTTCCATTCAGGAAATTACTCATTACGTGTAATTTTCATGTTCAAGAAGAGACTGAGGTCTATCCTATAACAATACAAATAGTGGCTCTACCTCACAATCTGAATTCCAGCACATTTAGTAGTCTAAATAATCACTATTCAGCTAAGTAATGAGTTACTAAAAAAAAGTGGAAGTGATATGCCTGTAGATTTGCTACATGAAGAGGAAGTTGGCTACCTTGACATCTGTTCCCTAGAAGAACAAATAGTCTTTCATTTACTTTACAGCTTGGCACACTACTAAAATTCGGTTGTCTAACATTTTGGATAAATATTTATGAAGGGTGCCCTGCACAGTTTCCTTGCGAATTAAGAAATATTGGTGGTTGAACTGATGTAAATCTACAGAGGACCAGAGACATTTCTTTTGATCTCTGTCTTACTGAGCCCCTGTAAAAATGAGCAGAAGCTGATAGCACAGTCTCATCTCATAGAGGCTGATCCGCTGAAGAAGTCCTGCAGGACATGGTTTTGCAGAAGGGCACAGTCACAGGTCCTGAGCATGTCACAGATACAGGTCTCTACTTTTCAGTTATTCCATAAAGCATTGGAATTTCTTTGTGGGAATGTATTTCTTCTAAGAAATGAATTTATTACCCGGAAAGTTCCGATGAACTGTGAAATCTCAGCATAGCACCGCAGCCAGCAGGTTTTTTATTGTCTCCTTTATAATATTTTAAAATACTTTAGAAAAGTAAATGAAGAGCTGTGTTTTGCCTTTCATAGCCATGTCTGCATAAAACAGAAGCAGTAAGTTTTGCTGTAGCATGATCTACATCTGTTCTTTAAAACCTGTGTAAGCCAGTAGAGAAGTCTTTGTTTACCTGTGTTTGGTAGTTGAGAAATCAACATTTTTTTGTTCTGACATTCTCTGTCTGACTTGCGAAACTTTAGCGTTTGCAGTGTATCTTTTAGCTACATTAGGAACACAAATGATAGGCAGAAAAAGTCAAGCTGCACGAGACCCACTCAAGTGGGAATAAAGTAATGCCTTGGGTTCCCTGTTACAATTTTGTATGTGAAAGGCATATCCTGTTACATCTATTGAACATTGTGCAGACAAATTTTGTTATCCAATCCTTGCCCATTGTCTCATTTATTAAGTTGTACTTTTGTGAACAAAACCATGGGAATCTTTGCTTCCACTGTTGAAGTACGCTGACTGACATGTCTTAGTGATCTCAGGGGTAATCCTTAATCGTAGCATTGCAATAATACAGGATGGAGGTCAAATGGAGTGGTGACCTGCAATTTTTCAGCAGCAGAAGGCTAATACAAGCTTGCTGTAATGGAAAACGAGTTGTAGAGCGCAAGCAAATTCAGCAAGAGGCAAGAATAAAAGTTATTTTGGTAAAAGTATCAATGTGTGACCACATTTTGCTAATCAAATAAGCTTTCATATTTATAACTAGGGAATTGCTTTGCAGTTTGTCCAGTGATGGGAGGAAGGAGTTTCTTCTCAAAACAAGCAAGAATTTTTTTCACTCATTCAGTCATTGTAGCAGAAAGAAAGGTGGTTCTTAGGTTCTCAAAGAAGGGTACTGACTTAATTTTAATTGATAGCTTGTGGTTGAATCCACAGGCTTCGTCTGCCTGGAAAATGCTGTAACCTGGTGACTGGCAGTCAGTCTCTCCTGATACAGCCATTGCAATAATGATCTGGAAAGAGAAAAGAAGTATCAGCGGTTTTGGGACACCTGGATTCCAATTCTTGTACCAGTGGATTTAAAGAAGAAAAATTAAAACATTTAACTTTAATCCTTCAGTTACTCTAATTGTTTTACTTTTGTGAAAAGAATTATTTTGTTTTCTTTGGATTGAATTGCCATCAGTTTTTGTCCAAGCTTCTTTCTACTGCACTAAGATATTGGGAAAGCAGTAATACTAAGGTGCTGAGTTCAGTTTCTGGTACAAAGCGTTGCCTCTGGTCAGCACACAAATGGCATTTGACTGAGTTGCTTTCATGATTTTGTGGTTTTGTGACTGAACTGCGCTTTTGTGTTGAGTTCTTTAACTTAAAAAGAGCATTTAGTCCTTTTGCTGGAAACCTCACTGTTTTAGGAGTCTCTATATGTGCACACACCTGCAACCCCAAATTCATGAGGACAGACTGGATTTCCTGGCTTCTTTTCTAAACTTTTAATTGAGGAAAAAAGCATACTGTGTTCAATAATAGTGATCTCTCTCACAGTTCAACACAAAGCCTTAGCTGCAATCTTAAGAACATCAACAGATATTCAGGGTTGACATGTGTATGGTTTGGGTCTGTGGTATGTTGTGTGTTTGTGGGGGGAAGCATGAGGTTGTAATTAAGGTTTTACATTGTACTGTGTGGAAAGATTAATGTGTTTGTCTGTAATGTGTTTCTTCATCACTGGGGGACAGGGGAAGTTCTTAATAATGATGACAAGCCTGTCACTGAAAATATGCCGTTTGGGCACTGGTATGAAATTAAGTATTGTCCCATAATTTGTCATATCCTGGATTTGCCTTGTGAATGATGCATTTATTCATCTTTTTTTTTATTCTTTTAACATGGAATTTTTATTAAGAAATTTGACACTAAAGGAAAAGAAGACTAGTACTTCTATTCTTTCAGTTTCAATTCTTGTAACTGAAATTTATAATGGAATATTAATTTTAAGAGTGCGTGAATAAGAGACGTCCTTTTTGAGACATTTGGTCAGAAACTGCTCCCTGTGTCCCGAAATCTCAGATGTTAAAAATTGAAAAAAACATGAAAATATTTATTTTCTTTTATAAATCCTGTAATTTAGTTTATAAAAGGTGCTTTACAGCATGTGTTTATCATCCTAAACAACCGTGCTTGACTTCGTGCTCATGGGCAGCACTCTGAAAAGCAGGCTGGAAGAAATATGGAAACATGCAAAGCATATCACGACTAAATTGAAATACCACTGCTGTTCAATTTAAAGGGCTGGGACAACTGAAGTTGTACACAATAATTAATTGAGGAGGCAAGAATTGTATAACAAAGTTTACTTAATGAAATTTTGTAAGTTTTATGACTAAAGATATTTAAGTTTATTTAGGAAGTGGAGTAAATATTTGGAAAAAGGTAGCTAGTGGAAGGTGTCCCTGCCCATGGCAGGGTTGAAGCAAGATGATCTTTAAGGTCTCTTCCAAGCCAAACCATTCTATGTCTCTTTGATAATTCTGTGATTTTAGAATGTTAGAAAATGAGAGGAGAAGAGAAACATTAGGATGAATAAATTTTTGGTGATTTGTATGGAAAGTGGAAATACCAATGATGTAGCTGAACCAGGGAGGAAATACTGGAGAGAAAAAGAGGTTAGTACTGAGATGCTGGAAAACAATTAGGAGAGTCAGTACTAAAGAGCAGCGCTGTTTCTATATAATTGTTTATTTTAATGTAAAATGTCTTTAAACCAGTTTTTTTCACCTCCGGGATGCTTCGTAATAATCATCTTTTCCCATCAGTGCTCTGGACTGATGCAGTGGCATTTTACCAGTTAAGTGTTTGTGGAAGTTGTTTCACTACAGGGTCTTAGCATAGTTCTCAACTCTCGGTCACCAATAAAGAACCATATGTGAGGTCACTGTTTCTCATGTGATCCTGTTGTTATGATTTAAAAATCGTGTCATTTGATTTCCTTTTAAGTATGTGGCCTATGAGGATTGAGACATTGTCACAACCAGTGCCAAATCCTTCATCCCACAGAGAATGCATTTATGGTGCAAGAACCTGAACTGAGCCTGGATGTTGGCTGGACAACAGGAATTTGAACTGCTCAGGAGTTGTAGGCCCTGGTTTAGGGTTGGGAGATGGGTGTAAAGTCAGCACTGCAGTCTTCTGTCTCCACCCCAGCTGTCCTTCTCCCTCTCACTTGATTCCCACATCCTGCTGTTCCTTCACAGGCTCCTAACACCTTGGTAGCCTCCTTACGCTCTGCATGATGGATTTATATTGTGCCCTCTGGAGATGAACATGTCTTTTTTTTAGTGAGGATGTTTATATTTCAGCTGGCAGTGTCCAGAAGGATGGATGCCTGGGAAAGCCAATGATAAGGGGAAAAGCCTTTGCTGACAATGGTAATGGAATGACATAAAGCGATATATGTACGAATGTGGCAGTGAGAGCAGGGTGCAATAATTTAGCAATAAATTTCTGTGTTTAATTATACACAGATTCAGACCAGATTTTTTTTTCTTCCCAGGCATGCCTATCATGGGAGAGATAGCACTGTAGAAACTTAAAAAAACCCGAGGAAGTTTCTCATGAGTTTTGCTGAATTAGTGACTGAACAATGCTTTAATACACCAGACCTCTCTCTGAGCAAGAAATATTGCAATAAGTTATAAACTTAGTTCAGCTCTGAATTATGCATTGTGTACTCAGGCTATGCTAGACCTATAGTATGTTTATCTGTTGACTTCCACTAAGATTTAGGGTCTATTTTGACTTAATAACTTGCTTTATTTTGTTTGACATGTATTTTATGTCTTCCATGTGCATGGATACATAAGATACACAAACGTGGGTGAGGGTCTTGAGAGAAAGTACAGCACTATAAGTGCTAATAATAGTGGTTGTTGCATAAAAAATAACACATCCCTGTTTTTTTCTTGTGTCTTGTCACCCCTAAACTGGTGTGGAAGCCTTAATAAATGGTAAGAAGCAGAAAATAAAGAAGTTGTCTATAATGCTTTTATTATATTTTACTTGGCAAGTCTGAAACATAAAAAAACAAAAACCAAACAAACCCAACAAAACCAAAACCCCAAAACAAAACAGAACAAAAATTAAAAAAATTAGAAATCTATCTCCTATCCTGCTGACACACAACTATTGTGTCCAGTGCAAAAAATCATTCTACAGAGTGTACAGATGATTGGCATCTTATTCTACACCTCAGTTTTTTTTTCTGCTACTAAGAAAGATCAGTGAACGACTATGAGAGCATATGGAGTGCTCTTAATTTTAGATATTNGCAGATGAAAGTGTACTTATTTGATATTAGAAATTGTAAGAATACATGTGTTTTAGAAAGCAAAAGGTTTTCAGCAGTTTGATCTTTGTTGTTAAATAGAGAAAGATTAAAGCTAAACTACTGTGTCTAGGAATTCTTTGATTTCTACATTATTTCTGTCTTTTAGCTTTTCCACATTTAGCTTCCTTTTACTTCATGGTTTATAAAGGAAGTTGAGGGCAAACTGCTGTTGTTAATGACCCCTCCTGTTTCAGAGCAGAGCTGAAGCTAATCATTGCTTTCTTTGAGATGTATATAAGAAGATTAAATAGAAAAAATTGGGACTTTTAGTGGAGGAAGTATAATCCTCAGGGTTTGTTAAAGTTTTAACTGAGGTGACAGGGCAATCCTTGCCATTCTGTCAAAGATGATAGAGGAATAAACAAAAAGAAAAAAATTCCAGAAACAAGTCCAAAACAAGGAAGAAATCTGTCCAAAGACAGCTTTCAATCCAGTGGAGTTCGTAGGGGAAACTGGGAAACTCACATTGCTTTGGTCCCGCTTTTCTGAAATGTTGTGCAGCTCCAGAAGTTCTGGTAAAAAGCACTAGTGAGAGCCTGTGTGGGGAAGCTGATTTTAGGGTGTTACTGTGGCCGTGCTGTGGCTGTTTGGTATATTTGAGAATTTGTCTGCTTCCTGTTCTCCACCACAGATGAGCAGCTCTGAGTGCAGAGCTGTGAGTGTGGAATTGTGGGGGAAGACTGGAGGTGTGTTTGTTCACCTGGTTCCTTTTTATTAAGTCCATGGGCATCAAAAGACAGACCCTGAAAACAGTGCAGTGTCTCTTGAGACCATCCATCCTAGGTCAAGTGAAGGCTATGAAGTAAATATCATAAAATGTTTTATTCTGCAGACTAATTTTCATTCTGTACAGAATGAGCCTTCTGCTATGGGTCGAAATGTTGCTAATACGGACATGAGCAACAAAAAGAGCTTATAAGTAGGTGGTTCTGTAGGGTAGGGTTTTTCTAATTGAGGTGGTTGGCATCATAATGAATAATTCAGACCAGCCTTCTCCTGAGAGACTTTGGTTTATGCATTCTGGTGTAGAAGACAGATGTGAGTGATTTTTACAAATGCTGACTCAAATTTAATGGAAAGCTGTTAGAAAGGTTAGCAGGAATGCAGTGTCAGAAACACTTATTAACTGAGGATGATCTTCCTGTTCTACAGAGCAATCCGAGTTTGAATTCTAGGAATTGTAGAAACTGCAGCAATACATCACTATCTGAGGCAATTAACCTTGTCAGCTCTTGTTAGCTGGGATGCAGCTCTGAGCCAGTGGAGCTGGACTCCTCACACTTCAGAGTTACTTCATTTGTGCTGTGTCAGGGCTGCACACAAACCCTTTGAGCCAGAAAACCTCATGTGAAGCAAGATAGACCTCACTGCCATTCTTGCCCTTGCTTAATTGACTGCTTTACCTGTGGGTCTTGGTTTACAAAGCCAATTTCACCTTTGTATTACTGTGTTTATCATATTGCCTGACACTGTAGCTTTTGACAGGCTAAGGAAGAAGCATATCTGGAGAATACTCTATTAAAACACTGAACTATTTGTGGAGACTTTGCAATGGAAATATCATTTATCTTCCTATGCAGTGATTTCAAGATCAAGCTGAGGGCGTTGTTCCGGGGAATGTAATATGATTATCCTTTCCTTGGGAGCTGGACAATATATCCTTTTTGAAAAATGATTATATATTGATGACTGAAAAAGAAAACTTGACAAACTGCAAAATAACACCCCTCTTGAGAAAGTTTGTGTGATAAAATTATTACATCCCAGTATAAATTCACTATTGCACTTTTTCCAAATTTTTTGATCCCTGGGAAAAAAATTATGTGATCAAAATAAAACTGAAGTGTTGAAAGTAGAAAGTCTTCCTTACCTGATATTAAAACCATGGCTTTTATGATTTCAGGATTTTATCCAATATTTTGTCATGGTTTGTTTTTCATATACAAAATTAACTTTGAACTGCTGTTTCTCCACTAAAAAAATACCAAGTTACAGTGTATCTATTCATTTAGAAACTGAGAAAAAATTCTGTTAATACACTCCTGAGTAAAGATCTGTTAATTTTTCTATTCTCCCTTTGTGTTGCATTCCTCTAAAAAAGAAGTGAGGGAAGAAAGTGCTTAAGAAATATTTGTAAGTCAATACTGTTTGGGGGTTTTTTAATTTTAATGCAACCAAACTAGAATCCACCCCTGCCAATGCTTAAGTATTACTTGAATTTTAGAATGCAAATACTTCCCCTGACTTTTGTCATGTACATTTGTAACCACTGGCAGAACCAAAGCTTCTGGATGTTCCGAAATGGGAGCTGTAAACTTCATTATTAATACAGAAAATTATGTTTAATATGTCACTGAGAAGAAAAACAAAATTCAGAGTTATTTCACGAAGCTAGTAGAGGAAACTTTGTAATCTCTGTTGAAGATGATGCTGTAAAAATTGAAACTGATCAAATACAGACTTACCATATATAGTTTTTTTAAGAGGAAAGGCGTTTTCCTAGGTGAACAGGGACATTATTTATTGACAATATATGTCTGCACAGTAAGGGATAATAAATCTACATAGAAAAGCAGCCACAAAATAATTTTACTATTACAGTTGGTGTCCTGGGCCAGATTAATCCCTGTTTTTTTTTTTCTGGTAGATCAGTAGAGTGGCACTAGGGATTCATTTATCGCTTGTAAAAACACCCATTCCTCAACTGTAACTCCCAAAGCCATCACCTTCTCTTGTATCAGAATATGGTCAAATGTTGTGTATCTGTGTATATGTATGCTGATTTTACGTGCCTTTTGGCAAAAGTTACCATAACATACCATTGCTCATTCCAGATGTTGTAAAAAATAAAACCCTTAAGCTGGAATTGCAAACAGAGAAGAACTTGCAGTTTGGATATTTTTGCATCCCTCGAAATCTGAATGCCTTACGTTGCAGTCAGTCCTGTACAGGGGTTTGTGAAAGCCAGATTTCCTAAGTTCTCCAAGTAAGATAAAGTTTTTGCAGTTGTGGAATGTTTAGTTCTAAGGTCTAGTATTTCTGCTCTTGCTGTATGAGAAGCTGACACTGACTTCTAATGGGTGAAAGCTGTCTGAGTCACAGATCCACATATAAGCATGAAAACATTGCTGTCTAAATTGCTCAGGCTCCTTGTGGAAATTTTTACTCAGGATATTTTGAATTTAGGAGGAGGAATAAAGGTGTTTCTCCTTAGCAAAAAAAAGTATATTGTTTTAAGTGGCATAATATCTCTATTTTATATACATAGATCACCCAGGTACTTTAAGTGTCATAACAACATCAGTGTAGGTAACTTGTGTGATGTTCCTAATGCAATTCTTATTTGGTGGATTAGAGTTGATATAGAGAGACAAGCAGATCTGAATAATTGTGTATGTATCTACACAATTAAGAAACAGATCTTTAATATTTTCTAGAAGGACAGGCTCAGTGATGGAAATCTTTTTCATGACATGATCTAGAAATATTATCAGCACCACCTTCTGTGATTCATACCTTGGGTCACCTGGCATAAGCAAGTTCCTGTAGATCTATCACTAGGTATAAAAGAGAGCTTCATGAATGTAGGTCGTCTTCTTTTCTTTCCTCTGGAGCAGGAGTGTCTTCATTACTCAAACTCTCAGGAATGTTTGGTAGAAAATGTGCAAACAAGGTGTATCACTGTGTTGAAAGCACATGAATCTCTATAGAGCACCCCTGATGGTGAAGAGTTGAGATGTGATTAGCAATGTGTTCTGTTTGCCATGGATTGGTTACTCCTTGCCATGGTATATTTTTCAGAAATTCCCTTGAGTTTCTGTCTGTATGTTAAAATGTTTAAACACAATTTTTTTTCCTAAAACAAATTTTAGGTATTTTTTTCCTGTTTTTCCTTTCAGTAGCTTTACCCAAGTGATTTGTAGAACCTAGGACAGAGTCAAGAGGGACATAATTATCTCATGCCTGGTCCTCTGACTGTACTGGGCTGTTAGTACTGGGCATGTCAGTTCTGGACTAGTCAGCACTAGACATGAAAAAGGGAAGCTGTGTTCTGGAGAGGTTGTTAAGAGTGCAGTGAGCAGGTAAGGAGATCAGAGGTGTATGACCATTTTCAGTCATCGTGTCCACAGGCACATAGCAGCTCTCTTTTATACTATGCATGTTATGTTAACAGTTCATCTTTCTCTGAAAGCCCTGCCCTGCTTGCAGTTAGCAAAGATTCATTACCTCCACTCCAGCATTCCATGTCTGCACGGCAAGAGGTGCTGACTTATCTTCCTGTTTCCATCCTCTGCCTTCAAACGTGCCTAATGCATTGCCTGTTGACAATAATCGTTTCCTTGGTAGCCTAGATTTCTTTTGCATATGTTGGCAAGGATATAAGGATATAGAAGTATAAAACTATATTATCTTATATAATGTCGAATTCTTCAAATACCATTCACTTCAGCAGCAATATTGGAGATGAGAGATGTTACGCATCCTTTTGTGGAAGTATTTTTATGATTACAGCATGGAGAGAGAATATATTAATTTTTTAAATCCTCACTGGTGTCAGTACAAAATTTCCTTGTGGTGTGTTAAGATATTAATAATGAAACTGCCTTAAGTGTTAGTTGACATGGGATCATTTCAAGATACATATGTTAATGAGAGTAGTCTGTCCCACAGACAGCTTGGAGGAGTTTATTGAAATTCAGAATACTTACAGGCCAGTTAGTCAAATTTGCGTCCCAAAAGCTGTGAGCTGCAGCTAAATATTCGATCTTACTACGGCACATTAAAATTATTTCTCAAATTTTATGCAGCAGTTCTTTGTTACTTAGCGTAGTAGTGAGGAATTTATAAATAAATAATAAGAAGACACTGAATTTTTTGAAAGTAATTTTTCCTGAGAGGAAAATACAGAATGAATGACTATCATAATTCTAGATATTTTAATTTATAAAAGAGATTTTAAATTATATTAGAGAGATCACCCTCTAATATTTAATTGGAAGAAAATTAAGATAGAAACCAAGTTTTTTGTTAGTTCACATAATTTTTTTTTTTTTTCCCCTGTCTGTGTTTTGCAAAGTTCAGCAGTCGAGCATGACTTAAAAAACAGTAAAGTTCCCTTAGGGACACTTCGGGGATTAGAGACATACTGTAGTAGAAAATGTAAACATGATAGAGCAAAGAGCAAGGTCATGCAGAACACTGTCTGTTAGCAGAAGATCTTAAAATTGATTCACTGCTTCTCTATAAATTCTCTCTGCAGAGGAATACTGATCTCTGACACATAGACTGGGTGATCATTCTTGCAGGAAGGTTTTGCATAAAGTACAGTTGCTGAAGAAGACTGGAAGGATGACACTTTCAAATAATCAGTTGTGTTATTCCAGTCTAGAATTAACAGTCTCAAGTGTAAAGGCTTGTTAGATTTAAAACTACCAAAATAAAGTGAGTTACTGTGACCTAAAGAAGTTTCTAAAGTTGCGAGGAGTATAGGTTTTTACTGTGCTTCAAAGAAGGGCATAAAGTGAAGCCCAGGTGAGGACTAGTGCAGTATAATTGATCTAAGGTACCAATAAATCCCAAACTCCTTTTGGCACGACTTTTGGCCACGACATCAAAAGGTACCATTTAGTTTTAATATAGAATTGGTTTTCTTTAGGTGTGTTGCCTTTTAGAGCAGTCAGGCATCATGAGTGTGTGTGTTCATCACCTCTTGCAAATCATTATCACCATGGTTTTAGTTTGGAACAATATTTCTCTGACTGTCTGCCCACATTTTTGAAAGTGATAGTGAGCTTATCTCCTGTGGGCAGCACAGACAAGTGACTGACTCTCATATGGGTCTGAATTAACATCCACTATAGAAAAGGCAGGAGTGCCACGTCTGCCTGCTGATGTTGAGGTTTGCCACCAGAAGTAGGGAGGATTACAAAGGATTTTAATTTTCTAAGGTATCCTTTCTTTAACCTGCTGCATCATTCCATTTTTTGAGTATCAAGCTTTTGAAAAGGACCGGTTTGTTCTGTTTAAGAGNTAGTTAAATGTTTAAATTGTGCTGTGATTACCTTAAAACTTTTTTTTTTTTTTTTTTTTTTTTTTTTTTTGAGATACACTTCTTAGTCAGGGAACAGAATAGAGATATCAGGATGCTCAAACAACTGATAGTTGCTCTTATCTGAAGATTAAATAAGATTCTGGGAAACATGAAGAATGTTGCAGAATATTTGTGACCCTTTACCAACTCCTACAACCACAAATGGATGGGATTTGAGGGAGGATCTTACAAGTAGGAATCTTTCTGTTCCTGACCAGCAAAGCACTTAAGCACTTACTCAGCTGAAGCATGTGGGTGGTTCCACTGAATCCACATCTGATTTGCTGTTGAGAAAGCAGATGTTTAAATGCTTTAGTGAACAGGGGCAGACCACTCTGTGGCTTTCAGGACTTGACCCTAGTAGTCAAGAAAAAAATTCTCGAAGGGATTCTGTAGACTTGGAGTATAATTCCTAATGGTGAGGGCAGGTTTTTGCCTGCATCTTTCCACATCCTTGACTCAATGAACCATTGGAGTCACTTGTTTCTGTTAAGACTTGTATATATGTATGTACCTCTTTTACAGTGCTTCTCACTTCCCCTGTAAACTGTGTCTTCGGTAATCTGAAAAACTTCCTTTGCTAGTTGTAACTCAGTGGCACTGAATGGAAGTTTTTGGTTGTTTGTTTAATAATGGGCATGGGGGGGACTTCACATTTGGGGTGAAGAGAAAACCATGTTTAATCAGTGTATTTCAAATATATTATACAAGGAAATAATCATAATCCAGAAATTCTAGAATAGGGAAATGATAGAAATTCTGGGTAGAGGTTGAAATTCTGGATAGGAAGATTATTTTGGGAGCTTTGATCCTGGTGAAAAACCCCTGAGCAGAGATCAGTGCAAAGTCATTTCTATAATTCTCAAGTTTTAGATGGACCTCTTCATTCTGTTGCAGTTGTCTGATGTTAAATTTCTTTCTGTTAGAATTACTGATTTTCAAATGCTCATTTGAAGTAGAACAGTTGTTAGTCTAACTTTTGTAATAAAGATTGGATTTTATCTAGTGCACTTTTGCTTTATCACAGTTGCTTTCTATTATTAAAGTAGAATATGCAAATATATACTTTGTTGCTGCATTATACATGATTAACTCATAGCACAGAATCAGTAGATTTGAATAAAAGCTACTGTGTATAAAACAAACCTGCAGATTTAATAAGCTTTGGAGATAACCAGCTATTTTTAGTGCATTTGGCTAAATGTAAATATTTTGCTCAATAATGGGTGAGGGTAGAGGGTACTGCCATCTTACATGCGTGAGATCAGTAAGGTGGAACTTTTATTTTGGATGATTTTGCCTTGAAGATTAATTAGCTGTACACATGCTGTGCAATTACAATTTTAATAGCATGACCAGCTTTGAAAAAAAGAAAATTGGGTTCTTGATGTCATTGGAGAAAGAATCTGGAGAACAGCAGTATAAATGGGTGAAGAAAATGCCTGGTGCTCTTTTTCATTTATCCAGATCTTCCTTTGTCCCTGTTATCTAAACCCTGTTTGTCTGAGACATGTACCTGGTCCCATTGGCTCTAAGAAAAATGGATTTCTTTCCTTTTCACTGCTTGCTCAAGTAACAGGACTGGGTGTCTCCTGAACTCACTTTTGCTCTGTGCTTCAGTCTCCTTCCCTTGTAAGTCATTCCATATGTTTATTGTACGTGTCAAATTGTTCAAACTGTTATTTCTAGATTGTTTTATTTAAGATTTATTTTTAAACTGGCAAATACGAATTTAGTGATCCTGCCTCTGTGTGGACCAGTGTTGACACCCTGTGGCTAACTAGATTAAATCACAGAGGAGTATTTAGTAGGGGTATCCTGAGGGACCTCTCCCAGGCTTTAGCCACTGTTTGAATACAGTAGTCTCATAACTGAGCTGTGTACTAACTGTGCAGCAGGTTTCTGCTCTCATTTCCTCCAGGGAATATGTGAAAATAGTACAATAATATATTGAATAACAACTGAACTTTATGGCCACTTCTCCTTATCCTGATTCGGTACCCTTTAACTGCTTCTATGCTAAAGGAAGAGCTGGATTCCAAGTGTGCAAATGCATTATGTGTTGTGTGTCTTTCAAACAATCATAAAATCAGTGTTCTATTCATTGACCATTCCAAACATTCAGTTTCAAAATCTTTAAGTCTTTCTTATTGCTGTTGTGAACGTGGCATTTCTCTGGAAATTGTTGCTATGTAATTTATTTTATATTATTTATTTTATATCTGAATGTCTGTCTTTGCACTCAGTGCTCAGTGCTTCAACCTTAAAGCAGGAAATTCAGAGCAGCACCACTGACTGCAGAGACTTTATTCAACTGGGAGTAAGGTGTACTTTAAGCACTGATAAAAATACAGATTTTTAATAACATACATTTGACTTTTACTCTGGATTTAAGGCATCGTGTGAAAATGTAAAGCCTGGATGTTATTTTTTGTTATTTAGCTGTGTAATGATGGCTTAAAAAGAAATTATGTACCACTCAAAGTACTTTTTTATCATTCTTTAAGGAAACTCTGTAAGTGAAGCCAAGGATTAAAGAAAACCTCAGAATAATTTCACCATTCATGAAGTCAAAGGCTGAATTTTTGCCAGTAGTTAGTGTGTTCATTGAGTAGTCATGAACAGGAAATCATACCCTCTTCAGGCACTCAGGTGAAGTGATGGTCCTTACAGCATAACCTCATGGACTGGTTCACATCAAGATGTGCAGTTTTTTCTCTCCTTCCTTCATCCCTGTTCCTCTTTCCTCCCTGCTGCCTCCATTGGGAACGCTCTCACACCAGGTCTCTTAAGCTGCCCAGCACAAAGGAGGGGAAAGAGGGAATCTCTCTAGGGAGCAGGTGCCAAGCCATTTAAGACTTTGTGGGTCAAAACGAGCACTTTCAGTTTCACCCAGACGTCGGCAGGCAGCCAGTGGAGGTCACAGAGTGTTGGTGTAAAGATCTTTGTCTAAAACACACGATTTGCTGAATGGATTGCTGCCTCCTGCATTAGCTCAGATATCCCCTTGCATCAGCCCTGGAGTCGCCTCGTGTTGAGCACATCACAGTCGTTAGCCCAAGAGGGCACTTTAGACTAATTCTTACCCAGCTTTACATCTCCTACAGTGCCAGGGTATGTGGTATTTAAATCAGAACAGTTATGATATTGGTTATTGACCTGGCTCCATTGAGAGCTGCCTGTTCTCTGTAACTACCACCTAGAAACCTTCCCCCCTCCCTTAAATAAACTGTATGTCAGCTTTTTTGGGACATTGTACCCACTGATGCCACATGACTTGTGTTATCCATTAAGAATAATCATTAAATCTGTTAAAGCTTCTGTGATTTCAATTTTTTTTTATGATTAAAGGAATACCAAAAAAAAAAATCTGTATTCTTGGGTTTAACTGAGGAGTTCTGTGGCAGTGTATTTTTGGAAAATAGCTAGTTGAGCCTTGTTCCTCCCTGTCTTTCCGTGGGTAATTCACTGCACCAGTCCTTGAGGTGAAGTTATTTTAATGTGGTCTATTTGATATTTCTCCTTTCATTTTAACCTTTAAGGCTGGGCAGAAAGCTGCCCCTCTGTAGTGCTCTGTGGGTCCCTGACAACCCCCAAAAGATTCTTCCACTTTAAATAACACCACAGTCCAAAAGGCTCTGTCACTTCAAATTTATGCAACCCATGCTGCTTTTGCTGTACTGAAGATTTTTCTTATGGTTTTGAGGGAGAACAGGTCTGCCTTGTGAGCTTTCCACGCTATCTCCCTTTAACCTCTCAAATCTCTTTGCCTTGTTTCAAGTTTCATTACTTATACTTTGACCAGCTTTACTTGTTGCCAGTTTTAGACTTTCGCATTCCAGTTATTATATTCACTTGGGAATAAAAGCTTGGTGTGCTATAAATTTACTTTTCTTTTACAAGAAACAGAATATAGTTCTTTGGAAGTTAATCTATTGTCCCCATTCATCTGATAACCTTTGTGCTGGTTTTTTTCTTTGAGAAAGTGAGTGAAAACATATTTTAGTGTTCTTGTAACAAAGTATTTTAGTATAAGAAACCAAAGTACATGGATTTACTGTATTTGAATATAGTCTTATATGCAAGGATCTCGAAGACATAGCATTTAGAAATTTTTAGACAATGGTCAACAAATTTGACCAAAACACAATGTGGATTCTCTTTTAATTTTTTCCTTTTACCATGGGAAGATGTATTTCTTTTCTCTTTATGTGCATTACTCTTCATAATCCCCCATAAAACTTGAAAGTGTCAGTCATCTAGGTAATTGAAAACATATAATAAATGTAAGACTTGTTTAGTTGTTAAATTAACTACTGCGTACATTTAAAGACAAAAGTTTATAGCAAAAATTGTTTCTTCCCAAGTATTTTTTAATTCTAATTATGCACTAAGGAAAAAAAAATAGATTTTACAGTTAGTGAGGTTAAAATACTCTCTTATGTTTAGTCTTTCATCTTGAGTTTTGAGAAGATGAACTACCATGTTTATCATACTTATTTTGACCTTAACCTTTTTTTAATGAAAGAGACTTAAAATGTCCCAGCTGGCATGTCTCCCACTGTTGTGAAAAAAAAAAGAAGAAAGAAAACTTTGAGTAGCTCTTCCTGTGCAGTAGTCGTAGCAGGCTGAATAAAATCATATAATATATTAAGCAGAGAGTCAGTAATCTGTTATTTGGAGATGGAATTTGAGACATGTCTTGCCCCAGATTGTTATGAAACCTATGAAGAAATGCTGTAGAGAGAAAAAAAAAGTCATAAAATATATTATTAATTATGCAAAAGCATTAAAATATGCTATATTTTTATAATTTTGCATCAATAAATACAATCCCAACAATCATCATAACGTCTTCATGCTTTTAATGTAAGGTAGTTTGGCTCAGTGCAAGGTTTATATACCAGACCGTTAAGTCTGAACTAGGACATTCCCTGTGTTTTGAGTGGAATTTACAAAATGTGTACCAGCTGGAGATCTGATTCAAGGAACGTGATGGAAACCTCTGTACATTGCCTACAACAGCACACTGAAATTACAGGTGAGAATTAGCTCTGGGAATGTGTTCTGGTATGAGGATCAAAAGGGCATCACTTCACATAAATCAGCAGATTCTGCATGGGTGCAAAAGTAATGAAATACAAAGATTATCTTTCTTTTTTAATTAGTTTATGTTTTTTTTCACAAGCGTGTCTTGCATCAAATTTAAAGGAGATGAGGTGTAGTCATTGTGCTGTCTGTATCAGATGTCTGTTAGTGAATATTGGCTGAGAGCACTTCTGAATGGAGAACACCTTGCTCCAGATCGCTTCCAGACACATGTGGGAACCAGGGAAAGGCTTCCCAGATAACAGCAGCATTTGGTCACGGTCAGAGATGAGAAATAATTGAGTGCCTTGGGCCTCATTCTAGTGATGAGCATTCTGTTCTGGTCCTCAGAACCTGAAATGTATGCTTGTACTTTTTGGCAGTTCTAGAAGAGTAAATAACACTTCTTCCTTTGGAACAAAGGGAGAATCAAGCAGACAGACCCTGAAGCTTATGAATAATGTTTAGGAGTAAAAGTTTTAGGAACTCCTTATAGGAGTACTTTACCTAAAAGTTGTTAGTAGCTACACACTCCAGCTGTGTGTGAAACCTGTGTATGTTGCTGATTCTGTTATATGCAGAATTAGAATTTTATCTAGATAAAAAGTTCTATTCTCTTAGAGTACTAGAGAGAGTGTTCTTCCTGAGTCCATTAAATTTATCCATGCTTTATAAGTATTACTGCTAATTAGTGCAGTATAAAGTTGTTGAAAGCCCTACTTGAAAGCCACACATCAGCAAATGCATGCCCTTGTGCATTAATGGAACATGTTGGTAACATGGACTTTACTCAATGTGTTCAAAATCCGTGGGAAGTTCCTCTGGATTATTTGTGATGTCAGTATTTCAGCTGTTCAGCTCTAATACTTCAGCTTTTCTGACTTTTCATTCAAAGGCTAAATACGAGAGAGGGTGATTTTTTTTTTTTTTTTAACAGGACTGAAATCCTTTAATTTATATGTCATGCTTGAAGTTGTGTGCAGTTGTGGCAGTGACCTGGAAGGAGCTGTGACTTTGGTCAGGCTTGTGGCATCAGTTTTAGACTTTGGTCAGGCTTGTGGCATCAGTGTTAGCCTGATACATTATTGGATCAGAGGGACAAAGGCTTGTGAGTAGGAGAGAGATTCAAGACTTGTCCCTCAGCTAGTTTATTATTCTTGGTAAAAATCATAAATGTTGATGGAGTAAGATTGGCAAATTTGTTCTTTATGAATGATCTGAAGTAATTACAGGTTAATAGTCCAGAAACCTATAATTTGTTTAAAAGCCTATCAGGTAGCAGTATTTTTTAATTCAGTGTCTTCTAAATAAGAAAAAAGTAAATGAATGAGATATAATTATCTAAAAAGGGCTTACTTGAAAGCTGTCAATGTCCTGGTAACTTGAAAAAAAAGCACCCTCAACAAATATTAAAGAAATATACCGTATTTAAGCATTAGAGGTTCATTATCCTATAAGTAGATATCCTAATTTATTTTTCTCTTTGTGACACTATTGCGTGAGAGATGGGTAGTGGTGGAGGGATGTTTAAAAGCTTGGTTATGGTGGCATTATGTAACAGTCACTTTTCAACGCAGTTATAGTGTTTCAATTTGCAAATTTTACATACTAAAAAAAAACCTCAGTCCAGCAAGCTGCAAACTTTTAAAGACTTTAAATCTGCCAAATTATAGCCACTTATTTTTGCCTGACATATTTTCAGCTTAGACCCACATAGGAGCTGCCAAACTTGTTTCTTTTCATTACCTGTTCTATGTCTGGCTCGAAGTTTAGATTTTAGAAAATGGAAAAAAGCTGTTTGTGAAATCACAAGGCTCTTGAGCTCTTAGTTTCCTCTTAGTATCAACGTTTATTTATTTAGGTTTGGGCTGAGTTTCAAAAGATTGAAATTGGAAACAGAGAAGGTGACTCTGAATACCATTTATCTGTATGTAAGCGAACATTCAATGTACATTTAATTTAAAAAATTGCTGTTTCCTACAAGGGGGAGATATTTTTCACATTGTTAAAACATTTTTAGAGGTCACTAGGTGGTCATGTCACCAGCAGGGAGTTTTTGTTTGGCAGGCTGCATTAGCAGTTAGTAACAAATGCCTCCCATGATTCTGCGTTCAAAAGGAGTTGCTTTGCAAGTAACAAATACTTACAACCTGAGAACTGAAGTATAAAAAGTAGTGACAGGGGAAAATGTTTGGAAATGTAAAACAGCATCTTTAGTGGCCAAATTGGAGTGTTTAGGGAGTTGAAGATTACATATCTACTTTATACTTGAGCTTGGAGTTTACAGAAGCAATAATATTTTCACTACTGCAGTTGTGAGTCTTATCATTTCTAAAGAACTGTAAATTTGCAGCTTACAGAAGTCCTTGTTCTGGGCTGTAATTAACTCTTGCAATGTAATTGTCATCAGAGCCTTCACACTCGTTTTAAATTCTGTTTCCTTATGTGGATTTGCATATTTTATGAATGCCTATAAATATTATGACTTAATTTTCCTCAGCTTTAAAGTGTTTTAAAAATTAAAATGAAATAAAACCGAGTAACACCAAATGTGTACAGAAGGTTTGGCCAAATCTACACTGGGAGTGAATGGAAGCCATGTTTGAGAAATTCTTTGTAATCTCTTACTTTGTTGTCTTTCTGGATTGAGATATGGTGTGTAAACATTTGCTAGTAAGAGTACAATGGAAATAGTATTTGGAAAGTAAAAGTACTGAGAGTTGGACTGAAAATATCAATTTGTTCTATTTGTAATACAATGCATTTTTAAACAAATGTCATTAGTAGCTGGAACAGCTAAAGATTTCTCCCCTTAAATATAGGGTTCATTTTTTCGTGATGAATGTAATAGAGACATTCTGGTTATTTCAATGTATCGTTTAGGCCCCATGCAAAAGAAATCAGGGAAGGACTCTAGAAGAAGATTAATGCCCATGGTGATGCTAATCTGAAGCAGCTGCGTGACTTAGGACTGCATTGATTCACACTTAAGCTCTGACCCTGGCAGCTCTCCTGTTGTATTGCCAAAGTCTCCACAGTCCCTTATGCACTCAGATGTCCTTGATGGGCTGCCTGTATTTTTCATTTAAACTGACCATGTCCAGAGTGAGAACTTCTTGGTGGGAGAGGATCTGTTGCTGGACACGCTGCCTTCCCAGTTTCACATGAGGTGCACCTTCTATGGAGAGTCTGCAAGGGATGGACAAAGCCAGAAGCAGGATGAACTGGACACATGTGGTCTTTTCCTCTGGCACCTCGAAATACATGTTTTCTTAAAGCAGAGCTTTGCATGTCTTCAGGAGAGTCTCTTGTTGATGGACAGTACTGAAAGTCTGCAAATGGAGAATTCCTCTGAAGGATGGCAGGATGAGATCTGCGAGTAATCCCATCAGCTCACCTTTACACTCCACTTCCACAGGAAGGAAACTCTAGAATATATGAGATAGAAGAGAGTTGCTGTGCCCTCTGATCCTGTGACCTTGTTAAAACCAGGCCCCCAGTCTGGATGAGCTGCAGAATAATGTGCGCCAGCTGTGCAGGCTGCATGTAGCATTGGGAACCAAGAATCTTTGACAAAAAAAGGTGCTTGGAAAGGCACTTTAGGCCAATTGATACCACATGGTGACCTTATGAGGACTAGAGTCCTTGGGGTCCCTTTTCAGAATTAGACTTGGACCAAATCTAGCAGCTGGATTTTTTTTACTCTGGAGGGTTGCTGTGGTTTAGTTAGCTATACTATCACTTGTCTATATTGAATAGGAAAAGACCATGCCTGGAATTCTCAATATCTCTATTTTATTATACTCAGAAGACACATTCTGATAATTTTTTCTGGGGATTCCTGGCAGGAGCAGTATGAAACCTAGTCCTTACCTCAAGCTCTGCGGTACTGGAGTAGCCTGTGCATTGCAGTGGTTAGGGCTCGTGAAGATGCAGGAGAGCGTTTTCACAGCTCCATGGGCCAGTGACAGATCAAGCAAGGAGCAAAGGACTTGAGTTTCTCCTGAGTGAGTTTTACCTGTTGCTCTAAACTTGCCAGCAACAGAACCTCTCCTGTTCCCAGTTAGAGCATGGACATTCTGTTCAGGTGACCTGGTCTGGCTCCTGATTATGTTTATCTTCATTTTTGGGATATAATCACACAATACCTGGAAGCTGTGGTGGTGTTCTGGATACTGGCACAGTCTGTGGCTAATGAGATTTACTTAAAATATTTTCTTGATGAGGATTTCCTAAACTGTGGTCTTAGCTGATTGGAATAAACAATGCAGTCCAAGAGTTTCATGGCCCCTTGTAGCTTTCTCACAGATTCTGTTTCTGTGCAAAAAGGATTTCTGGGATATTTTGAATGTTTTTCAATAACTTCATTTTTCTTTCATCAATTAGGCTGAAGTTACAGGGTTTTTTTAAGAATATGTAGGCACATATTTTGCTATGTACATTATGAAATAGTTTGGTGGGTTTGTAATTGTATATTAATGAACAGTAGTTCACCTTGAAGGTAACAACTGAAAATTGGTCTGTGAGTTGGTAAATGTTGGGAAATGCTATTTCTTCTTTTGGTAGCTTCTCTGCTCTCCTGCAGCAGCTGAGGTTTTGCTGCTGGAACACATTAATTTAAGGTGACTTGTATTAGATCCATCTTTAGAAAATGAATGCTGCAGCTTTTTAACTAGCAAATTTTATAATAACATGTTTAACAAATCACCAGTGAGGTGCAGTAGTCATTGTCAGTAATCATTTCTTTGCAGACTTGGAAATAGTTGCTGAGTCTCTATCCTGTTACTTGAAAAATTAAGGCCTCTCCCAACAAGCAAAACATATGCTTGGGTCCTTGGAGGAATTTAAGCTGTTTCTGGAAAGGAGTTGGGGGCATGGTTGGTGTTCTGGCCATCTCTGAATTTAAGAATTGGTCATTTTTAAATGCAGTGTTAAACTTTAGGTACTGTTTTCAGCAGTTTTGATTGTGCTCTGATTTATTCATTTTACTGTATTATGACTGCTAGTTTAGTTACCAGATAATGATACAAACCTAATGATACAAACCTACACAGGTAAACTGCTCTGATAAGCTCTGCCAGATAGGTTTTAGGTTTATCCAGTTTGTCCATCAATTGTCTGTGTATCAGCTGGCTGGAACTGGGGATGCTGGGGTGCATGGGGCAGAGATTTCAAGCCAGCCACCTTCCTGGCCAAGTGACAATGCTGGCACAGCTGCAGGGTGCAGAGGAGCTGTTGGTGCTGAGATTTTTAAGTGGAAGTGGCAGCAGAACCTGCTAAGACAGAAGACAGGAGGGAGCAGCATGGGGTTGTGAACAGGAAGGGTGTCAAGTTGGATCACTGGGAGGGACATTATCCTTGAGAGATTTTCAGATGCAAAAAGGTTGGCAACTAGTGACATTGATTACAGTCAAATGGAAAGAATTAAAAAATTACTCTCAATTTAGTATTCCAGATCCATCAAAAATCCACTGGCTAACACCAGGATTTGATTGTAACCAATGAGAGTTATTTTACCTGTTGAAAAAATAGCTATTGAGGTAATACTTGTTAGCAGTTCCTCCTTTTATTATATTGTGCATGTGTCTTATTCACTGCATGTGTCTTATTCACTGTATTGATTCCAGAGAAATAAAAATAGTTTTCTTTATTATATGAGTGGCTGAGACAGTGACTTCTTAGAAAACATATTTTTTGGAGGTGTTGTCAACACGTGTGAAACTGTGTTCCCATACACTTTGCTGATTTGCTTTTCACTTAGGTAGTCAGCACTGATGTGATGAGTTCCTTGTTCAGCTCTCTTGCTTCAAGCTACTCTGCTTCCTATAAATGTGAACTGAATATGTCAGCCTTTATAAACATCATATGGCCTCTGTTCCTCCCAAACAATTGTAGCTGTTAGTAATTGTTCATTACAGAGTAAATTCCACTAATGTTCAGAAGCATGGAAGTAATTTGGGGAGAAACATACTTTGTTCTTTTGTACTTTGTATAATACCAGTCTCTGCCTTAAGGATAAGCTGAAGTCAACCTTAACTGTAGAACCATGAGCAGTGTTCATGAAGTAGCTTGAAAATGAGTAGAACAATCAAACCAATTATGTCTTTGCCAGGATTTTAATACTTGAATGTAGCTTTAAATGTTTTAAATATTTTATGTATTAGATTTTTACACAGTGTATCCCACATTTAAAAATACCTCAATTCTTTGTTAATGAAAACTTTGTTTTCTGTTATTAAATCAGTGGGTTTTGTGATGAGTAAAATAATAACCTGTATGTCTTTCTCTTTTTTTTTGGTAAAAATAAGGCAGACATAGATAAAATTTCTCAGTGCCCGATCCTGACGTGAATTTTTTGATTTCTGGTTGATCTTCTAGTCCAGAAAGGATAATGCTGCATTCTCTCTTTCAGCATCTTTTTGCCAGTTTTTTGTGTTACTTTTTTATTTGGGGAAGTATTGTTGTATCCAGCTAGCATGGTTCTCATATGCTTTAAATAACGTCTAGAATATTTCACATCATTTTGTATTCTGAGAGTGTGCATTTTCTTTTGTATTGGAGAACACATTCAACAGCAGAGGTACCTGCAGAGTTGAGTTGTAGTGACCAAGTAGGTCCCTTTTGTGCAACAGGGAAAAAAATCCTACACCCACTGTTGTATCTCGACTTTGATTTGGTTACTTCTGGCTTTTTTGAGCAGCTGAGGTGCCTTTATTTCCTCCCACCTGTACTGAATCTCTGCTCGTTGCAGAAATTAACAGCTGCTGGTTCATTTCTCATCGCAATGGCACTTCTATTAGCATTTCTCCTTCTAGTGACAGCTCATCTGAAAATGGATCACATTATTTGTGTGAGTCACAAGGCCACCCGGATAGCAATTTCAGCCAGCATTTTCCATAGCAACTGCTTCTTAGGCTGATTCTGCCACAATTCTTTCCAGATGTGCTGTTGATTCAGGTAATGTTCAAAATCCTGCTCAGAAATTCTTTTTTGTTGTAGTTCTGGGATTCCAGAGCTCATCCATGGTTGCAGTAAGTGTACAACTTTGTTCATAGTTTAAAAAAATCATATTAGCCATGGGCATGCAGAGGCCCCAGAATGTGTCCTCTATTTGATTCTAAAGAAGGGTTTTGGTTTCTTTTGAATTGCTGAATTTGGTTATTTTTCCAAAAGCACTATTGACTTCTGTTAGATGGACAGTCCATGTCTTTGGTTTTGGAAGGAATTTATAGATTTTTGTACCATAGCCACTGTAGAAATTTAGCAATATTTATCAATTCAACTGTTCTTGCAAACATACCTCGTGTAGGACTGTCCCTGGGGAAACCTGATTTTATTGTCTAGCCTATGTTTGGTAGCTGCTTCTCGAAAAGTCTCAATACCCTCTTTTCCCAAGAAGTTTCACCTCAGTTATTTTAACATATTATACTCAACGAGACCAGTTACCTTCTGACACAGCTGAGAGCTTGAGAAGGGAATGTTCTAACAATGGAAAGAGATGATAGTTAAAATACTGACAAGAAGGAAAAACCAGTTTGATTGACCTACCCAACTAACAGTGAAAGCCATATAGTTTTTTAATTCTAGTTCACCGATTTTAATAATTTCAAAAGTATCATCAAGTACCGATTTTCAGTAACCAGTGGAATCCTATGGATTAAGTAATTTTATTGTCCATTTTTTAGTAGAATTTGAATCAACTTGATCTTAGCACAAAAGCAAACCCTTTTTTGCCTGGAACAAAAGTCCTTCAGTTTAAGAAGTTTTGCAAACACTGTCAGAAATATTATTGAAATCAATAGGAACTTTATGTGTTAGTTTGGTGTGATGGGTCAGAAGTTAATTGTTTATCAAGACTGACCATGCTACAATTCATTGTGGAACTGTGTTAAGATATCTCAGTACTGTTATTTTCCTCATTGCCATTCCAGCATCTGTCCTGTGGGCTCTAAACCTTCTCCCTGATACAGCTCAGGTATCCTTTGTGCCTCTTCAGTCTGCTTTGAGTCAGTCAGCACAAAGTGTCTTCATTGTGAGCCAGAGTGGGTTATTTTTGAGCTCTAAGACTCTACAGATGCATTTTTAAAAATGTTTCTGTAGTCGGAAACAGATTTTGAAAAAGTTAACCCACCAAAGAAGATCAATGAGGAAACTTCTTTATGCAAAGCTGAATCATGTGAGGTCTTCATGCTTCTGGCAAAGCTTGTGAATAGCTCCATTAGCAGGGAAGTCATATAATTAAATAACATCATGTGGTATCCTATCTCTTTCATTCCCAATCTTTTAAGATACTAATTAGAGAAATATTTGTGTGCTGCTGTCTAATTTCCTCTCTCCTTCCATATAAAATATCTTGTTCCTACTCCAGGCTTTCATTGTCTTTACTGATACTTTTCTATTTTACAGTTATTAATTTCATATGCTGTGTTTTGGGTGTGCAGTATTTTATTAAAAATGAAGTTTGGGGGTGTTTTTCCACTGAGATAAAATGATGGTGGCAGGGTTTGAATAAATATTCTCTGATAAAATGCTCTTGGGCACTTAGGTCTTTAGACATCCCACACCTGAAGGAATTGTGGCCTGCTACTTAGAAAAGAAATAACTTATCGTCTTTACACAGGTGTTTAACCACCTTTTTTTCCCTTTTTTTTAATGTTAGCTCCAATAATTAGTGATGTTAATACTTGATTTTCTGTGTCTTGTTCCAGTAGTTCCAGATATAATGAAATTGTCAGAAATGGTATGTTAAAGTTTATTCTGTACCTAGCAATACCTTATCAATGAGGCAAATTTAACAAAATCATAGTTTTATAAAATAAAACCGCTGAGTTGTAATAATTGGTAGAATTTCCTGTATCAATCAAATTAAGCTCTGTAACTTTTAACACATACTCATAGTGTAGAAATGAGTAATGAATGTCATCATGTTAATAACGGTAATGGTGTTTCTGACTGCACAGATCTGAATTAAAATAGTTAAAATATGAAAATATCAGCCTTCTTGGGGTGTGTGTGTTGGGGATGTGAAACATCTAAGGGGTTTCTTGGTTTAAGGTTCACATACAGAGTTGTACCCTGACATGTATTTGTGACTGGTGGAATTTAAATGGCACTGGTTTACACTGGTCTGACACCCCATTTAGTAAGTGAGCATTTAAACTGCCCTCAGATCAGTTCTCAAATATGAATTATGCACTGCCAAGACAGTGCATTCTGTTAATTGTAGGTATTCAGGCAGTTCTATTTCTCAAGATTGCCTTGTGATGCAAAGCTCAAGGCATAAATTCTAATACGTATTCATACTGATTTGTATATTTTGTTTCAAAATGGAGGTAATTTGTGACATATTTTCAAGTTCAATGTGATCTACATTGGATTTTATGAGTTTTATGTTTGTTGTTCAAAGGGCAGCTCTTTGTAGCAGTATAAAAATTAGAAGGAAGACCTTAAGTTACTTCTTTCAAAACCAGCTCAATCGTTTTCTTAAATTTCCAGTGGAAAGGAAGGAAATAGATTTCTGTGTATTTTTATTTGTATGAATAATTTTTTTGATGAGCATTTATTAAAAGTTGAAGAAAGCCCCACTGATTCTTTAATATAACCATCTACTTTGTACCAAATGGTTATTTAGAATATATTGTCAACGCCAAATTAAGGACAGATTACAATTAACAAAAGTTAATAAAAAACAAAGGTTGGGGTTTTTTTAATATTGTGTTTCTGCATTTCAGTTTGATATGTCTTTGACTCAAATATTCTGAATTCTCTGCAAATTCATCAAAACAGTAGTAACTCTTAATAGTAGCTTTTTTTTCCCCAAGCTTAAACCTTTATGGGGCAGTTCAAAAACATTACCAAGAACTATATTCTAAAGATCAAACCATTCCTCCTCCAAGGCACTTTTATCTTTGTCTTCTCTAAACACAAGAAGCGGTGATGAAGGATGAGGGGGCTGACAATGACAGATTACCTGGAGCTTTGTTTTCCTGTTTAACTGAGGTGGACCCTGTGCGGTGCCATGTTGTGCTGTAACACAATCCCATGAGCTCAGATCCCATTGTTCCTCCTCCCAGCAATCCCCATTTCTGCACCACTCCGGGCTGTGGCATAAAGCAGGCAGAGAATTCTATCCCAGTGTTGGTGGAGAATCAAACAAAGCCAAATGAACAGGAGTCAGTTCCAGTAAAAAGCTGCGAAACTCAGCAATAATTGTCATCTAATTTCTTCTGCTGTGCTTTGCAGGACTGTGAATTCTTTTCTTCTCTGCATTTCTCACACGATCTGAAGCCTCTTCCATCTACTCCTGTGTGAGCAGTGCTGCCTGAGTGAAATGATAATGCAGTGGTTGTTGAAGCATGATCCATGAAACTATGATGTAATTGCTTTCACAGTGTCTTTTCTGGGGGATCTCTTTTACTTATCTGTCATTTCTAAAATATAAATTATCGAGATATCAGAACTGCAATGTTACAGGGCTTGAAGAAGTTCCAAGAATTCAAAGGGCAGTTGAGTGGCTGTTTCTTACTTGAAAATTAGCCACAAAAGATGGGCATGAAGTTCCTTCTTTGCCTTTTAAAATCTGGATTTGTTTTGTTTCCTTAACGAAGGACCTAGATGCACATTTCAAATTGCTGTTAAGGAGGAAAAAAGTGAATAATTTGAAATTGCCAATGTAAAGGCAATGCAGTTAGTGGGAGATGTAAGTAGAGGTGTGATTATGGGAGCAATGAACTGTGGCTGTGGGGAGGTGCAAAGGAGGAAAAGGACAAATGGTTAAGGAAGGGGATTTTTCAAGTAACTCCTCTGAGATTATTCAGAATCAGGTCCTCTCTTTTGCTTCTTTCCTTTTACGAAATTTAACATCAGGAACAGATGAATCTTCCCTTTTCTCCTTGATTTTAGTTTAATATACATCTAATATAGGTGTAATATAGATAATATTTGTTTTCTGTCTCACGTAGTGTAAGCACTGATATTTCATCCTCACACCTGCTTCCAGCAGAAGACTTGATCAAATGGAAAATTCAAGATTTGATACTCAGATAATATGAGGAAGAGTGCTTGGTAGGTTGGAGTGTGGAGTGGAGTCTGTAAGAGCAGGAACCCCCTCTTTCTGTCCCACACTTAATGGATCAGCCCTTTCTTCTTGGTGTGTTTGGGCTGTGGAGCATCAATAGTTGTCTGTGTTTGCTGTTAAGGGAACCAGGACAACCCAAAATGCCATTTCATGCTGTCTTTTCCTTCTGAAAGTATTTCACAGGGGTTAGTTCTTTGAGTACAGTGCAAGATAATTGTTCATTTAAAAGGAGTAATCTATAAATGTGCTTTTGTAAAGCAATTGGAGAGATAAATTTTCTGTCAGAAAAAGCTTTAAAATACCAATAATATTCTGGAGTTTATTTTCTAAGATGCATGCACATCCATAATGGATTAACAGCATGTTTTAACAAACCATTTATTTGCTTTAGGAGTGACAGAGAGAAGCTGTTTCAAACAGGATCTCTCATCACCGTCTATCTCTAGTCACCTCCTACTGAACTTAAGGTTGAATACTGGGGGTCACAAGGGAAAGAAAACAATAATTAAAGTGAAGAAGTTGATTGAACTGGGTTTTTTGTCCTTCAGTATGATCAGCATGTAAGAAGCTGGCTGAGTACTCTACCGTATATCATTAGTTCAAACATTTCTGACTTGATTTAGCTTTAATAGTGACTTTTTAAATTGCATTTCTGTATTTCGTGGAGAACAGCTTAAGCAGTAAAGGCAGTAAAAGTTCTCATTAGAAGGTCTTGTTTCTATAAATCTTAATCTTGGAATTCTGTTAGGTTACAATTGGGCTGTTTCTAAGAACTCACCCCACCTCCCAAAAAGTTGTCATGGGTTCTTTTATTAAAGCTCAAAAAATTATTCTTAGACTAACAGAGGTGGGGAGTAAGGCAGGAGTGTTTACAGAGCTCACTTCTAAATTGACTGTGATAAGTGGCAATGCAATGTATTATGATTAGAGGTTTCTGGGAGACTCTTTAAGAAGGTTAACTGCAAGGCAGCTCTCAAAAGAAAGCATTTATCTTAGTGGTCATCCTTCAGTGTTTTATACTACTGAGATTTTTTTGTGGGTGGTTAGAACCATTTTTTTGTGTTTTATTAGCTGTATCTTGAATACCTCCTACTAGCTGAATGACAGTTTAGGGTTATTAAATCTGTTCTTAGTACATTTTTTTATCCTTAGTTAATCTTGACTAAATATATGCTAGTGAGCAACCCTTTTTTCTCAGTTGTTGCCCATATTTGTTAAAGAAATTATTCCATTTGACATTTGTTTAGGCTGAAGTTTGATAAAATACTGTATACAATATACTTTTTCAGTTTGGCATTCAACAGAGACTTTCATGGATTTATTTCTTCTTGCATTATCTTATCTTCCCTTCTAGTATGCTAAGACTTCCTTTTCATATTAAGTAATTTTTTTCACTCCAGGACAGATGCTTTCACAAATGCAAACTCTGTGTGTGCATTGCTAGAGATCCGTAAGATTGCATTTTTCAGGTGTGAGGTAACATTTATAATTGAGTTACTTTGCTATCATCTGCTTTCTCTAATCCTATGTAAGGTATTTTTTTTAAATTCAGATTTTTCTTTGACACTACTTCCAGTGACTTTATTAAAAGTTTTATATTATTTTATGCTTTCTGTTTGTTTAAAAGCTATCTCTATTATCAGATTAATTACTGATCAATCCTCCAAGGAAAGGAATCTTTGTATTTGACTATCACTGAGGAATGGCCATTATCATTACACCTTGCCTAAATAGGAGGAAAAAAACTTGCTGTTTTCTTCTGCAATTTATGGACATTACTTCTTGTTCTGTGTGCCATGAGTATAGAAAAGTTCTGTTTCAATTTAACATAGCAATTTATGTTCTCATTATCATGTTGCCACTCATAGACTATTTATTGTAGTTTTTCCCAATGTTTTCTCATCAGTCATTCCTCTGCCTTTTTCCACATTTTTCAGAGAGTGCTGGATTCAATATTTCAACTAAGATCTTTTGTGTAGATGAAAAGAATGACTTCTGCCTTGCAATCTATTTTTGTTTTTACTTCTCAATGTGATACTTGCCTTATTCACAACAGATCATTAATATGGACTTTCTCCTTACTTCTCTAGACAGCATCTTTGGTTTGTAAAGACCAATTTTATTCCTGTCTTCATGGCACTTGAAAATCCTCCCATTCTGAAGCCTCATTGAAATGTAATAAGTAGATTTTCTAGTCTATCATTCATTGGTTAATGAAAACATTATACAAACTGGAATTTTGAATAGAACACAATTTGTGTAAATAAATTCATTCCTGGCCATTAGGGCGGGAGTGTTTCTTTCATCTATTCTTTTGTATTTAATATGAAGTGACGTTAAGTATAGTAGGATTTTTGTGCAAATTTTCTTGGTATTTCTTAGTGGAAGCACCAGGACTGTAAGCCCAGACCCCTCAGCTGTGAGTGAGCTCATTAAGAGACTGTTGTATTCACTGGCTCTGTGTTAAGGAGACTTGCCTGAGGTTGCTGTGGGTTATTGCAGTCAGCCTTTGTCAGGGGAGGAGAAGTTTCATTTCATAAGTTTTGCTTTTCCAGGGAAAAGTTTTCCCTCTTATCTTTGCAATGGGCAGCATATTATAGTGGAAGATATGTAAGTTGGAAATCCTAGGAGTTACTTTATGCAGGTGAAAGAAAAATGTACAGAATAATTACCAATGTGAAGCATTTGCTGTTAGGTTTAATATATATTTTTTAATTTGAGAGTTTACTTACTTTTACTGTGAAAAGTTAGACTAATTTTTTTTCTTTTTTGGTGTTAAAAGTACTGTCCTGTTATTTGTATAACAGATTAGTTTGCCAAAAAAAGAGAGGAAAAACTACTAATAACAAAAGGGATTACTCTTTACAAATATTACTGTTAAAGAATGCCATTTAATCCACTGCTCTAATAAATTATTTTAGAATGTATTTTATTGCTATAATTTATTAAACAATAAGGAGACATTTTGGCTGCAAATAGTGATAACATCTCTGTAGAACTGTATTTGGATAGTCATTTTTTTTCCTGACACAGTAGATAATTAGGAATTATAAATTATGCTTACACTTTTAGGCACGTTAGCTGAGAGTACATCAGACTGTATGTTGTTCTTGGTTCCAGTTCAGGTCTTGATTTTCAAAAATTCTTGCACTGAAACCATGATGAGTTTCATTTTCGAGCAGCAAAGCAGAAGTGTATGACTTACCTGAGAGATTTAGATAAAAACCTTGCCACCAGTTTACATTTTTGAATGAAGTTTACTTCATGTTTGTAGGTGAGAAAATCATTATTGTAGCTACTCATTATAATCATTATAGCTACTTCGCTGGCACCTTAACCTTGTTCCTAGTGGCCAGATAATCTCATTTCAAATGTTTGCTGCAAAAACAGTGATGTTAATTTCTTAGCCAGGTCACTGGATAGCTAAAATAAATTGCTTCTGTCCATGAGGTTTTGTTCTTCCATAGAAAACTTGAAGTATGATGGCAGGATATCATAAAAACTTTCACAGATGTGGGTAGACTAGTGTGCAAAATGTAATAAAGAAGATATGGTAGCTTAGAGATCCTGATCTGTCCTGAGAGGCAGCTTCAAAAATGCTTGGATCTCTTCACTTCCAGTGCCTTACAAGTGTGGGCAAAGTCTTTTTCAGCCTCGGTGTTCCAGGGACTTTGTGGGGCTGGATCCTAGGTCATGCAGGAATAAAGGAGGACATGGCTTTCCTTGGGTGCTCTGTCACAACCTGCATCTTTACTTTTTACTCTGAAAAATAATAATAAAATCTGTTGGGCTTCTCTGCCTTCCCTCTGTATAGGAGGAGTTAATTAATAAGTATTTAAGCAACCAACGTATCATTTGTTAGAATATACAATCCTGCTTTGCCAACCTCCTGTTAACCTGGATGCCTGGTTAAATGCTACTTATATTTGAGGTTATTGCTGTTGAGATTATCCAGGATAATAGACATGGATAATGTGCTGGCACATCCAGGAGTGTGTCTGTGCAGACAGGTGCCGTGCCCACGCTGGGCAGGCTGTGTGAGCCAGCTCCAGTCTGGAAGCCATCAGCACGTTGTGTGGCACCCTGCCCGAGCTAAAACACCTTGTCTCTCAGATAAGTGAGGCTTTAGAGCTTCTGAACGGAGGCTGACTCACGTTTGGTGTGTGACTCACATTTGAGAGTGCTGGCAGTGTGAGTTTGCATTTGATGTGTTTATCATTCCACGTGGCTGGGGAAGGGCTTCCCTACAAATCCCCACCCTCGTGTGGCGCAGTCGTCTCTCCACATTCATAAGGCCTCCCAGCTCCACTTAAATTAACTACAAAGATAAGATTTAAAAAATACATTGGCAATAATTCTGGGGGGCCAGTTCAAACGTAAATGTGCTGTGGGTTTGAGTCAAATCTTGGAGTGTCTCAGTGGACCACTTGTGGTGTCATTTGACAGCAGCTATTTCACATGACTGTGAACCATCATTTCCTGGAAGTGCTTGATATGAGTCGTTATTTCCTGGAATTAAGTGTTTGGTCACATATTTTTCCAAGCATTTTCCCAAGATAGGAAAATCCCCATCAGCTGAGAAAATACATGATAGGGTCTGCAAAATTTTGTGGGTTTGGGGCTGCGGTATCCAGAGCGCAGATTTTTCGAAGCATGTTGACTCTTTCTTCTCTCCCATGAAAGGTTTCACCTCATATGTTTCTTTGGAGTGGAGAATATTGCACAGCTGAACAGTTAAGATCACAAGAATGTATGATCATTTTGGCTGGCAGTGCAAAAAATATGGGTGTGACTGAATCCTATTATCAGATGTTGAAATCATACCAAATAATTCAGTCGTTCTGACTCTTCTTCCTCACTAGTCAGGTTTGTGCCAATTTAGAGGCAGTGACATGATCTAAACTACAGAGGAGAAGTAAAATTTTAGTATAGCTTCTTGTGGTTTTCAAGTTAATTTAAACCTTTTTATTCCATTTTTAGCTTTTTACAGCTGTAATATGTGTTACTCATCATTAAATAATTATATATTGTTAAAAACCTCACAGATGACAAGTATTTACTGTGGAATTTGCTATTAAAGAGCTGACATTATATTGAGGCTGGCTGGCATGGAGTTAACCTACACAACTTAAGAATGAACCTAAATATATTCAAAAACTTTAGAAGATCTGAGATGTAGATTTCTTTAACATGCTCACAGTGAGAACAGGGAGGTTTGTGATGGTAATGTCAACCTTGTTTATCTTCAGATATTATAGCTGGAACATTGTTACACTTCTAACTAACCTTTCTCTGTAAATTTATGCCAGTGTGCTCTCAGAAAACTGCAGAGGAGCTAACCTTACCTTATTTAATTTGGAAGAACATATTTTGTGGCTATATGCAAGATGCTGTTTATTTTTCTTTGGCTTTAAAGTCACAGGAGACCTTTATTTCTGCTGGAGAACTCGTGTTATCACACCTGGCATCTCTGAGGGCTCTGGAACAGGTTCCCAGAGAAGCTGTGGCTGCCCCATCCCTGGGAGTGTCCAAAGCCAGGTTGGATGGGGCTTGGAGCACCCTGGGACAGTGAGAGGTGTCCCTGCCATGGCAGGGGTGGGACTGGATGGGCTTTAAGGTCCCTCCCAACCCAAACCGTTCCATGGTTTTGTGGTAAATTCCTTGCTTTCTGCAAGCTGCGAGGATTAAATAGATTAGCAAATCAGCTTCCTTCTATTTTGGTGCGTTAAAAATTTAATATTTTAATGAAGATGTTATGGAATAGGTATTTGAGCACAACGCATGGACAAACTGACAGTCTTTTACAAATTAATACACAGCAATTTTTATGCATTATTATGAGGTTTATAGAAAAACAATATACCTATATTTCGTTTCAAATTAGCATTATGGATATGTAACCCCTCTGATATATATATTTTTGTTTAGTAGTGGTTATTTAAAATAATTCATAGCTACAATTTGAATTAAGACTGTTGGAGTCTTATGGCATTCTCTTTTAAACATCATTTAACTGAGATTTGAATAAAGAAGACAGAATAATAAATGAGACTGTTAAAGTGTATGAATAAAATGCAACTGTTTATCTAAAATTGATCCATGTCGCATAACTTTGACTTAAATAAATGGGCTGTTTTTCTTTGACTCCATCAGAAATATTGTCCTATAAATATTTATATTAATACGTTAGGAACTTTGAAATAAAAGTGAAATAACTTTCTTGACATTTTTGCTGGCAAGCAAAGGACTGTGAGAATTCCAAACTTTTAGCTCACCTTGACTGGATGAAGTTCACGAGCCGTATTCTTACATTTATTAGCAGTTGGAGCCTAAGGTTAATTTATGATTCATTTATCCATGTTTATTTTTTAATGATTGATCTTATATAGTTCTGGGAAAAGGCACAGGCCATAACATATTCTTTTCTAAAAGCTATTAGGTATTATGTGCTTTTTCTTGGCTGATAAGTCACAGTCTGTCATTGAATGCATTGCAGAAGGTGAATATATTTCTTTTATTTATGACATTAAAGGATAGATTATGGTCATGCCAGAGCATGGGCATTTTAGGGTATAAGATGCTACAAGATCTGTGCTTTTAACTTTATATTGTAAAAATTGCCTTTGTCTTATGTCCTCACAAACTATTTATGATGTGCCCCTGTGAGTGTCTATGTGATCCCATATATATCTGAGTGCTGTAAGATTCTGTTTGCTCTGTGGAGATTGAGGGGTCAGGATCACAAAGGAAATGATTTCTCATGAACAATCAGATCAAGAAACTTATATTTTACTTCTAGAAGTATATTTTTGTGTTGACACAGCGAATAATAAAAAATCCATAGGAAAACATGTGAGTAAATATGAGGGAGATACCCAGAGATTCCTGCACTGAGGACACTCGGGTACCAAATTAACAGGATAATATAAAAATTTGTTTTATCTATATCACTTTGCTTTCTTGTATTCAATCTCTATGATCTGAATAAGTCAAAAGAGATTTGTGTAAGGTATTCTAGAATTCAGGAAAGTGAATTGCAAAAAATGATCAAAGATATTTAAAAGCAAGAAATTTCACAGAACTATTGTTAGATATCATATTGTTGTAAAATAAACGGAGATAAATGTTTTATTAAGCAAATAATGAAAAGTCTATAAAGAGAAGTTTTTGGCTGATCAGTTTGTTTCATGATTTGGTTAGACCTGACAACGTTTGCTATTTGGAGTGTTCAGAAGGTAGGTGATTGTTCTCCCAGTGATTGCAAGAAACATCTCACATAGTGTGATAGAGTTGTATATATTCTGTTTTAATGAGAATTTAACAATTTTAATTTTACTTTATTTTATCAGACAGGAAGCTTTGCTTGCTGCAATTAGTGAAAAAGATGCAAATATTGCCTTGCTTGAGCTGTCTGCTTCAAAGAAAAAGAAGACTCAAGATGAAGTAATGGCTCTTAAACGAGAGAAGGACAGATTAGTACATCAGTTAAAACAGCAGGTGGGGAGACATCAACTTTCATACTTTCATGGCAACAGAAAACTGGTATTGTTTTCATTTGTACTGTTTTATTCTGACATCCTATTGGAAGTGTTCAAGCCAGATCTGACACGTGACAGCAGTTGCAAAAAGTAGGATGTGTTCCATGTAAGTGTTTATTGCATCTCTGGAGTTGCTAAGAATTAGCTGCACATTTGTTTGGCTCGTGTTATATGCAGACAATAGATTTTGTTTTCCCTCTTCATATAGTTTCCAACTTCCTTAATTCTGTGAGAGAGGAGAGCAGATGCTTTTTGCATAAAGCAACATCCGTCCATTCTGTTGATTCTTTTTAACCTCCTCCTGTTCAGTTATTTGCTTATCTGTTGTAAAATAATTGTGTTTTCAGAAGGCTTCAGGCTTTCTGAGAGGTTATCTAGAAATCGTGATTATCCTTAAAATAAATTCTCAAACGGGTAAAAATCACTCCGTCTTCCACACTGTAAATCATTTGAGGTTTAAACAAAAACCACATAGTTAAAAAATCCTCTAGAAATAGATATTATTGCATATGTTCAAGCCATGATGCAGTTGTGTCTCAGGTCAGTGAGCTGGCCAGGAGACATTTCACCAAAATTTGTAGGCAGATGAGCTTCATGCTTTTTATCACTTCATCCCACTGTGTTGCTCCAGAGCAGATGATGTTGAGTTCCAAATAATTTTAGGGATTTTTGTTTTGGTTTGCTTTGGAAAAGAGAGGGTAGTTATTTTCTTTTTCAGACATCTTCCTTTTTTACCTTCATCTTAGGTTACTGAAGATTGAATGAATACACCACTTTGCCATGTTCCATGATACCTATCATTTAAAAAATGTTCATCAGAGGCCTGGGCAACTGTTTTGTTGTGATTGTTTTTGTTTGCTGTTGTACCTTTAAGCTATTGCTGGAAAGTGTTCCAAGCATTGATAACTTTCTTCAGCCAGAGAGAAGGAACAGCAGAAGAGGATTGCTAGAGAAGCATTGTCTTGGATAACTTCAGTTAGAATTGTAACCAAATACTTCAAATACCTCCATTATTTATAGTGATAAAGATCTTCAGTAAAGCTATTTAACTAGATTAAATTGATGCCAAAATAATCTCCCTGTTATCTCAGACGCCACAAAAAAGAGTCACCAGGAACAGGAATGTGGTTTAACTAGGTCACCACTTTATTACACTTAAGAATTATCTGATAATAGAGGTTGTAGACTTCACTCATACTTCTTTAATCCCTTTGGGAAGAACCAGTGTCAGCCCCCAAAGGTTTCACATGTTCATCCACCACAAAGGCTTGGTCTGACTTTGCTGGGCTGGGGGGAGTGACAGATTCCACCCTGTGTGATGCATCCCCCCAGTCCCTCAGTTTCCTTGAGAGGTGCTGTCTCTCGAGCTGTTTTAATTCAGAACTTCAGTGAATGAAGCATCAACTGCAGCATCACTTTTTTTGGTCTCGTCTTATTTGTCCCATCCCCCATTTCCACAGCTGTTGCACTGCTGAAAGAGTGAATTCAAAAAAGCCCAGCTTCTCCAGCCTAATGTGATCATCAAAGGAGAAATATTTATAAATATTAAAAGATGACTCACTAGATAATGCTAAATATTAACATAAAGCCCTAAACTCATCCCTGTTCTGTCCTGTAAGAGGAATTTTTGCTTTGAGAGGCAAAATAACATGTTGGTCCATGATAAAAAACTATATTCTTCTCATATATATGCACATTTTCAGACCTTTGGGAATGTCAAACACTATGTAAACTAGTATTAAGACATTGATTTTAAAGTAATTTGTCACAATTTTTTACACTGCAAAAGAAAAAGAGGCATCTTAAAGAAATGAAATATCCTGACTTTGTCAGGAAAGGAGAATATTTATGATTTATTTTAATAAAGCTGTAGATAGGCATATCGTATTTTAAAGATTAAAATGTTATTTATATGAATGAGTTGAGCCATCTTTTTATGGATTATGACTATGTGAGTTTAAGTAAAAGTTCTGTTATTTTTAAGCTGGAGAAGAGAATTGTTTTTATGTCAAAACCTAGATAACCTAGAAAAATTATTTGTATCACAGTGTATTCAGCTGTAAAATTAGTAGTAATAGTGCTGACCTCTGTGTGGAAAACACATTCTCACAAGAAACAAACATATTTAATTGTAATGATTTAAATACAATTTAGCAGCTGCAATCTGTCAGTTAAATATTTATTATTTAGTGCTTTAAATAAATGGGAAGTATGGTGATATACTCCTAGAAAAACAAAACCACTGGAATTGCTTTGATTCATGCACCAAATGTTGTATTTTGAGAGCTATAGAACTTTGTAGAAGGCTTTAAAAAAACCTTTCAGAAGTACAGTATTAAACAAAATTACCATGTGGGCTTGGCTGAGTGATTACATAATGTGTATAATCACCCTGGCCAGGATTCCTTTTGAGAATTCTGAGAAGCTATTTTTAGATAAATTTGTACAGTGATGCAATCCTTCATGAAATAATTAGCTAAAAAGTCCATTTTTAGAACATCCCAAGAGATTTTGGTAAGGGCAGAAGACACTGCAATGTTTCTGATTCATCCTGAACTTGGATACTGCGAGAGAATTTCCCAGTTGTCTCTTTTCACTTTTAGGACATAGTGCCAAAAAGTAAGTGCAGTTGGCCAAAATGCAAGGTCTTCTAACTCCTTGAGAGCATTTTATTTTTCTTCTCAAAACATGAAATTAGAAACCCTTCCAGTGCTTTCAGGACTGCAGGTGTACAGAATACTCTGGCCAGAGGCAAAGCTGGTGTTTGGCAGACTTCTCAGTCTGTTAGTTCACTGCTCTATATTTCATCACATCAACATATTGCTAATGCAACAGAAAGGGTGAGAAACAATCAAGGAATTTAAAAAATGTGTGTGATCACATTTGTTCAGCAAACTCAAAACTAGCAATATTTTCTCCTGCATGCAATACACAGAACTATTTCTTACTAATTACCCTGTAAATATTTTCAAGAGCTCTTTCAGCAGCAAATGAATGAAGTGGAATTGGAGGCAGCATGTTGCATTCCATCTACTGTTCTAGTTAAGTACTTCAGAAACATTGCTGCTGTGATATTATGGTGGTGACATCAAGCATTCAAGAATAACAAAATACCCCAAGTTGTATTTTCCCTGATAGATCAATTCAGCTTTATTGCACTGTGTATTTTATGATATTGGAAGTGTTTATGTTACTGTACGAGAAAAAAAATATGATTAGAAGTTGTTGTGATTGTGATTATTTTGGCAGCCCAAAACATTGTTCTGCAACACTGTGAATTAATTAATTGCATTTAAGGTCTCTGTATGTTTAACAAGCGTGGGAACAAAAAAGTATTGCAATGCTTTCTTACAGTGTAGACATTGTCATCTGTAGCACTTGGGAACAGGAGCAGCTCTTGTGGTGGTTCCTAATCGCTGTAGCTTCATTTTTCTGATGTTATACTGAGTTAATCTTTCTGATTGCCTTGAATTTCACAGGTGTGGATATTATAGGACCACATAACTTTATAATTATTATTGTTGTTGTTGTTATTGTTGTTGCTGCTGCTGTTGTTCACACAGATCTGCTTCAGAAAGAGATTTATTGTGCAGCTGAATCCAAATATTACTGCACAATGAGTAGAATCCATGTTAAGAAGCCATTCACATGGGTACTGCAGACATAATTGACCACTCTGCTGCTCTTTTACCTCTAATGTTTATGCTGTTTACTATAACTCATAATATTGGTCTTGTTCAAGCTTTAAGCACCTAATTTTGAACAAAAGAGTAGTCTGAGACCCTTAAGTTTTAGTTTTATTTTTGTTACACTTATGCTGCACAGGCTCTTTGTTTATTTCGGGCAGGTAAGAATAGATATTCTAATAACTTCATATATTGATGATAATCAGTCTGGTTAATTTTTCCTTAAAAGTTCTCAGAAAATGTAGTAAAATGGCTTTTACTGTCTGATTTTAAATGTGGCTGTTCAGTTCCCATTTATTTCAATACAAGGCATTCAGTGGCCTTACTATCTTAAAAATCTTTTTAGTTTATACTTTTCTATTAATTAGAAATATCCTAAAGGGGTATTTCTGCATGGCTTAACACTGGGGTTTATTCTCTTAATTTTTAACCTAATTTTTGAATCTGTGTTTTTGAATGTGGGTCTTTACAGTCACTACAATTGAATTGCATCTCAGTTTTGCCAAGTGCAGATTCCTGGGGGGGGGGAAGTGCAGAGTGCCCCTTCTCCCTGTGCCTCAACACAGGAGGGGCACAAGGTGGGAGAGGGAGTGTGTGAGTGGAGCTGAGAGCCTTTGCCTGAACAACTGAGTTGATTCAAAAGACATTCTGTGTTGGAAAATACTGAAAATGTTGGCAGTGCTCTCATAACACTTTTCACATACCCTCAGTAAGATTTGGCAATTTATATTATAAAATTTGACGGACTCAGGTCGTAGCTGGATATGGCATCACTTTTTCCTCCATGTGTGCTCAGGAATCCAAAGTCTTTTGGATGGTATTTTTACACAAACATTTTCCAATGGGAGGGGCTTTTTTTGCCTATAGCAGTCAGCCCCTGAAAGCACCACAGGCTTGGTACATAAGTCCTTTCCTGCTTTAAAATCTGTTTCTGTTTGTTCTCCGTTCAGAGTTTTGATTCTTGAAGAATCTGTGTCACAGCTTAAGCCTGGCCATGGCTCAAGGCAGCCTTTTTTCACTGGTGATAATCTGGTTGTGAACTTATCCTAGAACTTGGTTCAGACAAATGGTTTAACTTCACTGAGACTGAAAATCTTAAATGGAAAAAGTAGGTAATGCAGATATAAAATAATGTATATATTAACACTGGAACTTTTGTAATTCTGGATCTGGCTTCCTTGGTAGGTGAGAATGGTTATTAAGTATCTCAAATAAGAATAATGAGTGTCTCCATTACAGTGATCTGAACTCCCAAGCCAAAAGGATTTTTCTCCACGGGACATGTTTTAAACAAATCCTTATGTTCTACTACAATGTACCCCATGATAGTAAGACTAAATATAGTTTAACACTTGATCTCAAACACAGTGCTAAGTAGCCAGTTATTTAAAAAAAAAAAAACCTGTAAAAACTGGGTGTCAAATATTTCTGCTGCTGTAATGTTGGATAAAACTTGTTATTCCTACAATCTAGCATCAAAAAGAAATTAGTTATATGTAAGGTGTCTCTATAAAGTATATCAAGACAGTGGTGTGATGTTTTCTCCATTTCAGTCCAAATTTAAATTTATCACCCATGTATTGAAAGGTATGTTTTATTTAACAATTTTTGTTGCATACAAGGGAAGAAGTGTAGTCATTTCAACTTAAGCTATATTTTGTATATGATACAAATGGGAGACCTGGGCTTGGTATTGAAATTGTAAAAATTACAGCTGAAACTCACTATTCAGACATTAAAGATGGTGAAAAATGACCAGTGCTGCTAACCAGAGATTTGCAGTTTCAAGGGTCTTATTTAGCTGCTGAAGTTTCTGATTCATGTCTGGTTTTAAATGATTATTATGAGGAAGTATCTTTTTAATGAGTTATTTCCTGTTGTAAAAAGGAAGAAAGAGAACCTTCCTTCTTCCGCTGCTTGTCTGTTTTTAGTAGGACCTGGCCTGAGATGTCCTCAGGCAGCTGCTGTTTCAGAGCTTTAATTATGCTTTTTAACCCACTTCTTTGTGTCTATGTTCTTACATACTTCTATGTAATTACCAAGTTTAGTAGTAGGACTGAGACAAATACTTTTAGCATGACTTTAGCCTATACATTACTGAGTATGCTGTATTATTATGAGATATTTCCTGTGCTTCAAGCCATGCTTTTAATTCCCAGAGCTTTAAAAAACTTCAAAAACACAAACTCTAAATGCGGGAAAATGCAGAAAAAAAAGTCAGACAGGCCATGTTCAATTCAACATAGCTTTGTTTCATCACAAGTGTCAGAAAAGTTGAAATTTGGCCTCAGTGCTTTAGATAAGTGTCTGCTTGGCACTTGGAAGTGCTGCCTGTCTCCGTCTGCCAAGTGTCCAATGTCCCAGCTGGTGTTTGGGAGGCTGTTGTCCTTCAGCTGGTGAAGAGGGAGACTTTACTCTGAGCTTTAACCTCTTTCAGGGTAAGTCGGTCCCATTTTGTAATCTTGCAAAGCAGCAGGTGTAATGGCTGCTCATAGCAGTTAAATGGTGCTCTAATTAAGAACTGAAGTGTCTGCAAAGCTTCTCTGCTCATGTTCAACACTAAATTACCAGACCTGAGTCTCTGAAAAGACGTACATGGAAGCTGCTTTGCACTGCTGCAGAGGAGTCAGAGTATTAATTTGTCCAGCAATTGATTTTGTATTTTCCTTAGGAGGAATGTTGGATTTAATGAAAACTTGGAAAATCGTCACTACCTTTTCTTAATCCCTATTTTCTGTCCTGCGAGGGCAGACAGGGTCTGAACATCAGCTGCTCAGGGTTACGTGTCACAGATGATAAGAATTCTATGATTTTAGTGTAAAAACACCGTGTGAATTAAGTTTAGTATATAACTAAATATACATGTGGAAAAGAAAAATATACATAGTTTCTTAGCATAAAAACTTGACTGTGTTCCTTCCATCATATGGAACAGTCTTATCATTAATGAGGTAAAACCTAAAAAGAGTTAAAGCAGAGTAGCCAAGCTTTTCTGCAGTAAGCTATCATGCACACTTTGAGCCTGCATGCATCCTGTCTTTCACACTTTCCAAGACAAGTCATACACTGTGACAGAAAAAGAAAAACATGCTTATTAGCCCATTTGGAATTTTAACAGGGAAAAATTTGTGTTCTTCAATGGAGGCAGGAAACAAAGAAGCAAAACCCATGTTAAAATGTAGTTGAGAGTAAGAATATAAGAACAGATTACATTACAGGGATGTTATAAAAAGAAAATGCATAATTAAAGCACTCAGTAAAACATAACTCCGCCCCACAGTGATGCATTCCAACACCCATACGGTCATGATTATCAAACTTATTTAGCATTTGGAGTTGCTGGTTAGTTAACATACTGCAATGTTTTTGTTATCTTTCACTTACTGATGAGTGCTTGCAAACTTAAGAGTCTTCATAACCTCATTTTTTTTCCATTGGAATTTTCTTGGTGTCTGAAACCTCACTGCATAAGCAACAAGCCTGAATTGAATATCACTGTATATTTCTAATAATTGAAGACAAGAGTATAATTTATTTTGGAAATAATTAGCATGAGGTCGTTAGTATTACGCTGTTAAAAGTGGCCTGAATAATTAGCATAAAGTAATACAATCTCTGGCAGTCTATTGAAGTCCAGTTCTTCCATGCAGCTCTAATACTGGCAAAAGATCCTTCAAAGCAATAACTGATCAACAGATCCTCTGGCTTGTGGAAAAAGAGACTTCTGTCAAAGCCATACTTGGTGGATATGTTTTAACAATTTGTCTCATTTAATCATGTGGATTCAAGAAATGTGCTACCATTAAAAAGGGACCAGTCTCAAGGTTTGGCTTTCTAACAATAATAGCCTTGGAATTTTCTTTTCTACTTCAGCTGGGTAGTTAGTGAAACAGTGCTCCAAAGTATATCAACAAGTTTTAACAAAAGTTTAAACTGAAACTTTGCAAAAGAATCTCTCCTAAGTATCTTTTCTAGATGGCAAAATAATCTCACTCTTTGGCTTATTTTCACATCACTTGTGCAGGATGCAGGTACCTCTGTTCGCCTGAGATGCTGAAAGCAGGTGGAATAATGACAGTGAAGTCAAACATGATTTTTTTGGAGGCGCCACTGTTGAAACTTGAACTTGTTATTTTTGATCTCAGAAAAATATAGTTTGATGATCAGACAACAGAAATGGAATAAAGGCAAACTGGCTGAAGAGGGGTTTGTTTTTGTTTTTTTTTTAAATGGGATCAGTGAATTTTATTAAGTTCTGGATATACAGGCTTTACATGGCATTTAATTTTAGTTTTCATGTAGCTTGTGATGACTCTTTTGTTATCAGAAGTCACCATAAGGGTTGCTTAGAAGCACGGGATTCTGTGGTGCCTTCTGCAATGCCTTTTGTAGCTACTTTCCAAGACTGTCTTCCTCTGTTACACAAATGTGGTAGTCTACATTGTGGAATATTTTGGGGTTTTTTTAATGAGAAAATACACTGTTTTTATAAAAAAGTCATCATTTTGTGCAAACTTTTATAGTCCCTTAAAAGACTGAGTGACAAATGTAATTTCTTGAACTTTAGGGATGATTGAGGTCAAGTACAGCATTTGCTGTCCAACATTTAATGAACTGTAACTTTCCAAATAACAAATCCACTATAAATTGTATTCCATGGCAGTTAGTAACTTCTGATTTGTGCAGCAGTAGAAATGGTAAGAAATTATTCCCTTGTCTTCAGACAATAACAATTTTCAAAGAATGTGCAAAAATATTGTTCTAATGTGAAAACTGATTTTATTTGGAGAGAGTAAGGCCAGAGCTGGCTTAATTAGGAAACATTTTGGTAACCCTGTGTTAATGGAACTCAGGCCTGAAGCACTGGATTCATACAGGAGAACCAACTGCAGTTGCACATGCTTTCATTAAATCTAGGTTCATTCCAATAAGTTCATGCAGATTCTGGATAAACTCGGTGAACTCTGTAGTCTGAAGAATGCAATTTTTTAGATCATTGCCCTTTTCTGTTTTCTAAAATATTGTCTTAGGAGAAAAAAAAAAAATCTCAGATAAAATCACTTATTATTTAAAATCGTGAAGACTGGAACTAAATGCCCGCCACATGAAGTTCTCAGAGTGTTTTGTGGAAATATTAGAATGCTTATTTTCAAACGGTGGCATTGCAAGAAAAAGAGTTTCTGTGTCATTGAAGACAACAAGAGGCCATTGCAGAATCAAACCTAGAATGTGGGTCTCTAGATTTTAAACTTTGTGCTTTAAGAATTAGATCCCAGGATAGCTCCAGGACAGCTTGCAGGCCTTTATATCTGCCTCCTTCTCATGTTATATAGGGAAAAATCCTACCCTATTGAAAGTGAATATTCTAGAAATAGTTCAAATTCCATGAAGTGAAGAGAGATTGAGAAGAAAATCCAAAGGAAAGTAATAGCTATTGAATTGTATTACACCTATATCCCAGAGCAACAAATCTTAGTATTTTTCCTCATTTGAACCTCATTCGTGAGAGTTTCGTTGTTAACTTGATCCAGATGACAGATGAAAGCATAGTTCCCTATTGCCACCTTGGTAAAATATTTTTTAAAAGACAGTTTTAATATTATAGTTTTACAGTTACAGATTGCTGTTAAGCTATTTAGTCTGTTACCAGTCAATCAAAGACTTTCATTTCACTTTGGTATATCCTTCCTTAAACTCTACAGACTTTTAGGAGGACAAGAAATGTCTGTCAGTTTTCTTGCAGTGCTAGATCATAAATTCTTTGGTAAGTGGGTTAAAAATTCAGTTACACATACCATTCATGACCTTGACAGCTTAGCAAATAGTGATATTGAATGATCAAAGACAACTGTTTCAAGCCCTAAGGGTTAATATACCTGTGCAAGTAGATTTAAGCTGCTTTTAATTCCTCCATCATTCCTTTATTTCAAAATGGATGTAGTATTTTTAAATGTAGTCAATAAATTAAGAGTAAAAAAAATCTGAAGACACTGTTTAGGCTAAAACTAATAAGGCCATACATGGTCTTTAGGAGATAGAGTTAATTAATTGCTGTATTTTACAAATTAACATGTTTTTCTTTTCTAGTGTAAATCCAAATTAAAACCTGTTCCTTCTCAGGTGTGGGCCTGTTGTTCACCAGGCATTTTCAAAAAGAACTGTTGACATGGCAATTTTTTTGTCAGAGCTGTGGCTATGTAAATTTTGTGAAACCCCATTTTCAGGTTTGAGAGGAAAATGTGAATAGAAGTTTGACCTATGCAATACAACTGTTTCAGATAAGGAGTGACTCGTGCAGAGTGACCTGTGATGCACATCAGATATTCCACAGTTTGAATGCATGTGTGATCACCACTCTAATTTTCCTTAATTGTATTATTTCAAGATTCAATTTTCTTGGTCATCCAGAAAAGTCATTTTGAATAACTTGCTGTGCCTTCTAAAGAAATGTAAGAAAAGGTCTTGGATGTCCTTGATTAGGAAATTGTTGGGTATGCTGAAATGTTGCAGGAAACGATGGCATTGCCAAGTCACTGTGTGGTACTTTCCCCTCTCGGGCAGCCCTGAAGCAGTCCCTGGATGTGCTGATGTGGCACCCAGACCATGAGGATTTTCTCCTGTCTGATAAAGCAGAGTCCCAACATGTACCTGCCTTTCTGGGTGCCTCTGTAGGTGTAGGGGTGTGAAGCCCCGGGGTCCTGAACAAATTCCAGTGTGGTTAATTAATTCCTTCCTCAAATAAAAATAAAGTTGGCATTTCAAAGCCTGTTAAATATTAATAGCTAGCAAAGGGAGCAAACAGCAGGAACGTGACAGATTTTTGTGTAGAAGGATGTGAAAAGGATTGTATTGTTCCTCAGGATAGCTTTACTTTTGTTCTTCTCCAGAAACCCTCCTGCTCATCCTCCTCAAAAGGCCTGCTTTTAAAAATTTGAAATCATAAGGTGTTTTTACTTCTGAAGTCAAAGCTAAGCATACCTGGAAAATACGGTTCAGTGTGGAAGTGTAGCACTAGCAGTAGCTAAAGCAAAGACAAGCAGAACATCAAAATTATATTTGCTGTCACTGTGAAGAGCTAGCAAATAAAACCAAAAAACTTTTAAAAGTAATATTTTGCCAGATATGTAGCATCATTTTAAGAAATTAATGACAGTTACAAGTCATTTCAAAGTTTAGATGGTTTGATGATTACTTGAGTGGAAAATAAATTCTCATTTCACATTTCTTACAGATTTTGCTCCCAGAACAGGCACACTAAAGGAGGGCTACTAGAGCATTAACATTTCTTTGTGCACATTTTACTGCAATCTGGCATGCAAAAGGAAGAAACATTAGAAGTAGTTTATTTATATTTCAGCACCAAATTAGAAAGATGACATCATTCATTTACAGTTCTTACCCCATGACACGCCTAATCCCCAACACCTCATTACAGAGGACACTTTTAGGATTGCATATATCATCTTGTTTAACTTTTGCATTCTTTATGGAATACAGTTGAAAGGTAGGAAATTTAAGGCTGTTCATTGATAAGAAAATAAACTAATAAAATTTTAGGAGCTTCCCCAAAGAGGCAGGGTATGACAGTGTTTATAGTAAGTGGCTTATTATTTGTCTATTAATTCTCCATCTTTTCCACTCTTTTGTTCAAAAGGCCTTCCTCTTTGAATCTAAAGACAAACAGACCAACTCTGATGATTCAGATTGAGATGATCTTTTTAGCAAAATTGGTAGAAAGTCATAACTGAAATTCCTACAGCTGTTTGCTTCCATCTGCTTATTTGGAAGGGAGAAAATGAAATATTTCCAACTGTGCAGATTCCTCTTATTCTGTAACACACTGAGAAAATGCTCTTACAGTGCTATGGAGATGCTCAGGAAGTCTGACAGTGCACATCTGATCTGTGATTTTTCCTCTGTCTTTTTGTTGTGGATGCCCTGAAGGTTTAGTTGGGTTAGTTGGTTGTTTTTACTTAAACTGAGTACAGCTCTCCTCCTGTAAAGCAGTTTTCTGTGATCCTCTAATGGACATGTGAAGTGCTTGAGAAACATTGTGACAACTGAAAAAAAATTAATTGCTGAAAAGGCACATCAGGATTTCCTAGGATTCTGTGGCTGTTTTCCTTGCATTAGACTTTGGTATACTTGAAATGTTATGCAATACAAATATTTAGTTTGCTTGTATTTTTTCAAATCCCTTTTCAACTTTAGCAAAAAACATTAAAGTTGGGGAATTTAAGAGCAATCTCTGAGTTTTACATTTTCAATTAAAATATACTTGCCAGTGGAATTTCCAAACAGACACTTTGGTATAGGATTGTTGTCAAAGGAAAATCAAATTTCAGCAGTCCTGGAAGTAAATTTACCACATACTAGCTATGGGACACGAATTATCTCATGAGCCCTTTGCACTGGGAGGCATTTAGACCAGTTAATATGGAACATACTGAACAAATGAGTCGTGTTCAAATTTGTCTGCTTAAGCTGGTCCTTTGGAACTCATTAGTCTGAGCACAGTCCTGGGGATGTGTTTAGCCCCCATCCTCAGTGGGGTTACCATGAATCCTGCTGCCTTGGAGCACGACATCAAGTGAGTGAAGACTGCTATCTTTCCTGCAGTCATCTGTGTGGTATTAATTGTATATGCCTCCAATTGATTATTTTTCGTTTTGGAGGAGGTCTCTGGGAGTTGAAAGCATTTTTTTCTGGGTTTTGTTAGTGCAAAATTAATTAAAACTTGCTTGCAGTTTAACACGTTTGCCTGAGAGAGTCTTCAGTCCTAGTACCACAAAAAAATAAGGACTGCATCCACTGGTATCAGCCTATTGGTAGTAAGATATTTTTGGTGTTATGAGCAAGGTTTGAATTATTCAAGTCTATGTATTTCATGGTATGGAATAATTGTAATAGTGATAAAGAGCAGTAATGTATCTTGTTATCCCATGGTGACATAGATTTTATTATCTGTACACAGCTGTAGCTGAAGTGTTGATCTCTTTTTCAAGATCTCTATCTTAGACTTACTTCCATTCAGCAACGTGTCAAGTTCCATAATCACTTATTTCTCTAAGTGCCTCTGTCTCTATCAGCTAGTTTTCAGATTCGTTTTACTTATTGTTTAGCAGGGTGATCCTGGTGTACAATTAAAATAAGTTACCCAAAATAGAACTTTTAGAACAACTATTCATGATTGTTGTTGATGTGCCTTAGTAGCTAACTGTAAATGTTTGAAGTGCACTTAATATTCCTTTCAGTGAGATTTAAAAAGTTAATTGCAAAGACATAATGTTAGACTGCAAAAAAAATAGGAAACAGCTCTAAAATACTGAATTTAGAAAAGCTGAATGTCTTTTGCCCTTCAAACACATCATCCTTCATCATTTACTTGTCAGACTTCTTCATGTCATTCCATGGATGTAAAAGCTGAACAGAGGATGTGTTCACATACTTTATTTCTCTATTTCTCTCTTTGCTTTCCTTTGTGAGCCAGCAGTCTGGACTTCTATTCTTACATCCTTCAGCTCAAAAAAAAAAAAAAAAAACCCAAAAAAAACCCAGAGCCAAGATTTCCTAAAACACTAATAATACATTCCAACATGTAATAAAATTGTCTTGTTTTACATCTTGAACAGACACAAAACAGAATGAAGCTGATGGCAGATAACTATGATGATGACCATCACCACTACCACCACCATCACCACCACCACCACCATCGATCTCCTGGGAGGACACAACACAACCACAGACCCTCTCCAGATCAGGTTGGTCACCTCTTTCTTCCCCCCCAGTTTTATAATTTAGTTATTTTGCTGTTTCAAGATAAAATAAATTTTCCAAAGAACTAAGAAGCAAGTGATGCTTTCTTTGAACTGAAACTAATAGCTCTGGTATTTATTTCCATCCCTGAAATAATTTAAGATTTTGGCTTTTTGTCTGGTGCCTTATTTATATGGAGTAGAAAAACAGTCTGTAGAAACAAGTAACTCATTTTCAGATGAAGGAGCCTGAGGAGAAATTTAACATTGCTTTTATATGAAAAATCATTTTTTTGATACTAAAATAGGTTATAAGTTCATAATGTCTGGGAAGAAATAAAAGGGAAAAACAGGGAGGAAAATATAATGGGGATGTATGATAGACTACTTAATTGAGAGTAGGAAGCAAAGAGGCAAATTACACTTTTTTACAGAGTAACCAATGAAATTATATTAGAGTCAGGAACAGGTAAGAATGAGAAGACATGATTTCTTGGATACTGACACAAAGAAAAAAAACCAAAACACAAACCACAAACCTGAACAACATAATACAGAATCCTTTGAATTCTTGGAACATGTTAAGAACAGCTTTTTCTGTCAGAAAGAGAAGAAGGGAATTAAGGACTTGCTGTCTTGGTTTAGTTCTGTTTCTGATTAACAGAGATAAGTTGGCTGAGTTTATAAAAGAAGGAAAAATTGTACGGAAGTATCTGTAAAATAAAAAAGTTTTGGCTTTCTGCAAGGAACGGAATGAAAAAAAATCCCCCAGAATGAAGGCAAGAGATGTGAAAAAACAGGTAATAACCACCACAGTGTTACTGAAACCCAGACACTGCTTTCAACTAATTCAAGAAACCTGAACCTGTGAAAAAGATTTGAGGCACAAGACAATGTAACTTGACATTTCCTCAAGTGCTTTTCAATGCGTGGTAGCAGCTTATTCAGGGAAGAGAATGGGTAAGAAGCATAATGAAAGTCAGTATCAAAACACTCAGGAACATTAAGACGTTATGTGAATGGTGGAAATAGGTGCATGATTAAAGATCAGCACACAGAATATTAGCTATTTCACTGGTATTTACGAGCACTTGTACTCTCAACTTTTTTGCTAGGTGACAATTTTGGGCCATTCTCTAAAAAAGAATGCAGGTCCAGCATACCCATCCTTTATTGAGTCTGCTTGTATTTGCCAAGGAAAATTATGTCAAGCAAATCTAGTTTCCTTTGGTGGGCTAACTGGTTTTGTGGTTAAAGCAGAAAATGGTAGATTTAATTCATCAGGTCTTTAACACTGTCCCACCAGATACTTGTAATATGCAAATAAATATATAATTTTGTAATGTAATTAATAACTAATGTAAAATGAATGGCAGTAATAAAATCTTTAACTATAAATAATATTTCTTAATTTAAAGAATTGTGAGATCACCATGAGATGGGTGTGCAACTGATACACAAATTTTCCATTGATCATTTTCAGGCAGGAGGGCCAGTTACAGCAGGGTTCCAAAGAGGTCTGTCCTTTATCTGATTCTGTGGAGTATTGTTGTAGAGATTATTTCAGTGGTGAAACAGAAGTGCCAGTAATATTGTTGATCATGAATCAAGCTGTAAGAAGCTCCAAGCACAGCAGGAGCAGTCAAACTGCTCAATAAGCTGTTCCAGTCTTGATAAGGAGAAGATCTTGAATAAGTAATTTGAAATTCAGTAAAGACAAGTCCACTTACAGGGGAGAAGTCACATGTGCTGATGAGGTAATAGCATGGAAAAAGGAATCTAAATTGCACAGTGTAATACCATTGCAATGAAGTTGGATCTAATTCTGGGATGGATATAACACTGGAAGAGAAGCAGGAAGCAATTATTCTGTTCCTCTGTGCACTGGTGAGAGCTCATCTGAAAAGCTGTTTACAGTTTTGATCTCCATGCTTTAGGAAACATAGACAAAGTAGAAAGGGACAAAAGGAGACCAACAAGAATGATAGAAGTTTTAGAGAATGTGACCTGTGGGGAAGGCTTAAAGAACATGGTTTGTTTAGTCTAGAAAGTACCAAAGGGGAGACATAAGTCTTCTAGTACATAGAATGTTGTTGTAAAGAAGACGATGATCAATTGTATTCCAGTGCCCAATGGACAAAGGGTAGGAGCAGTAAATTTAGTTTTGCCAAGAATAACTAGGTTAGTTGTTAAAAAGACAACTTATTCACTATGAGTCTAATGAATCTGTAAGTGGAAACAAAATGTGGACATTCTTTCATCTACATGTAATGGAAGGTCCTTTCTTGGAGGTTTCTAAGAACAGGTTAGATGAATATAGCTTTATTCCATCTTGTGATGGACTCAGAATAGGTGTTCTCCTGAATTGCTGTCATCCCAAAATTTTCCCAGACTCTGTGAACAATGGATCAGCCCAGCATATGTTTACTTGTAAAGGGAGAAAATACGAGATTCATGGCAAAATCTTGATGAAATAATCATTGAGTCCTTGCTGAAACAATCTTTTAGAACAGCACGGTCAAGGATAATCATGAGTGAACCCTAGGCATTGCTTTATCTTACACTTTCCAGCCATGGATTTTATTTTTTTCTCTCCTTTTTGTGTTGTTACTTACCACTCTTTCCATCATTTGTTTGTGCAGCAACTTGATTGTCGTGTGCCATAGAAACCTGCATTTCCCATTCAATATTACACACAGATTCTAGATACGTGACAATAATCCAACATGTGATTTTAAAGCACAGAAAATAATAAACTTACAAATCATCAGAGGGCATTTTTAATTTTGTAAGGAGATGAAGAAGTTGTGCATATTGTAATATAAATACTGTTTAATTTGGTGAATGCTAGGGAGGGATTTTGAAAGTGTTCTCCCAACTTCTTGAACAGTGTTAATCTTGTAACATTTCTCATTTCTGTAGATAATACTGGATTTTCTGATCTACATGCTACATTTTTGTAGAGAAATACATGCTTTCTATTATATATGTCTGTAAATGTACCTGGGCACTGGGTACATGTCTGTAACAAAGAATAAGACATTTCTGTACCCTTTGTAAAGAGAAAGGTGAACCACCAGGTTCTTGGAAGACCTTGGAAGACACACATCCAGCTTGAAATAGGCATAATTTTTATGAGAAGCTGTCCTATTCAGGTATTGACATTTTTTTAATGATAATGTTTTTATTATAACTCTTACCTGTTTTCCTATGCTGCCATGGGCTGCATGTGGCAGACGTAGTGAAGGATATGATCTCTGACTTCTCTTGAAGGAGCTAGTTGAACACCTTTTTTCAGACACAAAGGATGTGTTTAGGTCTTCTGACTGCTGCTATGGAGAAAAGCCAAATTTCCAGCCACTTCGTGCCTTTATTCCTGCTTTTTTTGCTCTTTAGGGAGAGGCATAGATGGGTGACCTTTTTTTGCCGTGGCATATCCTTGTCTGGACCTAACTCTGGTGAAGTTGTAAGGAAACTTCACAAACAGGAGGAAGACTCTAACTCTCATCTGCCCATACACATAGTCTTGTAACAGTTGGTCATGATGTGATCCCTGGTTATGTTGGTGCATCTAATTTTTATTTGATATAAATGAATTTTTAGGGATTGAGTGCTGCCATGTGAATAACTATATTAACCATTTTTACTGGTCAAAAAAAACATGAAAAAAGATAATTTTGCAGCTTTGCACAAAAACTTAAATTTATTTTCTTCAGTTTTGGCTTGAGAGTTGGCAATCTTTCTTAATTTCCACCTGGAAACATTTTGGCAGTCAGTGTGTATCCTGAAGTGCGGGTGTAATACTCCTAGCATGAAAATGAGCTTAATAAGCATTTTGCTGTAGCTTCAGTTTCCAGGGAGTTGTAGTATGTGGCCCCTTGTAGAGTGCTTTACAGTAATCTAATCTGGATTGTTGCATCCTAGAGCTATCTGGAACAAAACAACCCCATGGCTAAATAAATTTGAACTTCCAGATTAAGCAGCTATCCTGCCCCACAGCACAGACTTCCTCCCAAACCCTACTGTCCAGCTCCCTGCCTCTCATATTTCTCACCTCTACATCCTTATGTTTTTCCTTAAAACCTTTTTCTCTTGGCCTCAGTTGCCCACATCATCTTTCATTTTTCTCCCTTTTATGGAGAATGTTTTGAAGGGAGGTGCCTGCTTGTGTCCCAGCAGTGACTGTGTGCTCTTGAAGCAAATTGCTGATGCTGTTGAAAGTTGTTAGGAACCAGGACATTTGTATTCCCTGCTGCTGCTGCCTCCCTGAGCAGCCCTCCTCCTGTCAGTTCCATCCTTTCAGGATGGGAACAGGCCTGTGAGTGAACAGCCAACAGAGAATTCTGTCCTGCTAACCATGATTCTGCTCAGTTTGTGACATCTCATTCCCATTGGTTTCTAATCTCAGGATCCTCTCAGTCCCTCCCTGTTTGTTTCCTGTTCTGAGTTTCGGGCTCTAGTCACCCATATTCACGTACTGTTCATTTCTGTGGGCATTTTTCACTCCCTGCTGAAAGTCCTTACAGTCCTCAACTTAGTGGCACAAATGACCAATCTCTAACTCCAGATTGGTCTCCACATAATGAACAGCAATCTTTGGTTATTACCCAGGGCTTCTTTAATTTCTTCAACAACAAGAGCACACAGTCACTGCTGGGACACAAGCAGGCACCTCCTTCAAAACATTCTCCATAAAAGGGAGAAAAATGAAAGATGATGTGGGCAACTGAGGCCAAGAGAAAAAGGTTTTAAGGAAAAACATAAGGATGTAGAGGTGAGAAATATGAGAGGCAGGGAGCTGGACAGTAGGGTTTGGGAGGAAGTCTGTGCTGTGGGGCAGGATAGCTGCTTAATCTGGAAGTTCAAATTTATTTAGCCACGGGGTTGTTTTGTTGGTGATTGAAGGTTCTAAGTTCAAGATTCCCCTTATGGGCTACTTAAAAACCATAATTGATTATTAAAATTAAAAGCAGCATCTCTACATGAAAAAAGGAGTGTGGGTAGTCTGACATGCACATGTCTCAGATATACTTAAATGAGTTTTATGGTATTCTTAATAGGGAATTTGGTTATTTGAGAGGTCGTGGGGAAGAACTTGAATCTGCATTAACACAGTGGAAGACTGGAGGTATAACATCCAAAGAATTTTCTTACTTTAGATTTTATTGCCAGTCCTGATGTTTATAACAACTATCAAATCTTCTTAACTCCCATAGTACTGGAGATTTTTAAAGAAATAAAATGTACAGTGTTCTTAATCTCCTCAGAGTTTCCTGAATACCTGATCTGTAGTGGATTCAAAGCTGAATGCTTTACTCTATGGTCACCAGGGCTACAAATATGTTTAAATTTGTTGTATGAGAGATTATGTGCTCACAGAAAAGAATCTGATTTTTAGAAAAATGTAGATATCATAGGGCGTGCCTTAGGAGCTGGCTGCTTTCCAAGATGTTGGCCCTATTCTTAGAACCTGTAATTTGGGATGGAATGTCACATGGTGCCTAAGCATGTAAAAAGATGTCCTTTTACATCTTTTAATCCTGTCTGGCTATATAGAGATTTTTTTTCCCTCCTTAAAACATTTTTGATGGCCCTTCTACAAGATTTGGTGTTTAGAAGTAATTTGTTACAAACCCACCAACAAGTTTTCTGTTCCTCTGAGATCTCATCAAGGAGGCCTAAAAAGTAGTTCAAGGTTTCTGAACTATCCTCTTATCTAAAAGAAAAGTCCTCATTATCAGGACGGTGATGGGGCAGGGTGTATCTCTGAAGCTTCCCTTCCTGCCACTCTCCAGTCACACAGCCAACAGGAACAAGCCTGAAGCTGTCTTACTATTAAATGTGTGTCATTGTAAGCAGGCTTTTTAAAAGTGTGCTGGTAAACTCCAGCGTTTGAGAAAAGAAATCACAGGCAGTGATGTGTGAAACTTGACAACAAACTGACTGTTGCCAAGTAGGCGTATGCCACTAAAAACTAACTTTTTGAAGAAGACCATGTGCTCTGAAAAAAAAGTGTTTATTGATTTGTAAAGTGGTGACTGGTCTTGGCAACAGGTCTTTATTCATCAGCTGGAACTGCTAAATATCCTTGGAGTTGCTGAAAGACGATATGTGAAAAACTCAGAACAGGTCAGATGGGATTTTGTTTGAGGTGGATGACTTGGAAATCAGAACCACAGGACAGTCAAACAACGATTATTATTTTAGTGTCTGGATCCTGATCTACAGATCACTGTATTGATCCATATGTAATTTCAGGGAAAGGGAGAGCATGCTGCTTTGTGTATTTTGGCAGTCCTGGCTGTTAGCATAATGCCTTATATTCTGTGGCCACACTGGAAAATTGCCAACCTCAAACTCCTGAACAGGCCTCAGGAATATTGAAACTGAGATTTTTCTTTAAAAAAACCCAACACAAAACCAAACAATATAACCTAAAAGCCAAACAAACATAAACCAAAACAGATTATTTTAGCTAATGCAAATAACCATGGTTATTTGAAAAGCATAAAATTCTTCAAATTTCTTTAGACTGTAAGTAGAAGGTTCAGTCAGAGCAGAAGTTTAGTACCTGGAAAACGGAAATACTGTGTTTGGGAGTTTTCTGCGTCATTGAAACTTTGTTTTTCAGTTGTTCAGGAAAGAAGAAGAAAAATAAGGGGAAAACCCGTGAATTGTCGTGTATAAAAAGAGTGATATGATATAGCTGCCTTATGCAGTAAATTGGAATGACTGCCTTCCTCCCTGACCCAGATTTTGTTTGATATTCTGTGTGTTTCTTTATCCTCTATGTTTACACATTGTTTTTGGGCAGGTGTGAGCTTGCTCTTGTCTGTTCCCCAAATGGATGTGAACTCGTTCTGCTGGTGCCTCAAGCTGCAGGGCAGCACGCAATTGCATTAGCACCGAGCTGAGCCTGCACTAAGCTCATTGGAGTCACATGGATTTATTTAATTTAGGAATTTGGGCAGGGCAAGGTTTGCTTGTCAGTACATTCAGTATAAACAATCCCAGATATATCCACTGTAAATAACTAGTATTGTGCTGAATTAGTGTTTTGAGAACTCAGAAGTGCAGTGCAAATTAGTCATATAAATGCTTTCAAATTTTTAATCTTTCCTCTAATTTTTTCATCTTTGCTACACATATTATTCTTCTGGAACAAAGAACTCGTGATTCATATCACGCATTGTTCAGACTTGTTGAACTGAATGCAATAAAATCCTATTTGTATCATGGTCACCTTTAAAACGTCAGTTTTCCAATTAAATTGTATGCAGTTGTCATAGCTGTATTGTTCATTATAAACAGCTACTGAATGGCAAATACTTCTCTTCTAATGAGGATGTAATTTCTGTCTAAGCCTTTCCCAAAACTCAGTGAGTGTTATCATGTGCCTATTTCAGTAGATATAGAGAATTTTGCTGGTCTCTGACACCTTTCTAGGTATTTCTGTCTACTTTATCCTAAAAAGAAAACTGAAATAGTCTTCCACAGAGGCTTGACCACATTTTGAGGTTTGGCTTCAAACCTAAGGGTCATTGTGAGTTACATTGTACTTGTGATGGAAGAAAAGAAAGAGCCTTAAAATTTGGAAGAGTCTCTCTGAATGTGAATTTATCTTTCGAGAATACTCTAGTTCTTGATTTTGGTTTGCTGCCATTTTGCAGTTACAAATATTGTGAGCTACTCAACATTTCTCCCTTGAAAGTAAAAGCCAATAGAAATTTGGAATATTTGTTAATGCTTTTCTAATTCCCGCCTCTTAATTGAAGTTATATTGTAGCCAGGTTACTTTTCAAACATCTTTTAATGATATTAAACTTTTAATTTACTAAAAGACCAGCTAAACTGGAGCTGTATTAAAAACAAGAAGTAGGAAACAGATTTTGCTGTCTTTGATACTCCAGGAGATGGATTTTGTACATTGAAAAGTTATACCTCTCCTTTGCTTACAGAAATGAATTTATTTTATATTTTGAGGTTTAATGAATGTGATATAAATGTATACACACTGAGCACTGTGTATATTTATATATATCTATATTTATATGTTAGCTTTCCAGTCTTTTCCACATATGGAAGAATTTTTTGAGATCATGTTTAGCTATAGAAATCTCTCCCCCTCACTTCCCCTGAATGTGTGTGTTATAATATACAACACTTATATAGAGGTTTACATTTATCTTATATTTCTTAGTAGAAAAATTATCTGCCACCATCATAGTCTAAAACAGGTCTTTAGACCAACTGAGAGAGCCAAAAATGCATTTCTGGGAGACAGTAACTTGATAACAAAAGTTGCATATCTGGTGCTGGTTGCTTAAGTGAGATAACATGTCACAGACTTTCACTACAAAGGGCACCATAAATTTTTGCATTGCAAATCTGATTTCACGGACCACTTCTTGTAAGAAGCATTGAGTTTCCGCTTCGTCTAGTGATAAAACTTTAGAATGCATGAGTATCTGGTGAAACAACTTATTCATGTTAATGCTAGTCTGGGTGCTGTAAAGTCAATGGTCAGAAACAACCTTTCCCTTTCCCCCATGGCCATTATTTGTGATTGATTTTAACCCAACTATATACAAATAGAACAAATGGTGAGATGGACTTTAAGGCCATTTTCATAACTGGGTGATGCATGGTCACTTGTGACCCCTTCTGTTATGGATAACTTTGAAAATAGATCTCTGACATAAATACATATTGCTGAAGCAATTTTTAAGATTTATTCAGCTTTTTGAATATACAAATGAAACATAAAATAAAGACCTTTTAACCTCTGTGCACCAAACACTTAAATGAATCCACTGTTAGTCTTTCAACTTTTTAGCTACAGGCTCAGTTCTTCAAATCATTCATGCACAAAACTCTTCTGTAGTCAATTATTCTGTGCATGGAAAGTTCGTGTGATTAGTCCTCAGCTGTGTTTGCTCCTAGAAAATGAGCAGCAGATAAAAGTCTCTCTAAGCTCTGAAAGATTCTGATTTTTAGACCAGGTTCTTGATTTGAAAGAAATGTCATTGCTTGGCTAGTAGATTTCTTTGTAAAAAGGGGACATTAATATTTGTAAATGTAAGCATTTGCTGTAAGTAGGAAAGTTTCACAGTTCAGAGGCAGCAGTTACACGTTTAATGACCCATTAGTAGCCGTAGATAAGGAGAGCAGCGTAAATCAGTCATCAGAAAGTTGGCTGCAGAGATGAGCAGGTTATCACTAGATTTATTTAACCCAAGTTAAGACATTAATTCTTAGCATGCAGCACATGAAAGGGAAATGTGATGAGCCTTGTCAGGAAGGGTCTCCTATTGTGGGAAGAGAGCCAGAAAAGCTTAACTCATCAAGTTTTTAGTGTTGCCTGTGTTGCAAAAGCTTTTGGCTAAAAGGAGATTAGGACCTTTTTTTTTTCTTTTTTAAGAATGGATATTATAAAGATACTTGCATGCCACGAAAGTGCAGGGGATTGTGCTGTAACCAAATTTTATACACGTATTTTTATGAGGTGGCCACAGAGCAATCCAGAGTTTTGCAGTCTTTTGAGTGCACCTACATTAGGATTTTAGTTCTGATCAAGAACACAGATTATAATCAAACCCTCCTGCTCATTCCTACTTCTTGCACTGTGGTTCATATCCAGGCGTGGTGTTGGATTGGGCACCCCAAGTTCCTCTTTGATTCAACTTAAATGAAAGATACATTCCAGCAGGTCCTCCAACACTGTGAAATTGCTAAAGAGAATTCAGTTTTGGGTGAAATTAATTCAGAATACCCCCCAAAACAGGTGTATTGTACAGGGGTGACTCTCAGAACCATTGTCATAATTTGCTGATAATTTCTGACATCTGATTATTAAAATTTTGTAGATAGACCTAATTGTGTAGACCATGATTAGAGTTCTCCTTTGTTTCTAACCTGCTGTGTAAGGTAGCCCCTGTTACCTGAAGGCCACTGTCTCAAATTTACTGCTGACACTGATGAACCTCAGAGAATTGATGGCTGAGACATCTGCCTGCAAAGCTTACATTGAGATATATTCCAATAAAAAACCAGAAAATGTCTCTATACAAGGCTTCTACATCTGTGTGTAGTGTTTTCCAAGCACTGATCTTGAAGTTCCTAATTTTGCTACTTTGAAGCTGTGTTGAGGTTTTGTGGCAGTTGGATCAGAGCAGTAAATCATATTTAGTGACAGCAGATACATCTTTTTAAGATGGTAAGCAAATATGGTAAATAGCAGCACAGAAATTGAAAAAAGAACTAGCAAAAGGATGAAATAAAATCCATGAATTTATAATCTATTAATAGCCTTTGTACAAAGGCCTTGACAGTATTTGAGATTATTCCACTGTACTATAAATACAGGTCCAAATTAGATACTTGGATGTCAGTCCTAAAAGTTCAAGGCATTCAATTCTTGAAACACTCCGAATTGATAACAATTTTATAACAAGTGTGTATACTAATTTCTCAATTCAAATGGTACCTCCTAAATTTCGGGTTTTTTCCTGTTTCTCTTGTCAGTAACTGAGATTTTGCTTTGCAGTTTTTGTCATTGAATTGCTATTCAGGATCCTATAAACCAATGAAAGATCCAAGTTTAAAAAGCAGTTAATGTACACAAACATTAATGAAAAATTGCTTGATTGTAGTTTATTGTTTGAAAGAGCCATGGATTAATGATTCTGTAGGATACACAATGATATGAAAAACCAAGCATACTTCTGGAATCCTCTGTTCCAAAATTAATAAATGATAAGGCATAACTGGAGCTTTTATTTTGCTTCACTGTGTGTCAAGAATGCAAAAATAAGTAGTGAACTTCATTTGTCTCAGAACTTCAGTGAAGAATTCTGTATTCTCTCCACTATCTGTTTGCACCGAGACACTAAACCTTAGCTTCTTGATACTATACTTAATTCATGAAACCTACCAAAATTACAGTCCTGATTCTTAGGTGCTTTTTATCCAGTGCTTTTGGGTACTTGTTCCTATCCGTACAGAAAAATTTGTAACTATAAGTTAGGATTTACATCAGTTGAGACTGGTTTCAAGATTGCTCTTAGTATTAAAAACTTAAAGTCCAGTGATGGTATTATTTGGTGTTTTGGTGTTTATTTTTTATTATTTATTATTCAATTTTATGTCAAAACAGATCACTGTGCTTAATTTTATGAACTTGCTAATCAAAAAATGGGAAAATATGTAATACATTTTTTATGTACCGGGTAAGGTAGATCGTGGCACACACATTCACACTGAAACAGATGTGAGGAAAAAATGGTGGAAGAGGATTTTTATTAATTGTAGCTGTTGAAGGTTAAGCGGACCATGATCATAGTCTGTACAACTCAATAATTTCTTCATCAAATCTATAATTTTTAAAAATTAGTTTGAATATAACTAGCCATATCTCCTAGAAAGTGTCTGAGACTTGATATGAAATCTTCAAATCATCCAGAAATGATGAGTTACTGAAAAATATGTCCTGTATTTGCAGTGTAACTACATCCTCTAAATCTATATCCAGATTTTTTTTAACTAGAGAAAAGAGCTGTCTCCTTTTCTCTGTGTTAGTTAATAATGATCAGAAAATCTTTTAATGTTTTCTGAGGGATCTGTTAGGTTGAGTGTCTTGTTTCTCACTGCCAAGTTTATTTTTCAATAATTTTCTAGCTGTTTCCTGATCTGGTTACAGTCTTTCAAATATTCACAAGAGTGTGACACGAGCACCAGATGTGTAATTCTCTTAATGGTCCTATGCTACTGTGTAGAGATACAGCAAATGTTCTGAGTTTTCTTTCTCTGCCTGACTTTGTCTTGGTAAATCCAGCATTGTACCACGTGTTCGTTTGCACCATGGCCTGTAAAGACCTTTTGGATATCATTGATTTCAGAAGCTGTTCCCTTCCTTCTAAGCCTGCCCTAAATGTTTTCCTGTTATGACAGTGGAGTCATGACTTCAGACGTATGTGTATGTGTCTGATAACATTTATTCAGATAACTCCAAATCTGTTCACTTTTCCAAGAAGACTTTGCCAGGCTTTTCTTTCAGATCATGGGAATGTGGAACAAGTTTGGGATGAGAAAGATATCTACAGGTCCACTTCCTTCTCCAGCAAACATTCATTCTGTATAGAGCTAATTTTTCTGACACTGTGTCATGTGGCACATTATCAAATGCCTTACAGAAATCTCAGCATATTATTTCAAAGCACTTACCTTATCAAAAAGAGTCTCTATGTAATTGGAACAGATAGAAAGTTCTTTTGACAAGACTGGTCCTCAATAAAGCCACGTTGATTGACATTAACTGAGCTCCAGCTTTTAATTTATTGCTTATTGTATATCAGGATCAGTGTCAAACTATATAGTCTTTAATTTCCCATAAAACTCTTTACAAATATTTGACAATATTTGATTTTTGAACTCTTTCAGAATTCTGCCAAAAGGAGGTCACACAAATAACTGAAGTAAAAATGAACATCTGCCTGTTTGAAGAATTGCAATACTCTAAGCAGCAAACCAGCTGTGTGTAGTTAGGGGAGGAGTCACTGGGAGACCTCTTGAGTTGCCATTTTGTTGATTTCTTGCTGTTTTTAAGTATATCACCAAAGATTAACCTAATTCATTCTGTTAGTGAAATAGGATCAAACTACTCAGTGGAAAAGAAATCCTTCATTCTTTCTTCAGCCTTTACTCTGGCAAAACTCTTGTCAGCTTGAAAGTCAGTTCAATTAGCATGAGTGGGCCTGACCAAGAGTGGCTCCTGCGGAATTCAGAGGGAATAACTTGTGTTTTCACTGAGGCAAACCCAGCTTGTTGGAAGTTTTACAGAACCTGTCCCTTTGTTTCAAAAATAAATAAGGATATTCAGGCCTTACTGTGCCTTTGCTTTGTGGTGTATTTGTGCAGACCTTATAACTCAGATGTGTTCCAAGTTAACTGTAAAAAATTTACCCACATTTCTCCTGTGTTAAATGATAGCTAAGTTTATAGTGGACTGTCAGATTTCTTTACTTAATTCAGCAACATGCAAGACATCTATCTTAACATCTGGTTTTTAATAACAGTTGACATCTGGGAGCTCTTTTTTATTCCAAGAATGGGTTAGGAACAGTAGTGATACTGGCAGTGTATATTTTCAGGCTGAAATTCCTGTCCATTTCAATCATAATTAATTACCATTCATTTTATTTCGTTTCTAGATTTAATTAAGTGCCAACAATATGTTACACCGGCTAACTTTCAAGGTTTTGAAATTATAGAATGTATTTTTTTAATGTTTCTAAAATATTAATGCGTGAATTTAAGGATATTTAAAATGATATGATTTTATTTGATTTTGAAAAGCTGAGTTAAATGACAAACACTGTGCTCTGCACCTCAGTGTTCTAGAAGCTGAGTGTCACATCACTGGGCACAGTAGAACTATATCTAGAGATAGCTGTGCACATGCACATCTCTGTGTGTATAGATAAAGAGTCAGTGTAAAATTTCAGTTTTAGTTCATGCATCTGGGGAGGAATATTTCAATCTCTTGGTTTAGTTAATGGTTTTTATTTTGTTTTTATTGTATTAAAATTAAAATTTATTTTTATTATTAACTTCAAATTTATAATAAATGTGAAGAAAGACTTTCTGCTTTCAGCTTACAGACTATAAATTAATCCCTTTTAAAAACAAATTCAAGAAATTGTTATGAATTTTTGTATTTGTCATTAATTTTACTTACCACTAAAACTCTAAATAAATGAATAAAACTAATTTCAAAACTGGAAAAAAGGGGAAGAACTATTTAATACCATCCAAGAATGTGCAGTGTTTAACATTTGTTGAAAAGATAAATTTAATTGATAGCATGTTGGAAAAGTGTACTTTGCTCATGATAGATTTTTTGGTTATTCAGCAGTTTTGTGTCTTGTAACAGAATGTAAGACAATTTGATTAATTTTTTTACTTACTTAAAAGCTTTGATCTTTTCTTTGCCATCAATGTTAGTTTGAATTGCGTGCAATTAAAAAATAGATAATCTTTTAGTATTTAATCTTATAATCATCTTCCTACACACTCTTTGAACTGGGAGGGAAAAAACTTCTACGTCACTGTTGTTGTTTTTCTGGTTGCTATAGATGCAGATTCTTGTATATGTAACACAAACTTGTTCAGTTGTTTTTGCTGGCTTATATTAAAAAAAAGTCATGTTTTTAACAGCCAAGAAAATTGTCTTTTATATGCACCAAAGCAACTAACCTTTCCTTCTTTCTTTCATTCCAATGCCAACACCTTCTCTGTGCATCTCCTAACGCCTGGCACCCAGGATGATGAGGAGGGTATATGGGCATAGCCGTTCCTATAAACCAAAGTTCCAGTTTTGTTTTGAGGGGTGAGAAACTCTCTTTTCTCTCTTTTTAGAGTTGCAGTCTAATTGTTATGGTTTTTTTTACACTGCATGGAGCTGTGTATTTCTTGACAAGTGTGTTTGTGAATGCTGTAAGGATGTTTTCTCATATGCAGTGAAAAATGAGAAACTGTGTCTAATGGTTTAATGGTGTAGGGGTTTAGTTTTTTTCATAACTTATTGTGGCTAATGGTGTAGGTGGGTACAAAACTTTAAAAGACATCTATTTCTACCTGTCTAAACAATTTTCTTTTCTTCAGTAGGTAAGTTCTTTAAAATAGTATTAATTTGCTATGTCATCTCTAAAATCCCTGTATGAGCACTGTAATATCTTTGCAGAATGTGTATGAAAGTTTGATACTTGAGAAATTTTGCCACAGATTAAGCATGCAGTTTTACTAGAACAGAATTTATGATATGCATGGAAAAACATGAGACTACCTCTTGAGCTGAAATGTTTTAGTGAAATTTTAAAATAAGCAGCAGATGTTTAATAAGGAAAGTATAATCCCTCTGTGCAATACATGCTCTTTGCCTGGAGTATTATGATGGAGTAACATCCTCACAATAATTTGCTTGTGATATTCAAGAGTTCAAAGTGCAGCTTATATTGTTTGTCTCTTAAATTATGAGTAACTACTGTATTATCATCATGTGTCAGGTATTCCTTTGTGTATATCCACTTGTGTGGGGCTGGCCTTTGAAGCTGTGGATAATTTGTAGCTCAACATCACTGTGGTCTCAGCACTGCTGAGGACACCAGGCTTTGATGGGTTGCTCACTACTTCTTACAGGAACAATTTCATTTACTACAATGGGCCTGTTCAGAGGAGAAAAATCTACTCACATCAGTAAAGATTAATGTCTTATTAAAGCTTCCACACGTTATATTGCTTTTGGCATTTTACTGTTCTTCCTCTCACACTCTCTCCTGACTTTCATAACAAGTAGTGTGGCTGAGGGAAATCAAATCTCTCAGTCAACTGAGTGTATATTAAAACACAACATTAATAAAATTAAATTGGGTGTATATCTACCTTATTTAGAAAAGCTTCTATGCATTTGTTTTGTTACTGCAGACATCTATCAAAAGCTAATTGTGAACATGAAGAAAACAAGAGACCCAATGAGAAGGAACATGAGGAATGTATTTTATGTTGAAGAGGAAAATAGAATAGAAACAATTTAATTTTAAAAGTATTTCAACTGCAAGAATGTGGGTTTCTAGAAAAAAAATCTTCACCTTACTGTTTTATACTTTGTATGTTTGCCATATCTTGTAGTTATACAGTTTATATTATTTAAACTATAAATGTATTTCCATTTCAACATGGAACATGTTTATTAACCAAAGCATATTTTTTCCCTTTTAGAGTCTCAAAACCACATTTTATTTGGTTTAAGAAAACTTGTGCACAAAGAGTAAAACGATTTTGAAAGCTGGCTGACAAGAGACTGAGGGAATATTTATTTAGTATTTATTAGAGCAGTGTAAAATAGATTATATGCTTTTGAATTGGAGTTGATTTTTCTTTAAGAGGATTGTTTTCCTACAAAACAAAAAGTGCCTGATATACCAAAACATTTAGCTTCTGAACTTGTTTTGTTCCAAGACTAATTGTTATGAGTGATTTATGCAAAGATTTTCCAGAGGCCATGAGGTGGGACTCTGCCTCAGTAAAGACAGTGCAGGCAGGTCCTCTAATTATGTTTAAAAAGTAGTTAGTTAAAAATAAGTGAACTCCCTTTAAACTTTATCACTTCAGTGCTCAACTACTACATGGGAGTGACATGAAATGCTGGTGGAGATGCAGAGTGGCAGGATGAAAAAGTTTTGGAAGGTTATAGAGAGCTGGTTACTCGTTAAGGAGCAGCCAGGGTGTTCAGGGAAATCTCACTGGCCAGCCCATTTAGTAGCAAATGTAGCTGCAGTGCTCGAGTCTTGTTAGAAACAGGATCTCTTCCCCTCTCCTCACCCTTACAGAGGAAAAAAAAAAGAAAGAAAATCATGAGGTGATGATAAGTTTTAAGAATTAAGCCTATATAGCAATCTGTCATGGGTAACTGAAGCCGTGTGACCCTCAGAAAATATGTTTTGTGGCACAGCTGAGGAGTGCAGGTAGAACACAAGTGCTTGTTTTCCCTTTCCAGTTCCAACCACTGAAGTGCAGCAGACACTGGAAAAACAGTTTTGACTTTGCCACAAGCTGTCCACGTGTGTGTAAGAGAGCTCAGCACAAAACCTGTTTGTACAGTATTTTGTTTGTACAGTTCTGGAGACTTCGTTCTGTGTCAGATGTGAAGTAGATCGGATGTTTGAAAAGATGCTGAGGAGTGTTTGGACAAATTTATTGTCTGTTACATCCTCAGAGCAGGGTTCCCTTCGCACGTGAAACAAAGAGCAACTGAAGCCTGTGCCTGGCAGCAGCTGAGGTCTAGTGCTTTTGAAAACAGGATCATAAAGCTAGTCTGCTAAATGTGGATTTAGGAGCAGCCCATAAAGTCTGTAAATTTAAAATTTTGCCTTAGTAGATACTGTGTAGGCATTCTTCAGGAGGCATCAGTGCCATTCAGCAAAAAGCTCCTTCAAAGCAGAAATTGTCTGCAACATGGATGAAAGAATATTGCTCAGGCAAATATTCACTGTTCACTTCTAACTATTGGATGTGTTTCATGTGCTTCAGGGAGGAGGAGAAGGCTGTTACAAAACAAATGTGGTGCCTGGATTTGTCTTTGCTGAGATGTGGTGAACAGTTCTCTTTCAAGATGTTCTTGCTAACAGCAGTACAAAGCACAACACAATTTTGTCATGTTGCTATATAAGGATGTGTTTAAAGACATTAACTATTAGCTATTGTTCTGCTTTTTGTTTTCATTAATTCGAGTTACGACTTTTGTAAATAATTTATTTTTCTTTTTGTTTGGATATTCTGATTAGCCTGTTTTGGAAAAAACATGTTAACCTTGAAATGAGCATCAGTAGCATGCAAGGCAAGGGAAAAATAAGGAGCATGACTGTTTGCAGTGTTCATTTTAATTTTCTCACTGAGTGTGCGAATACCAGCTCTATGCTTAATTAGATAAATGGGTGTTGCTACATTGACTGGAGCCCAAGGGCATTTTGGATTTTTGAATTTTTAGGCATGATTGTTGTTTTACTGTAACTCAGTTTTTACTAAACAAAAGGAGGAACCTCCCAAGAAATGTTTGCTTTGCAAACCATGGACAGATTTTGTGACTAGTGACTAGTCTTTATTCCTGTTAAAATACTTTTATTCTTAATGGAAGACATTTATAGCTTTTATTGGGACATTTTATATTAGTTAAAAAGTTACCTTTCTTTTCTTCTTAAAGATTTCATTACTACTGCTAATATTTTTAGGTATTAATTGCTCACTGCTGAAGACAGGGTTTTCATTAAAAGTAGGAATTTGTTTAGCTGTATGTATTTGGTTATTTTTTATTGATTATATATTGGAAATGTGTCAAATCACTTGACATGAGAGTTAAGGAAGTTGAAGCCCTGGGCCTGTTAGAGTTAATGAAAGCCCTGTTATTTATTTCAGTACTGTTCAGTTTTCACTCAGAGCAGTTTCTTCCTTTTGATTGTTCTACTCATAGTAGAAAACACCTGTGCACATACACAAATGTATTCTCAAAATTATTTGTATGAACTAGATATTCTTTGACAGGCATTTATCTCATCTTAAACATTGTATTTATGAGACACCAAATCATCCTCATGTGTAGCTGTAGAAATGTATTATATAAATTCAACAGTTTTTTGTCTGTCACTTGCATTTTAGCTGTGTGAGTCAGGCCGTTCTACCTGAACTTTGCCCTCAGCTTTTTCCTTGCAGGTGCAGAAGGTGTACAAAAAAGGAAAATGTAGCTGATGAACTGAACTTGAAAGCTTTTGATGTAGTCAGTCTGAAGACAACAATCACAGGGCCTACCATCATCATCAGTCGTGCTCTTTTATACTCTTCCATAGTAAAAATAAATAACATACCAGAGCAATTGTAAACACTGTAGAAAGTGAGAAAAAGGCTGTATGTGTTTTCACAGCTTTCATCTTTGTTTTGAAATACTATAGGTGCTGTAAACTGGAATAGTTAATTACTGATTTCACACAAGTAATCAAATAATCTAGCTGTTGTTTAAAATCTGAAGCTAAGCTGACATCTTCAAAAAAGGTAGCAAAAATCTGCTCTAAAAATATGAATTCAATGAATTGCATTGTGTTGGATTTCACTTCTACAAATTATCATGTGAATATGTGAAATTGCTATTATTTTATTTGTCTTGAAAACAGTTTCAAAGAGTTGTTAGTGGATATTAGGGTATGTGAATGTGGGACTGCCTGCAGAGCATTCTGATTGGAAGGTCCTGGTTGGTTTGGAGGCAGAAGCACCTCCTGAACTAATCGAAGGTCATATGACATAAACTTTTAAATGTAAGATTTTACAATTGAATACTAAAAGATGAAAACCCCCAGTTTTAAATAAATGAGATCTATGTAAATTGTTCTGGAAAGCTTATGGAAAAATACAAGAGAAAATATTTATCAAAGTACCGAAAATATATACCTAATTAAAATCTCCTAGTATCTATTTTTAATATTCTATTAGTTACAGTGCATTAGTTAATACTACTTTAAAAGTAAGAAAAAAAAGTAAGAAAACCTCCCAGCGCTAACCTACTTAACATCAATGAAATACCAGTTGTCATTGCATTTGTCTCTTGATTTCCTCGAGGAAAACCTCTGACAGGTGATGGCTGCTGTCAGAGATAGCCAGCCCTGCCAGCCACAAGCCTGGAGCCACTTTGGAGTCACATCCACACTGTCTTTTGTGCTTTCTGCTCTTCTGGCACTGGTTTCTGAAGCAGGTTTTCAGATCATGCACCTTGGTAATGGAAACACCTCTTCAGGGAGTGGTGTCTAGAGCTCAGACTGAGCTGAGGGAGGTGTGGGTGCAAAGAAACAAATAAACAGAAGCATTTGGCTGTTCCAGCAGGTGTCCTTGCATACTCCTTTCCTTTTTCTGACAGAGTAAAGGCATTGGGCAGGATGTGATTGTCTTGGGTATGAGCCTTAAATCAGTGGCTGAAGCAAGATAATTTATAAATACTTCTACAACAGAGAGTAAAAATGCAGAAATCTAAGAAAAATATTTGTTCATGTGATTTAGTTAAGTTCAGTATTCAGCATCTTAGGAACATTGTTTTGACAATATTAAGCTTTTTGTATACTTCTGCTCTAGTAGTAACTGTTAATGTGATGGATTAGAAATAGCTAAGAAATGCCTGTTAACATTTCTGATTTCACTATACTGTCCTACTCTAATTAATCATCCATTTTGGCATCAATATTCTCATTTGTTCAAAAGAATTTCCTGTGCTAATTGCTCATTTCAAGTTGTGATGGAGTGTCCCTGCATACCACAAATGGCAGAGCCTTGCTGTTTCATTTTGTTTCTGTTTTGATCTTTGCTTTATAGACAATTAACCAGTGAAAATGTGTATAGGTCTGTTTTCCAGAAGAGCTGTGATGGTTTCACTGGTTCCCTCCTGGAGCCTTTCAGCACATCTGGCTGACCATGAGCCAGGCCCTGAGCTCCTCTTCAGCTTGGCTCTGCACTCTCCCAAAGTCAGCCAAGCTGGCTGAACAGTTTATGGTGTACTAGTTTTATTTTAAACCAGATCTTTTTGACTACAATGAGCAAGCTACCCACAGCGTTACTGGAGGATTTGATGAGGTCATAGTCTCGCAGGGGAGAGGGATGAGAAGCTGGAATCCTTCCACAGCACACCTGAATGTGGGTGAGGAGATCTGTCCCCAGCCTAATCCATGCAGCTGTGCCAGCTGAGGATGTTACTGCCACCCACCATTATCCACTTTCTGCTGTTTCTCTGCTGAGATTGTAACCCCCAGATCCATCAGCAGAAGAGATCAATCCCTTATCGACTGTGGGCCAGGTTAGCATGGGCAGTGATGAGTCCCCATCCATCAGGGCAGCCTGGCTCTCACTGCCTGCTGTGGATAAGAGAGCACGAGGAGCAGGGATAACCTCCAGCTGATGGCAGGGGGAGAGCAGCCACTGGCACCAACATCTTCAAGTGGAAAAGCTTAGTCTGGAAGAGAATTATATCCATAAGTTAAAAACAAAAGAACCCTTCCTGAAATCACTTCATCTTCAAAGGCTCTAGCACCAATTTAGGTAATCAGGTTATTAAAATAATTTCAATTTATCAAGTGCAGTTTTCTTGTTTAACTAATCAGAATCAGAAACTCTTTGTTCATTTTGCAGATAGACATATTTCTACCAGATGCAAGTGTGTAGATCAGTAATAAATGATATTTTCCATGGAGCTATAATTTTGGAGAGTAAATCTGTGTTACATTTTAGGAGAACAAGTTCTTCTGACTTCTTTTTTGGTTGGGATTTTTGATAGATCTTGCAACAAGCTTTTTCTGAGCCAATTATATCAATAGTATGATTAATTTTCTCACACATGGTTCCAGGACCTTGAAATTAGGTGATAAATCTCAAACAAAGCTGGAAGCTTACACATGGCTACTGTTCCTAATGTGGCTGGGGCCTAAATCTGAGTTTGCTGGAGCCATCAAAGCAGCACAGCCACATTCTTTGTGTTGTGTCCTACATCTGCTGACCTGGCCTGCTGGTGAGCTTTGCATGAGGATTCACTTTAGCTCCAAGAATATGGAGAGGGTCGAATGTAACCACTGAGGTAAGTTTCTAATGATTCAGGAATTCTGTTAGCTAGGATGATTTTGATTATGGCAGTTAGAGGCTTTAGGTCTGACTTAGGTTGGTTCTATAGGCCTGTAGGAATTTATACCTGTTTAAGTAATAACAGATTCCAGCATTCTGATTGAATTAAGTTGTGTTCAAGCCTTCTGCATCGGAAGGGCTACAAGATTCCCTTTATGTTTTTTCAAAGTAATTGAGTATTATATCCTTACCTGCATTAATTGCAGGGCAAAAAAAATGATAAAGGCTTCTTGCCTTCAATGTTACACTGCTGAAAGAAGCTTTTTTACCAAGTTTCTAAATTCTCTTGTGTTCCTTACTCTATGTTGCAGCTTTGATATAAATCTGTGGTTAGATTTAATGAAAACATAATTCCTTATCCACCATATTTAACTTACCCACACTCATACTATGTCTGAGACTGACAAAATTATTGAGAAATTTACATAGATCCTGCAGCACTCATTTGTAAAATATTTATGAAAGGTAGGACATTTAAAAAAAAAAAAACTTTTAAAACTGCTTGAAATTTGCTAGCTGCTTTTCTTCATCAGATTTCTGTACCAAACCACATTCAGCCTTCAATCCATCTATTACACAATTCATCTTCTAAGAGATCTTACTCTTCATTTGTAAATTTGCTTAACTTCCAAAGTCAGTGGCAGAAACCTTAATAAGAAACTGTTGTATTGTTAACTGTTTTATAATTGAAATGAGCTATTTCACAGTTGCAGTGTTGCAAATCTCCTTACCTTGAGACTTATAATCTATTTCCACTGTGTAATTAATAGATGGAAGCATATTTAGAACTAGAATGACTCTTCATTTTAAGGAAAATGAATAATCCTCGAAAATATCTGCTAGTAGTAATAGTTCTTAGAATTGAACCTGTCAACCGAAAAAGCCTACAACTGATTGCAAGTGAGAAAAGAGCTCATTCTCAGAGAGCTAATTCCTTTTTTTTTCAGTTATCTCTTCTACTTAACAAGTTTTCCAATTTTTAGTTAGAAGAAGTGAAGACTTGTTCAAAAATTGCCGTGTCTTAGGATACCTTTTCCTTTGGTTTCGTGGGAAAGAGAGGTCTTACTATGAAAACAATTAAAGTTGTATGTGAATCCTCCACAGATACAGTCTTATTGCTTGAACGAAGTTCAAGAAGTTTTATCTGGAAATGATCCTTCAGTACAAAAATCAGAGGAAAATCAGGACCTTTTCTTTCCCTCTTGAAAGCAGTGTAGCTCCAAAACTGTACTTTAAACAAGCTGAGTGAGAAAACCCTGCCTTAGTTACAGAAAAAAGATACAGTACGGAGAAAAAACCATGAACTCTCTGACTTTATTTGACTGCTGTTAGCACCAAGACAAAATGAATACTGTCAACTGTACTTTTACCAATGTGCTCTGTTTTTCCTTGAGGATTGATAGGTTTAAATGTACTGATTCTCTCCTTGAGTCTGTCTGTCAAACTTTGATCTGATGCTGAAGTGTTCAAAAGCTTAGTGCGTTTCAGGGTTTCAGCAAACTTGATCTTACAGGTTTAACTTAAATATTGTTTCCATTTTGAAGTCTGTCATATGGGTGTACCACAAAGAGTGTTTGGTTTTAGCCCTGATGCCTTGAGTGGTGGTATGCAGCAAGTAACAGAATACTTGGAATAAAGAAAAATCCTGAAATGAATCCCTCCAGCTATGGGCCAGTTGAGAGTGAGAGAGACAGGATGTAAAGTAAAACCAGTATGTCTCCCTTTGATCAAAGGATAGATTCCCCACCACCACCCAGCAGGTGATTAACACATAAGTACATTCTCCCCTAAATGGGTGGAGGGACAAAGCTGAGTATCTGCTTAGCACCCATAAAGCAAACTTTGGTTAATAACTGATGTTAGAAATATTTCAAATGCTGTCTTTGTGCATTCAGATTCATGGTTTATGTGATCTGATGCATGCAAGTGCTACTAAATTGTCTTAGTTCTCTAAAGGACGAATTGCTAAGCACCTTATGAAAGTGCATTTTTATTTTCGGAAAAAAAGCTCTTTCCACATGTAAGTGGTTGCATATTTTTCATTTGTGTATGCTTTCTATATTTGGAAAAATTCATTAATAGTCAACTGCTCCATGAATTTGGAGCATGGTGCAACAGCCCTGCAGGGTGTGGTGGTGCATGGTTTTATACATAAAAGCTGCTCAGAAACAGACTTGACCAGCTGGAAGATCTGAAAGCCACAGACTGTTTTTACTTCAGAAGTAATGACAGTGGGTGTTCCAATTTTTTTTTTTTTTTCTGAAACTATAATACAGGGTTTAGAAATCTTTATTTTCTCATGGTTTCATCATATTTTATTTATTAAGTGCCAAATACATGTTTGTTGAAGAGGAAGAATGTAGCACATGAAGCTTCCACCGTCCTGGAGAATTTACAACGCAGCAACACATTGATGTCAGTAAACTCTGTCATTGTCCTGCTCATTTTTTGAGGACAAGATTTCACACCAGAACTTTTGGAGAGAATGTCAGCTATGCTGTTCTCATTTTCATGATTTTGACTGTCTTTGCAATATCAATCAGAATGCAATGACCAAAATCTAAATATAACACGCATTTGCCGTATTCTACTCCAAGTGTGATAGAGAAATCTCATCAATGAGTGTCATTTTAATGAGTAGCTTCACTTGAGTTGCCTGATGGAACATAATCTTAAGAAAAAATTTATTAAGAATGAATTGTAGCACAAATATTTTTATGTGAAAGATAATCAAACCATCGGTCTCACCAAGCAGGATCTACCACAGATCATCATTCAGAGACCAGTAGGCTAATTACTAATCCCAGTATTTTTTTTTCTTCATAATTTTATTGTGTGAGATCAAATGTAGGTATATATATGACACAGATGGCTTTTACTAGGATCGTGCCAACACTAATTAAAGTATTTATCCTGCTGCCCAAGAACTCTACATTCTTTTAATATCATGATGAAATTTTTGGAACAGACAGGGATCCATTGCCAGATTCTAAACCAACATGGAATAAATAAATCTAAAATCAAAAAAGATGCAAATATTCCAGAAATCAAGTGTGGATATGGCATTCTAGAAAATAAAGCTCCCAAATCTATGAAAGCTGCACTGGTTGTTGGCTTTGTTGCAAGACTGCACTGTGGTTGGTCCAAATTGTGTGCCTTGCTATTGGTATTATAATGCAATTTTAGCAAGCTTCAGTATAAGAAAAATATTGTTTATCAGCCAATCACTTTTCCTTAGATCAAAAGCAATAGTTGGAGCATAACAACTCCAAATCTGCAGGAGACGTGTTTGACAAATTAATGTAATTTAATAAGATGGAATAACACTGGTTTAAAATGTTATTTACATATTGTTTTTCTACATTCTTCCCAGAAGTGGTGCGTAGAGTGTGCAGAGTTTGCAAGAACAAATTAGTCTCTTGTCGAGTGTTTCCAAGACGGATGGTCAGGTAGTTCCAACAGTGTCGTGTTTAAATGGTGACAGATAAAGGCTTTGTGGCAAGGTAAAAACAGGTGCTGAGAATCAGAATGATTTATTCTGTGTCTTTGAGGGCTATTTTAATAGTCGAAAAACTACTTTCTTCTTCAGTGCCCAGTTTTATGTTGCTTTATGATTTTAGCTCGAGACTCCACCTTTTGTGACACGCTGCTCAAAGCCATGTCGGATGCAGCTTTGACAAAGCATCACCAATCTGGTGATTGCAGCCCTGGCTGCCAGGCACACGGGCCCTGAGAAATTCGGCTCTGTCCCGAATATCCCGAATATCCCGGGGCTGAGTTCTTGTTTGCATTTCCTTTACAGAAAGCCTGCGGTTGTTATTACACCTGCTGGTGTTCAGTGTCACTGACCTCTCACCTAAAGCACGATCAGGTGCTCTTTTTTAGCAGGCAGTCTGGCATCCAGCCCACTTCAATTAGGTTCATTTGTCATGTACTCCTATCTGCCAGCAAGCAAACTGGGGAAAAAGAGGTCAAAGTGGGGATTTTTCAAATGTAAATGTTTCCTGCAAGCTGCTGTTGAAACTTAGACGTGTCATTCAAAATGCATGTTGCTGCCTGCCCGCTCCTCAGCAAACTAATTGTCTTTCACAAGAGCTTGCTTTTCTCAGTGTCTTTGCAAGTGTTGTCTGGGGTTGTTGCATGCATATTCCTGTTGCCAAGTATTGTTGCTGGCAATAAATAAATCACTATATTTAAAGCATATTTCACCCAGATGCTGCTTTGAAATACTGAATGAAAATGGGGGACGGGGAAAAAAGCTTTAAACCACTAACAGGAAGTGGGATCATGAAAAGTATCCCAGTATCTTGTTACAACCAGTGCTGGTTTTATATGGGATGTGTTCAAATTTATATTACAGTATGATATCAAATCTACATTTTAAGGTTTAAAAATTTTGTCCCGCTTTATGGTTTGGGGTGGTTTTTTTGCTTGGTTTTGGTGTTTGGCTTTTAGGTTTATTTTGCTAATTTAGTCCCTAAGGCCATCACATGAGTAACACAGTAAGGTGGAGTTTCTGGTAGTAGGTGATCTTTTAAAACTTAGTAATAGTTACTGTCCTGAAGAATTGTGTGGATTCTGTGAAATTACTAAATGTTTCAATGCCTGTGACAGCACTACAGCTTGTATAAGGTAGTGGTCCTTGAATCAAAATCAAGGCAGACACTGCTATCCCCAGGAACTGAAGTGAAGCATGATGAGGTAGCAGAAAATATTCTTCCTGCCTTATAGAATAGTAATTTCTTTTTGGTTTTGCCATTCTTATAAAGGAACTGAAGCTTCTTCAAAAAAAGATGTAGTTGTGCTTGGATCAAGATTTAGCAATTTTGGCTAAATAATGTGCTGGCTTTTTTGTTCTGCTTTTTCATTCCCACTGCTCAAAGTGAGGAGGAAAGATTAGGCTTTTGGTGAGGTGAGAGTGAGAAGGAAGAGATTGGTTGTGAAGCTGGGAATTGGCTTTCTGGGACTGCAGATTGAGAAAAGGGGCCTTCTCCAAACCTGTGATTGTTGTATGTGATTAAGAGACAGTCCTGCAGTCCTGCAGTCCTGGGTGCATTTTCAGCAGGGGGAAGTAGGAGGGAGCTGGAGAACTGGGTTAGTTTTAGCACCAGGGCAGGGCGTAGTTTGTTTTGGCAGGATTGAACTTCTGAGGTGGAGTGAAAAGGTGAACGGCAAAACAGGTTATTTGGGTTATGTCCAATGAAAGGGGTAGGTAAGCTGTGTGCTAAGAGCATTAGGTAGAATTAGGATATGGGGAGAACAGCAAAGGAATGAGAAATAGAAAAATAGTCATAATTTCTTTCAACTCTTCAAGTTATTCTTTGGTGGATTTTCTCCATCATTCTTTTGAATTCCTTTTGTTTCCATTTATTTTATTTTCCTTTCCTCATGTTCTTCCCCCCTTATCTTTGGATAATCTCATTTGAAAATACAATTTATTTACTGTGTCTTTGCTATACTTCCTAATCTGCATTCCTACCCTAGATCAAACGTATTTTCTCCCAATTAAAATCATGGCTATTGCAGCCTCAGGTATCCAGTTACTAATTTGAGGAAATATATGTAAAATAGATAATCTGCCTTTTGCTTCTGTTTCCTTATTTCATAATTTTGCTTTTCTAATAGTTTGTTTTATTTAATTTGGTTAGATTCCCCAAATAGTCAAATTACAATAATTTGTAATTTACTTTTGCAGGTATGTAAAATGAACAACACACAGCTGAAACCTCAAAGCAGGAAAGGAGAGGGAGGTGAGGTCTAGAACACAAAGGAGCAGGAGGTTTTCCTGCTGCCTTTGTTTGGTCTGTGTAGTGCTAAAGCAGCTTTTGTTTTGATGATTACTTCAGGCTATGAATGTGAAAGCCCCTGCAGAAAACTGAATTTCAGAATAGAAAACAGTTGTTTTATTCATTGCTAGAGGTAATAACTAACACATATAAACTGTCTGCTGCTCTAGGTGAGTCACTACACAAAAGTTTTAATACCAAATAAACTGCCTGGGATTCAGCATGGATGGAGATGTAGCACACACAGCATCTTGCCAGCCCAAAGAAGAATTTTCTGAAAGGGTCTTCCAATTGAGTTAGACAATTTATATTGATTACATTAGTATAATAAAGCATAATAAAAACTATGTAGGCAGTAAGAAATACTCATAATTGGCACAGTGAGTTAAGTGATCTTCCGTCGTATACAGAACAGAGCATAGAAAAGAAATAGCTGAAGAACAGGTCAAATTTAAAGTAAAAAAATCCCACAACTAACTATTGAACCAATAGCATTGTAACTGATATTATTTGTTTCAGATGCTTTTATTTGCTTTTGTGAGCTACCAATATCACATGAGCAGTGAGAACTTTTCTTCTTTCTTTGTGGCTTTTTGTCTGTTCTTGCAAAAGCTCTACTCCCTCAGGAAAGACGAAAAAAATTGTTCTTTTGTTCTCCACATCTAACTAAAACTATACTGGAAAAAACATCTTATCTGATTTTTGTTCTTGTCAGATATCTAAATTCAATAAGATAGCCAGGCTGCATTTGGGTTTTTAATTTGTATTTTTTCTTAAGAATTGTCCACTAATAGATGGAGAATTCTGACATATATAATGGATTTAGAAATACACATGTACAATGCAGTTAGATATAGAACGTAACATATAACAAGATGAGAGATTTACTTTTATTACTTAATGAGTTTTTGAATTAACCCCCCCAAGTTTTAAAGGTTAATAATACCCTGTCTCCTGTTTTCAACTTGGTGAGAGGTAGACTAAAGAGTTTGAAAAATCTTCACAGAATTTAACTAATTCTAAATAATTTTCAGGCACTAAGGAGTAATCAGGAGAGGTGCAGGAAGTTGTATAGGAGATAAAGTCAATTACTTTTTCCCTCAGTGTGGCTGGAGCATCATTGACATTGTGCTTTTCATTTCTAAGAGCCAGGGCCTCGTCTGGCAGCTGCCTTCTCTGCTGCTCTCTCCACTCTGCAGAGACAGTCAAGGGCTGCTACTTGGCAGACTTTCAAGCCCACTCCAAATGTAGTTTGGTCGTAGGAATCCATACTACTGTTCTCCCTCCAAACAAGCAGCTGTGTCCTAATTTCTGTTTGTCTATTTTCCTGTAGAACACTAAGAAGAGATTTTTAGAAAGAATCTGGAAATACAGAGCGCACAGATTTACTCCTATGAAATCAGGAGTGACTCAAGACTTTGGGTGTGTGGTAGAGAAAGAATTTTGGATCCTTATTGCCAATTTCCAAGGCAACTGCTGAAGTCAGTCTTGAACACTTGTTCTCACTTTAGCAATTTCTGGCAGAGACAATGTTATATTGTATAGGACAGCTTGTATGATATCCAAAACAGGACAAAAATTTGGAAACAATGGAAGAATTTGGCGCTTATTAATCTGTAGGGTGTGCACATAGTTTAAATAACTTTACGATGTGAAATCTCTGTGCTTAGAGTCAATAATCAAAAGCTTTACAGATTTAGCAGAAAGAATTCAATTTTAAAACAAAATTAACATGTCATAAAAAGATCTCAACATGAAGCTGGAATGCAGTATGATGTAGTGCACCAAGGCTTACATGTCCAAATCCGTTTTTGTCCCCTTTTCTGAACACAAAGGCCAGTACACACATGCAGATTGAAAAAATGAATCAAAGTTAAGCATCAATATGTTTGGTGCACATAATTTCATATCTGTATTTGAAATATATTGATTTCCTTAAATTGCTATGACATGTACATTTATTATAATGTTGTTTTTACAAACTGTCATTGACAGCAGATGAAGGGATCTCATGCTTATATAAGTACTTGTATACTCTTTTGATAGCTGCTTTTTTTGCCATTTGACATCTACTAAATTTCCCTTTTCTTCTGATTTTCTTAGAATTGTGCACTATTTGCATTACTGTGGTGTAAGAGCTGTATCATGGTAAAGAACATGACCAAAATGCCCATACACCATCAAAGAATTCCCAATGCTAAAAAACTGTGAGAGGGTTTGATTCACCAGATTTAAGCTGTCTTTATGTCCGGGCAGAAATCAGCTCTACCAGATTCCAGATCAGGTCTGCAGTGTTTTCCCAAGGGTTTGCCACTTAGTAAAAAGGCAGCTTGTTGTGCAGAAGTCTTAAAAGTATAAACTCAGCTATTTTGGTTTTGTGGTTAGGACAGTGCTGTTTATTGAGTTTCCAGGTAGGAATCTGGTAGGTTATCTAGCACTCAATAAATTACAATATGGCTATTGAGCTAAAAAACCCCAAGGTACCTGCAGTGTCATCATTGGAAATTAATCAGTTGGTCAATCTGCTTATTTAAAACAATAATTCAAAAATTATGAGATGCCTTCTGGCACGACTTCCTTGTTCTATAAGGGCATATTTGCACTTGCTTCCTATTTACAACAACTTCAAAGAAAACTCATTAATTGCCTGCAAATATATGCTATGTTTTGTTGGTTTATTTTTATATTTGCAAGCACACTCTAAGCCCATGTTGTAAATATATTGTACTAATTAGATTAGCAATTTCCTAATTATTTTATTTTCTCAAAGCTTGAAAATTTGATATGCAGTGAAAAATAAATATATCAACATTTGAGGTTGAAAGAATGCATGTCATGGCTCTTTCTTTAGTGATTAAGATATATTTTTAATGGACTATTTTATTATCCTGACATATTCAAGGAAGTCCAGATCTAAAATCCTTTGGCCAGTTGGCTTGACTCTCCTTCCACTGAGCAGTGGTGCCAATTTTTTTTTTATTCATTCTTATTTACACAGAGTGACTGGAAGCTTTCAGAGTCAATCATTCCAATCACTCATACCTGAGCTGAAGCCACATGAATGCAAATCCATCTGGCATTTACCCATCCCCTTTAATTTGCATTTCGAGCTCTATGGGCTGCATGTTCCTCGCAGGCGTAGTCAAATAGTGTTTATTATTTTGTGAGACCAGCTTGACCAGGAGCATCCTCTGTGAGGCAGGGGAAGAAGGAAGGGCTTATAAAGGACACAGTGAGCAGCAGTGCCCCAGCTGCTGCTCCTCCAGGGGCTAGGCAGAACATGTGTGTGCTGGGATAAGTGCTCCTGAATGTCCCTTTAGCTGCCTGTGTGGTGTGAGCGCCGGGCTGATGAGGCAGAGCACGCCAGTGTTCCCTCCCAAAGGATCCAGTTGTTCATATTGGCAGGAAGTTTTACTTACCAAAGTGGTCAGCAGCTGGCAAAGTGAGCACATCCAGGCCTGAGGTGTTCCTCACACACATTTCTTCATGGGAATTTCTGGTGTTAACAAAGGTACAGTATGCAGCGTGCTTAATATTCTGTTTTATTTATCGAGGCAAAGGAACAACTGTATGAGGAAGGTCAATATACAGTAAAAGTTATTTTAGGTTGAAGGTCGATTTGTTGGTCCTTGTGGTTTGTTGTTTAAATCTGTAGAGATTTTATGTATTAGCAGTTATTTCCTGGAAGCTATAGGAATGATGTGAAATCCTAGAAGGATTTTCACGTTTCTTTTTCCCTGTCTTCCTTCGAGGGGAGAATGGTACTGAGCCTCCTAAAATTAATTCATTCCTTAGTTGTAAATTTTATATAACTTTTGAGGACTTTAATATTTTGCATATATTAAAGAAAACGTGACTATGTTTTAAAGAGTACACAGATCTCATTCATATAAAAACCGAATAAAATTAGATCAATTGAAGTGTTATTTCTATGAAATTTTCACTGTCTTCTCATCTGCACCAAATAAAAAACTACAGATGATCCTTGTTTAAGGTAGCAAGTCCAAGGAATTCCCTCCTTTCTCTCATGGACATGATGTCTGAATGCACTGTCCCACCATTAAAGTGATTTCTTTTCACTACTGCATTTGATCTAGAACATTATTTTACTGCAACTACTATGTTTGAAATCTTTTTCCTAAGGGGACATGTTTCTCCAAATAACTCACTCAACAATAGAATTAATTTCTACACCTATTAAAAACCCCAAAACGCACAAAACTGTTGTCAGTCAAAACAAAGAAACACCAAATAGCAGTTTAAATGTAGGAAACAATAGTTGATTTTAAAAATATTTTTTTGTTAATATTATTGTCACCATTAAGACAAAGCATGGTGTGTCCTGCTGGTGACAGGCTGGCTGCTGCCAGACCATCCCTGTGGTTATCTGGAGATCAGGGTGCCTCAGCTGGAGAACAAAGCCTTGTCTTGGCTCCCAGCCATCCTTCTGGAGAAGGGAGCACGAGGCTTTGAAAGAATGTTCCAGCTCCCTCCATCCTTTCACCTCAGTCACAGGCTTTGCTGTGTGTGACGTTTAAGGGCAGATGAGTTATTTCCACAACAAGGCTCCTGTGTTTGCAGGTTTTAAGGCTGGCTCCGAGTTCTGCTATCACTGTTTTCTCAGGAGGATGACAGCAGCTGTTCTTTGATTGAAACATGAAGAAAGATGTGTTGAAGTCAGATAAGCATCACTGCTAAAGCAGCTTTACCTCCCAATTTGCTGGTCTTTGTAACATGGCTGCTAATAAGGGATGCTGAAACTGAGCTTTGTACTTGATTTAAATTAAAATCTTACAAGTCATGTAAATCTAAAGAAATTTTTCTTCATGTAGCTCTGCTTCTTGAGACAAAATACACCCATGTCATTGTAAAATAAAGGGCACAGAATAAGAGGACATCATCTGACTCTTGCTAGTAGTTCTGTAGAATTTTTTCTTGTCATTCCTTATTATTATGATTTGCCTTTTTGATGATTTATTGGTCTTTTTTTTTCTTTCTCTCTCTCTCTTTTTTTTGGTATTTGAAGTGATTTGTGGTTGGCCAGCAGTAGTTTCCTTTTATCTTCATTTCCAAAGCTGCACTTGTAAGACCACATTCAGCAGCAGATTAATTCTCAAATACCTTGGTTCAGTTTTCACAGTTGCTGCCAAGGAGGCTTCTTTCACCGGCCATTTTCTACTTGGTGATACTTGTAATTAACAATTACTTATAGCAAGTTTGCTTCTGTGTTCTCCACAATGGGAAGTAAGCCTTACTGATGTAAAATACCAATGAAGGTAAGGAACATGAAAATTTACAGGAAGCTTTCTGTCTCTTAATTTTAAATGCTTTGAAGTAGAGTGGACAAATAATCTCTTGGTGAGATGACCCCAAGTGCTCTGGCAGATACTGAAGATTTTTAGGATATAAGTAGGGCTAAAGAAATGGTCAGATCTGGTTTCCTCTGATCTCATTTGATTTTTGGTTACATAGAGTGATGAATGGCATTCTTTTAAAAATGGAGTACTGCTTCTAGTGTCTGCTTAAATCCACTGGATGTCATTCAAATTGCATTAAGAATAAATGCGTCTGGTAAGGTGTATTTCCAAACAATACATCAGGTGAGAAACTAATCTCCCAGCTTTTTAATGACTTTAAAAAATGTGTATCATTGTCAAATTTTCTTGCCATGACATTGAACCAGTAAATTCTTCAATTCATCTCTAGACCAGGTTACACTGCATTTGAAATTGTGTTTCAGTTTTAATTCAACACATGTTAAAACATTTTTCAAATAACAAGATTTTATATTCAGTTGCAGTCAAAGTTAAAAAAAAAACAAACCCTAAACTAGTTTTCAGTAGGATTTCTTTTCTCTCCATGGTCTATTTCTAATCTTTGTATTGCAATTGAACTAAGAAATATATAACTTCTTGGTATTTTGAATTTTCAGTACACTCAAGAATGTGAGTAACTGCACAGAGTAAACAACAAATCTGAAGCAAGCATCCTACTCTAGGCTCTTCCTTCTGCTCCTTTCTGGGGCTCCCAGAGCCTTTTATCTTTACACAACTTTATATTTTGCAGAGGCGTTAAGGGGAGTGAAAAGATGGAGTGAACTGGAGTCCTCATAGTGGGAAAATCCTGAGGTGTTTGGTGAAATACTGTGAGGTCGTTATAGGAAAGCAAAGAATTTACAATAAATTTGGATGACATGAAGAAATAATGCTTTATTTTAAATCCTTTAAAATTTTAATAAGACTGTAGTTGATTTTCGAGATGCTCCAGTGTCACTTCCAACCAATTAGCCTCATGAAAAGCAATTAGAACATCCCTGTTTGCAAAGAGATTTTTCAGACTCTTTTTTTTCCTTCTACATTGTTTTTAAGGAGACAGACTAAAGTATTTAGGAATAGCTACACTCACTGCATCCATTATCACTCTTTCTTTTCTCTTATGTATTAGTGAATGTAAACCAAGACATTTTTAGCCTCCCTGTTTTTCATTCAGTTTTTCAAACAAAGTGGTAGTGACTAAACATCTCTATCAGCTTCTCAAGGAGGCCAATTTAAGCATTGGAAACTTGCCATAAACATAAAAATACTATTTATTTATTTATTTACCAGATTGGGGGGCTAAGATAGAGCAAGTGCTCCTTTTTGTTTTCTTAAACAAAAATGAAATTTTAATTATTTTTAATCTTCTTCAATAATAAATAAATCTCTTTCAAATTTGTAATTTAATTATACAATAGCAATAATTGAAAGTGTTGAAAGGAGGTGGCTAGGTTGAGTACCTAAATCCATTGTATGGTGGAAAGCAGATCTCAAGTTTTTTAATTACATTGTATTTCTATCCAAGTGAGTAAAAAATCCCGTTATTTTCTTTGCATATTTTAGTGTAAAAAGCAATTCACTCTATTATTGCTAGAATTCACACCTTGTTTTAAGAAATATCTGGTTTTTTTGCTATTTCCAAAGTTGAGTCAGTGTTAGAATTTAAGGTTGGAGTTCCATTTTGAAATTTTGTGGATGTAACTTTGCCACCCAGTTTAGGCTCATGCCTCTCCTTTGCTTCTGGGGTGATGCCAGTCTTGATAGGTTCTATTTTCAAGTCCTTGTTGCATTTATGGCTGGATAGCATTTTCTGGGGGAACTTCACTTCATGGGGATAAAGTAATCCATCTCACTTTCTGAAAACAGTTTGCAAAAATTCCCACCTGATTTCTGAGTCCAGCCCATCAACTGCATACTTGGATTGACACCTGGTAATCATTTTGTCATACTGTGAATTAAAAAACTGACACCTCAGTTGGTCTCTGGTTTTTATTTTCGAAGCTGTAAATAATAGTGGTGCTTTTTAAAAAAAATTATTCTCAGTAGCATTGATATCACATTCATTTGCTTTCTCTCTGTTTGCCTTTTCCCTGGTCAAAAATATTTGCACCTTAAACTATGAAAATAAAAGTCCACGGAATCAAAAAGGCATATGTTCATGCTAGTAGGATCATCTGTGATGTTCATCTTTTAGCATAATTTTTAAGCAGTATGGTGCTCCCTTTGAAACACAAATCAGGGATTTTTGATGATTTAACAAAGAGCACAGTATGGAGGAGTGACTGAGAAAAAGCTTTGAAGCAGATGTGCGTCAGAATACAAGAAACCTTATGCATCATGGATAAGTTATAACAGGGATCCTCAGAGGAAAGTGATACACTGTTGATTTTAGGGTTTAGAAATAGCAGCCTGCTGGATTTTATCATTAGGAATTGATAAAGCTGCACAGACTGTGCAGACTGTGAACTGGCCCCTGTTCTGTGTGAATAAGTGAGACATCTGTAAGCATTACCTGGAGCCCACGTTCCCAGGTAGCCCCTGCCATGGGTAACTGCACTATTCCCATAGGATCAATCTTAATGAAATGGAGCTGGTACTTCAGTGTGTTTCTTGGAGCAAGGAAGGATGCTTACTGTGTGCTTTTTTGTGCTGCCTAAAATAATGGCCACAAAAAAATTTCCCCTAGGTGGAGCGAATGACAACAGTTTGTTCTTCCAGCAAGTTACTAATTTGTGTCTTCTTATTGGAACAGGAATTTATGTAATTCTCAAGGTTAATGCTCACAAACTGTGATTCCATAATGAATGCAGAATTTAATGCAGGATTTCAAGGATTTCATGCCTTATGGAGACACAATTTTGTGGCAGTAGAGAAACAAGTTGTCCCGAGATCAGGTTTGTCAGGTTGCAAAGCTGTGCTGCTTCTGGTGGTGGTGGTCAAACATCCAGGTGTAGGTTAACACCTTAATAAAAGCAAGGTATTACATTATGTTACAGAGGTGTGCCTTTGGTTCAGAGTGGAAGCTGGGGTTGGTATTTTGTGCTAGAAGAAGGCACAGATAGTTTTGGGGGGAAGATTGTTTCTGGGGAATTAGAGCTCCATGGTTATACATCTACAGCAGCACAGGCCCTGACAGGAAATTTCCAAATTGCATATTAGGGGACATTTCGCCTGACTGTGCTGACTACAAGAGTCACAGATAAAGAGAAAAGTTTGATGCTTCCTAGTGAGTCAAAAAATGCTTCCTGTATAGTTTAAGCGATGGTAAAACAGCACCAGGGTTGCACAGTGCTATAAAGGATACACGGGATGAGAGAGACAGAGCCTGATTACTGCTGTTCTGGTCTGACCAGGGAGAATTCAAGCCAGCTCCTTTTTATGCCAATATATTGCTTTACTCATTGTGAAATCATGATGATAACACTGCTTCTGACAAAAGAATATGTGAGGTTGTTTGCTGTCATATGAGGTGTGTCACCATTTTCAGCTTGTCTTCAGATTACAACATTTTTCATGGAAGTATTGGTCTTTGGGGTCAAACCTAACTTAGGCAGTCATTTTCTTGATATTCTGCTTCACTTAAAAGTCTCCACTGTTTTTTTTTGCTGGAGTCAGTATGTTCTAATTTTTTTTCCTAAACTATTCAATCACATTGCTAGTTTTATTTAACTGTTGTTGATTTTACCCAAAATGAGGTGTGGCTTGAAGTGTCTGGGTTCATATACACTTGGTTTAAGGGGTGGGCGGATACCCGTCTGGATGACAGATGTTACAAAGATAAACTACTGTCATATGCCCTAATATTGTTTCTGAAGATGATTTATCAAGTGATTAGCAGAGCTGTCAGAATTAGCTTATATTTAGTTCCTCTAGAAAGCCTTTTTTTAGCCACTGACTTGTCTTTCTTTAATTCTGAAGTGGTAACCCTCTCCTGTTCCTGTGGGGAGACAACATAGAGATCTCTGCTTCCCAGGAGGTAGTTTTTGAGGGCAGTTTTTGAGGCATAAGTTCTTTACCTTTAAAGAACAGTAATGAGAAAAATGTCAGTGCAAAGGATTTTCTAAAGTAAAATTAGAAATAATTCATTACAAGAAGACATGAAATAATATTTTTGGTTACATTGAGCTGTAGATATATTTTCTTGGAAATACTTGCTTTTTAGTGATTAAAGGTATGGTTGGCTGTTTGGCTGGTTTATGCTGTTTCATGTGGAATTTTAACTAGCCTGCATTAAAATAAAGCTGATGACTGGATTACTGATTTGAAGTTTGTGTTGGAAATATAATGTTTTCTGTATTACTGTCAATAATTACTTGAACATATGATCAGTGTCAATGCAGAAAGGTGACTATTGTATTTTCAATTATGTATTTGTTAAATTAAAAGAAAAGTTGGCACAATTTAAAGAAAATGGAGCTCTTGGTATCTTGTTTTAGTGGTTAAACCTTATATACTTTTTCTGGAGGAAGGATATGAATGGAAGTAGATTTTTAGAGACAAAACTAAACAGGAATTTGTGAACAAAATTGGATTTTTTTTACTTTTTGCGACGCATTTTGTTTCTGAGTTTCTGTACAGACATGAAAACATGAAAGGTTTAACTGGGAGTCTTAGAGAAGCTTTGGAAAACGAATGAATCCCTCTTCTTTCTAATGACAGGTTATAAAGGTGGTTTAATCTTACACTGTGAGTGAGTGTTCTCCTGGCAGGTTCTCATGTGGACAGATTAGACATCCATCTGAGGCACTGTTATCGTATTGATTCCTTCCCTTGGAAGAATGCAGGCTTTTAGGCAGTTCAGAGATGATTCCAAGTGCCTTGCTGAGATTACATCTTGCATGGGAGTTTTAGCTGGGATTATGTTACATGGGAGTGACAATTTTTAACAGGCAGGGTTCAGGTGGTGCTGCAGGAAAGGAGTAGCACAGCTGAAGGGGAAAAGCTGACACATGGAGGAAGTAGCTCCAGGGAATTCCTGAGATAATGTTCTTGAATAGTGCACGTGTACATAGACAGTAATATCCAAAAAATTACTGCTGATTTATGTTCTCAGAGAACAGGAAGTTGTACATAAACCATCCTCGTGTCTGGGTGCTTCACAACCAAGTGAAGCTCAGATCACTTTTAAAGGCATGTTCATTGATGGACAAAGGGGAATAAATGTTTCCTGAGCCAAACTTGATTAATGCTCTGGAGTGCTGTGGCACTTGGTCCTATTCAGGCAGATTTCATGGATAAATCAAAGTTTTACATAAAACTTAGCAATTAATATTTTGTATAAATTTTCCACTGTATGTTAGCATAAATAGATTTTTACTTAAGGTGACAATCCGGCTTGAAGCAGTGCTGGCTTCAGAGTTAGATCAGGCTTGTTGGGACTGAGATATTTTACCAAGACCTCAGAGTATATGGTCAGTGAAATTTATAGACACGTATAAACAGGTAGTACTGAAATAAGAATACTTTATGCATTTGGCTATCTGCCTTTCATGCAAGCAAAGGTGAAGCAAGGATTCAGGGATTGTAATAAAGTACCAGATGTAACTGAAAGGTCTTTCCTGGCATCACAAGTTAAATTTAAATGAGTCTTCTCAGCAGGAGAACTTGGGGCTTGTATCAAAGAGACTTTAGTTCATCAGCAGTCAGTCAGGAACAGGGAATTCAAGAATCGCTCTTACCTGTGTATCTTGCATATCTACAGATCATTAAATGCCCTTTTTCTGTGGGAGATTGAGCTGCTGTGAAGGGAATTTTGCACATAACTTCCTGGTGACGCCACGAGTGCCAATACACTTTGGGATGTGAATTTATTAGAGAAGTCAGAAGAACCCTGTGAATGAACCTCTTTTTTCTATTTGCAAATCCTGAATTTTGTCTTCTCTGCCTCGATATGTCCCTTTAGATTTCTAGTAGTACTGTACTGGCCTAATAATATAGTACTACTTAGTGTCTATTAAGACCTCAGGTCATAGGTGATAGTAACTAATTCAGTGTTATCCAGCTATTAGGCTACAGTAATTTTGCAGTAATTATTAACTGGAATCTGTTACCTAAAGAAGATCTTTACCTTCCTTTATCAATGGCCTACCTTGCCCATTTTCCTACCTTCATAACACAAAAATCAAAAGAACTTGCAAACTTCTTTAATATTTTCTAGGAGAGCAAGACATTCTGATTAATCTTAGCTTGTTGTCTTGTAGCCATGTGATTTGAATACCCAAAAAATACCTCTCAGAAGGCAAAAATTTTGCATGAAAAAGGAGAGAGAGAACAGTGTATATGGGAAGTACAAAATGTGAAAGCTGGTCTAAGTGTACTGGTGCTTCTGTGGAGGATGCTCCTGCCCTTTCCCTGACTCCTGGGACCTTTTTGCCATTATTAGTACTCATGCTCAGCCTGCAAATCTGGCTGAACACTAACCCTTACCAAAAAATAAAAAGATTGCTTTGTTGAATCAGTGAGTTTATCCAGCTCACCAGCTGCCAAATGTATATTGAAGCCAAAAAAGGTCAATGATGAGAACTGCAGTCTGTGCCTGGGAGGCTCAGGGAGAGGGGCATAGGAAGGCAGGATGTCCACTTCTAGCAGAAGAGCAGATAAACTGAAGGCAATTATAGCATTATGCCCACTGGCATCCAGAGAAATATTCAGAGTTACTGCATGTTCATGCTGGTTTAGGAAGATGCTGCTAAAACAAACAAAAAATAGTCCAAGGAGTTTGGATTACTGATATGTTCAACCAGTCAGGGGGGGTTGTTTCCTCTAAACAGTTCACTAACATGAGGTCTTTGCATTTTACCTACATAACCCATCCTTTAAAGGTCAAATACAAATTCACCCTGTCATGTATTTATTGATTCAGCATAACAAAAATGGATTTTTCCTGTCGTTGCCAGCTGTAAATCATTCAGACTAGTCTTTCTTTGGATAGATTTCAGTTGTCATTTCTTATATATAGCACTTTAAAAATTATTTCTAACCAGAAGTTGAACTTCAGTAACAAAGTACCTATTCATTAGACATGATATTTCCTGGATATCAGAAGGGTATCTGCAATAGCCTTTTATCAAAGAAAAGATAAGATTCCTCCTTTCCCTGTGACTGAGCCAACCCCAGCAAGGAGCAAAAAGGGGAGTTCTGTAAGAGAGTTTTGTATCCTGTTCCAGGTAGTTAAGTCAATTGCTTTTCAGTTGGCATTAATAAAACATTTCTTTCAGTGGTAGATTAATCCCTGGCAACAGATGTCTTTACGTAGAAATGCATTAAATATTTTTAAGTTTAAATGTCTTAAAGATGCTTGAACTTGAACTAGGATTGGATTTAAATATCCATTATTTTAAACACTGAGAAACTTTTCTGTTTGTCACAATCATAAATATGTACAGACTTTTCAGGGAAAACTGAGCAACACAAGGAGGGAAGTCAAAGTAGAGGGAAATAGAATTAGTTCTACATAATGGGCCATCCCAGTTGTAGAAAAGAGGATTTGAAACTTAAACAAGCCAAAAATGTATAAATAAGTGACAGGCATTAATCTGCTGTAATTTACATTCCAAAAGGTGACCTGCACTTTAAAGCCTTGGTGCTGCAGAACTCAATAAAACAATAGAAGTCACAGCAAACTCCCTGGCTTGCCGTGACAATCCCCTCACATGGAAGAGAAAAAGACATCTGAGATGATGCAAACTGAGAAGTGCTTCAGTACAACACTGACTTTTATAGGTCTTCCAAATAACAAAAAATCTTTTAGGAAAAAAACCAGTTTACACATTTCTTTATTTACTGATCCTTTTATCTTAATATGACAGAATTTAGTCTGATGTTAGAGGTTTAAAAATAGTCTTGGAAATTACAGTTAAATTGCTTTGCTTAGATGTGTGAAACCCACACTCAGCTTATGGTATTTGGCAAGTCTTGTAGGCATGAATTTTGCATGAGATTATTTCATGTGTTCCTACAAGAGAATGACCAAATGGTTGTTGTGGTTTTCTTTTAAAGTGGTTTGATTTAGTCATTGTTTGCTTATTAATGGATCTTTCCCCAATGCTTCTATTGAAGTAATTTATGTATATTGCATGAATGAACAACTGTTTTTAACGGGGAGTGTCTGTAAGGAATGCAACAGAGACAGAGTTTTTTAGGGGAAAAAAAAAATCACAATATAGAAGGTCAGCAGGATGCAGTGACCTTCATCCCCAGCACAGCACTGCCAGCAGCAGGAGGAGGCAGGTTCTGTTCAGCAGGGGACAGTGGCCAGCAGGAACAGGGGAGGATTCACGTGTGGGTCTTGTACCTGGCTGGGGATTGCAGTGTGTGCACAGCCACAAGGCACAAAGCATCTTCTGTGTCTTCAATCCCGCCACGTGTTTTCTCATTCTTTCTTTGCTATTCAAGCTGTTTAAGGATTCTGTAATATTTTCAGGGTAAAAATCAGTCTATACTTAGCTTGCAAATGCCTCTTTGTGAATGGGTTGTAGTTAAGTCTGGATAGAGTCTTATCTGTGTTGACTTAAATCTCATTTTTTATTCTTAAGATGTCCCTCATGACAGTTTATATTTCTAGACACCATCTACATCCACCTCCACTCAGTGTGTAAATAACACTCTTCATTGCCTCTGAATGTAGTAACAGTGCAGAGATGTCTTAAGTAGCATAAGTGGGTTTAATCATAATATTGGGGGATAGCAGAGGAAGAACTCTCAGAAACTTGTGTTAGAGTGTGGATGTAGGGAGGGTGTTCACTTACATTTTCTTTCATGTTTCTTTTTGCAAAAAGCAGTCAGCACAAATTCAACTTCACTGTGGTTGGGCAGTCAAAAATTAAATGCTGCTTCATCTTTTCTCCCCTTTGATTTTCCACTGTGTCTTCTAAAGTATTCAACCCTACTGTAATTATACTGAAGTTTATTTAGTACACTATTTCTTTATTTGGATGAGAAAACCTGCAAATCTGAGTTATTCTGCCATAGCTTCTTTATGACAGAATCATGGAATGGTTCGGGTTGGAAGGGACCTTCAAAGGTCTTGTCATTATCCCTCTGCCATGGGCAGGGATGTCATCTCACCTCCACCAACATCCTTCCCTTCAGTCATGTGCTCATTTTCCAAGCCCCAGGATTCCCCTTGGGGGGTCATTTCAGTAAACAACCTTGCACATTATTTGATATTGTTTTATTGTTGTTATTTGTTATGTATAGTTTCTTATAGTACTCCTTAGACATTGATTCGGTTGTTTTGTTACTCGTATCACTTGCCTTTTGTTTATTTGATTTCACCAGTGACAAGCAGGGTAGGAAAAATAAATAAATGGAAAGGAGGATCACTTCTAGGATAGGTCAGATTTTAGGCCTTGATCTTAAAAAAAACCAAACCCACAACAAACCAACAAAACAACAAAACCACCACCCTGTAATGCTGTGAAGACATTACAGTCTATTAAGTTAAGAGTGTAAATGTTTATTTAATGAATAGTTTTTTAAAAACTTGTCACTGACCCAGAATGATAAATAACCAAGGCTGGATTAATTTAAAAACTGTATCCAGCCATAAGCCACAGGTCATAAGAAGTTTATGTGAAGAATGCAAAGCCGTAGTCTCAGGCACTTGCACTGTGGAGCTTACAAGCTGCAGGATCTTGCTCTTACAAAGTTTTGGCTGGATTGTGTCATATACACAATTGGGGAGTGCTTCAGAAGCATTAACATCAGCACTTTAGTTGGGATTGTGTTGCGTGTGCCAAAATGTCTTCCTGTTTTCAACATTTTTCCTCGCTTAATTTGGCAGTGGGAAGACACACAGGGCCCATGGTGTAGCTGTCCCTGGCCAGAGGAGACAAAACCAGGGGAAAGAAGTGGTTGGCCTTCCACTAATGTTTGAATTACAGCTGGTCTGATTAAGTTAAGTTTAAAACTACTGTTCTAAACCCAGAACCTGCTCTGTAGTATAGGGTGTCTGACTCTGTGTCTGCTGGGAACATCACTGGAATCTGCCTCGGAGGGAATGGGATGAAACGTTCTCTGTCTCCTGGAGGGCTGCTGAAATGGGCCCTGTCTTGGAGCAGTGAGACCAGTGTCACTCCTGGGCTTTAGAAAACCTGCCTACAGTTGTTATTTAAGGTTAAAGTGCACTGGGTTTGTGGGTCTCAGCCCAAGTTTCCCAAGCACAAAATCTCTGCTGAAAAGTGCAGTGTCCTGCCCTGCTGGAGGTGCCTTCTCTGGTCAGAGTCCCAGCTGTGGTGAGCTCTGTGTGTGTGAAGGCAGTTGCATTCTGTGCAGAAATATCATGATATATGCTCTTCAATGCAGATATACAGTAGCATTCTAAAGGGAATACAAACTTTATTTTTTTCTGTAATAATGTCTAGTAAGTACATATTATATATACTGTTTTTCTCACAGTCGTATTTGGTGGGAGATTTGGAAGACAGGGTGCTAGGAATATGAATTCTTTCAAATCCTCTCTCAAAGAGCAAATTGAAGAAGACTATCTGCCCCTTTTCTCTCCACCCCTAAAAAGCGATTTATTTATGGGAAAACAAACAACGTCAGTGTTCCACTGTGGACTGTATCACCACTTGATGTTTTATGTGCCTCAATTGTTGTGTTTTCAGATTGCAAGCCCCAAGGGGCAGGGACCATGTCTTCTTTTGTTTGCACAGCACCGAGCCTACTGTCAGCACTCCATAAATAAGAAGTAATTATAGTGTTATGCACCCATGTATTTTGAAAGCTTGGATCTGCTGCTGTTGAAATCCAAGGAAATTTTTCCCCTCTTACTTCAGGGACAAAGGATAACATACTGTATTAACTAGCTGGGTTTTTTTACACTGGGGGAGAGTGTTTATGTGAGGAAAATAGACTAAAAAACTATAATGCATCCTTTTGATTATGGTAAATGAATATATAGGAGGTGTTGTGAATTACAAATACTGTTTCAAAAGATGATAACCAGTTTTCCAATGCTAACAACTGAGCTTATTAATGCGATAGTAAAATAAGAAATGGAACTGCTCCCAACTATGGAAAATTGTAATTAGAATGGAAAATTCCATCATTTTACTCAGTAGACACAAAGGTTTTTCTGAGTGCAAGGAGTGCAGAGAATACTAGAACAAGAATGGGAAACCTGTTTTGAGCTACCATGTAATCTGAAAGGCACACCATTTTTTTAATATATGTGAAACATACTTTAATGCTGAGACCTTGTGTGTTAAGGTTCTGCCTGAAGTGAAGTTTTACGGCCAATTTATAAGGTCTTGCAAACAGGAGTTTACAGTGGAAACAGTGACTCTTACCTTAATTGTAGCAATGTCAATAGCATTGCTGTAATGAGCATCTGGCTACATTCCATCTGTTGACCACACCAATGGGTTTTGTGCATCATAAAAGAAGTGTTTCCCCCCCATACTTGATTTTCCACATGTCAGTCCCTCCTACACGCTCCAGTCCTCTCAGTTTATTGGAATCCCAGCATGTGAGCTGTGTGAGTGAGAGAGATGGGTGTTCTTCCCATGACAGAGACAGCCCAGCCCCTGAAGGCCCCACTTTTTCAGCCCCATGAGCTGCTTTGGTCACTTCCCCACGGCCATCCAAGTCCCACTGGGCTGATCGTCCTGTCAGTGGTGTGCAGCATGTTAGGTTATAGGTTTGGAGAGGGAGCAGCACCGTGCAGTAAATGCATGAGCTCTTGCAGCAGGAGAGCATGAGATGAGGCCAAAAGAATGGATTTCATGTTTAGCACGTGAGACTTGGCAGATGTGGTTACTGGGATGTGCTTGGTTACAAATACAGCTCACATTTGTATTTGTCCACGCTGTGTATTTAAAAATGCTACCAAAATCAAACTGTGTAATTTTAAATGAATACTTTTCAGTTCTAAGTCACCTCATTACTTCTTTAATCAAAATAATAATTGAATACGTGTCCCTACTAAACAAGATAAGTAATTTGGAATAAAATAATTTTGAATGAAATACAAATAAGATGTCTTTTTGTATGAAGCCCCAGGTGTGCATGTCAGGTTTCACAGCAGTACAAACAGCTGCTTTTGTTCTTCAAAGGTATGTTCTCCTGTTTCTAGAACATTTAATGTGTGATCTCTTCTGATATCAATGGCTTTTCCATCTCCCCCAAGGTGAGATGATGCTATGAATATCCAAGCTGTTTAATGCAATGACAAACTTACCTCTTTAACTTGTTCATATTTGGGGCCTGGTGCACTTATTCTAGGAACAGAGACAATTTATAGTGAGCTGCCTCTGTTGCAGACCTATATATATCTGTATTCTAATATAAACAACTTGGCTTTCTCCTGAGCACAGAAGAAATAAAGTAGAAGTGCTGTAGCTACTTGGTGTCCTCTCCTGGTTTTGTCAGCATTCAGTCCCCATGGCTTAGCAGTTCACACCATCAGTTTCTCTCATATCTCCTCAAGGTGAGGGGAAGCTATGTACAAATCTATAAACTCACCACCGTATCTCCCTTTAAATCCCTAACAATTGTCCTTTAAGGCTATCAACTTCTGTCTGACAAAAGAGGGTCTAGTGATGAGCAAAGCTGATAAATACTCATTCAGATCAGGGCTGTATCTTCCTATTCATCTCACCTTTATTTGTTCCTTTATAATTTTATCTGAACTTGTGAAAATTTGGACAAAAGGCACTGAAGTCCTTGAATGGATAATAAGTAGAATTGTAATTGAAATCACTAATTCTGAATGTTACCATCTGTGTGATTTTGAATTTTCACTTCCAGTAAATCACAGGGCATCACAAATCAGGAGATGTGCACACAGGGAAGTTTATTGAAAGCACTTCTATAAAACAGCAGTTCTTGGCCATTCTTGCGCAGATCGTTTTTTGGGGGAGAGAGAGGGTAGGGGAAGTTTTACCCCACAATTTCTTAGGATTGTGACAACCTTTGGAGAGCTGGGAAAGCTGCATCCTCACCCTTACAGCCATTGCAGTCTCTTGCTCTGAAGCAGATGATTTCCCACGTTTCTTGTAAAGTTTCAATTATTATTACTTTTGGCTGCGTGGGGCAAGTAGATACTTCATCTGAGTATCTCTTCCAGAAGTCATCATTACCCAATATACTTCACCTTTTTTTTTGTATGCATGTGTAGAAATAGTGTTATTTCTAAAAGTGTGACTTGTGCTGTTTAGGCTTTTTGTCTCTGAGGGATGGTTCTTTTACTTGTTCATAGTAGTCTGCAGTTTGTAAGTTGTAAGCACACTAAATGTTTGCTCACAACAGAAGATAATTCAGTCCTTGTCTAATAAACTGTGGAAGGACTGCTAATTTTTGAAATGTCAGAGGAATACTATAATCATAGCTGTCATTTTTACAGGACATGGGAAAGAACTATTGAAACAAGAGGCTGAGCTTGGTCAGTTGAAATTCCCAGTTTAACAAGATCCCTTGGCTTTGTTGTGTGCACTGCAGGTATTCACTGTGCAGTCCTAGCAGAGCTATTAACGTGTAGTTTGGATTACTGAGCATGTTGTGTAGTCCTGGATTATTTTGTGACTAAGTGATGTCTCCCACAAAGTATTAGATGTGAGAAAAACTTCCAGAATTTAGGAGTGGAATTGATTTTTTCCCCCCCAATTTGTTACTGTGCCTGCCTCATAACTGCTGACAATGGCACTGAAAATTTGGGGGGCTCACCATGCAAGTACAAGGCATTGAAAAAATTAATTCTTCTAAGGGTCCCACATATCTTGGCTGATAATTTTCTTTGTAAACCAATCTGTGTCTGTTGCTTTTCCTTTCAACCCTATATTTAGAAAGAAGAAAAAAAAGGTATTCCAGTGATCAAAAGCAGAATAGGAAAAAAGGACATATATCTAATGTGCATCATACTGGCTTACAAGATGCTTCATGTGTTTAGAGAGAATTAAAAACATGGTATTGTTGTGTATAGTGGCTTTCATTTCCCCTTTTTTAAGCATCACCATGGTGTTGTATCTGTTATGTTTGGGTTCTTACTGTTACATACCTCAGTCAAGTATTGTTGTTTTCTGCCTAAAGGTCTCAGGCATACCCGTTCAAAGTTGGGTTATTTATTTATTTGCTTATTTTCCTTGATGTACTCAGAGAAGATAAGTATTCAAAGAATCAAAGACTTAGATACTTATTTTCATAGCCAAAGGTTTTGCAGTCTTTGAGGATATATCTCTTGGAACAACAATAAAGAAATTTAATTTTATTAGAGCCAAAATATTTTTCAAATGTTGGTGATTAAATTGAGTCCATAAAAAGGCTGGGATATTAATAACAAAGGTGGGTATTTCAATATTAGGAGAGATGGCAGATTGCAAGATTCATGATTAGGAGTGTGGTTCAAAACTATTGTAGTTACACCTTTAACCTACAAACTGTCATATTTTAAGCCATAAGCCCTACATAACCAGGGCATGCCAGTGGCCTTTTTGTACTTCACTGTATAATAACAGAGGAAACCATGGGGGTAGGAGGCTTTTTCCAGTGATATTTTGCAAAGTGAGAGCAGGAGCAGAGAATGTGGAAATCAGAAATACACTCTTGCAGGAAGGAGAATTTAAAGGAGTTGGATGAGTGAAGGAACAGTATAAATGAGACAAAACTGTCAGCCATGTCTGTAGAAGAAAATAGGGTATGAAGTGCTCAGAAGCACTGTCATGACATTCAGGAACTGAAAACTGTAAATAGCCACTTAGGATGATTGAAAAACTGTGATGGAACTAATTGCAGCATGTATTACACACACACACACAACTAACAGGGCAGATAAGAGGGAAATTTGTAACTGGAAAGAGAATTGAACATAAAAAAATTGTGGTGGATCCTGTCATTCTGAAACTTTCATTAAAGATACACTGTTCCAACTAAACAAAAAATCCTTAATCTGTTGAAGGAATCACTTGAAGAGATGTTGTGCATGATGTCATGGAGGTTCTTTGATTTTCTGAGTTGTTTTCTCATGGCTTTAGCCATGAGGGTAATTACACAGGGCAAAGGACCTGGAGAAGTGTTAAGGATTTCGTTACGAAGTACGGTCGACTGAACTTGCTCACCACCCACACACTGCTGAACTCGGGGATCAAGATTTTCTCTGGTAGCTCATGCACAAATGCATACACAACACTTAGTTTTTACACACCTGTTCATAGCTTTTAATACCCAGTGTAAGGGAGTTGTGATCAATTCTACACTTGTGAATAGTTCTAATTTCAATGTGAATTAGCAAGTGATCTGAAAACGTTGATAACACCATGTTTAGATAACTGCTGCAGTCCCTTTTTGGTCTTAAAAATTATAAACCTAAGATGAAAACAGACTGTGTGTGTGTGTGATACAGGAGCCAGAGCAGAGGAGTGAGGAGAAAACTCCATTGCCCAGCTTTGCAGTGGGAGGTGAACAAGGCAGTGTCTGACACAGTGTCTTCCCAAAGGAAAAGCAGCAGTGGTGGAAGCCCAACAACCCCATTTTGATCTGATCTCGGATCCTTGGCCTGTAGGATAAGGGACCTGCACAGACCGTGGAGAAAGTGATTGAAGTGCAGCCTTCTTTTCTCCAGGTAGACCTCTGCACAAGTTTGGGAGCATAATTTCTATCCCAGAATTAAAAAATAGTTGAATGCATTCCTAGTCAGTAGGAGATCAGTTTGTGGAATGAAAGGGCTTTCATGGTGTAATATTTCAGCTGGTCTCTACCAGTGCTGAGGAGGTAATTATCACTGTTACTGTTTTCCAGGGTGGCAACAGAGGGGGTCGAAAATGCTTTTTCTGTCTGATAATGTGCTTAACTAGCTTTCAATGAAGTTGCAGATCATGGTTCATCGCCCTTGAGTTTTTTTGAGGACCCAAAGTGACTGGTTTAGTGACTAGCAGTAATGTATCAGTGCAGATCAGCAGCAGATAATTTAGTCTGATCTTGTTTGATTTTATGGGTCTCCTAAAAACTTTGTTTCCACATACCAGCAGCTTAACGGACAGACATATGATTTCAAGCTGCTAAACTTCAAGGCTTGTTGTAGAAGGGGCAAGAATGCATGGTGGAGGAAAAAAGGGTGGAATTAATGCTGGGAAAGAATTTGACTCTGGCTTATACTCTGGTGCCTTTCATTTTTAGACATGTCTACGCTGAATATTATACATTTCTGCATCTGTTTGTGGTACAAAAAACCAGAAATGGCATGACTAAATTTTAATAAATAAAAATGTTTTCAGATGTATATGGTCCTCTAAAAGGAAAAGAGAAAGTTCTTTACAATTCTAAATATAACTCAATATCTACAGCGAAGGGATTCTTGAAGTTGTTATTATTTAAAAGTAATCTCTGTAGAAATAAGGATGTATCGTTCAAATAATAAATATAAATTATCAGTAGAATGATGGAGTTAGCTGGGCTTTTAGACTGTGTTCATCTCGAGGTGTGACTGAAGGGATTAAAATGTGGTTTGGACTTTTTACCTTTGAAAGGAGAAAACCCCAAGGCTTTTGTGTTTTTACTTCATTCATACAGTTAAAAAACCTCTTGTGCCTAGGCACTTTACAAAAAAATGGAGCCCAAGGAAGATAAAATATATTTGTATTTTTATGAGTTGTCTTTGTTCTAAAAAGTAAGGCAATACACTTGTTGAGTTCAACAGACATTGTACACAACCTTTTTTTTGGTCAGCGACTAAATCTGATTTTAAAATATCTTATATTTTAATCTTATAATTATATGTTGAAATATTTATATTTAATATATTTCAAATATTTATATTTCAAATGTCTCTAATTCCTGTCACTTCTTCTACTTAGTTTTTTTTTTCTCTCATAGTAGGAATTCACATTCAATGTAGTAAATAATAGCATTACTTTAATTTTAGGCAGGATTAATTTGAATCAAATTTAATGGTGGTGTGTGTGTGTAGAAGGAGCCAAAATACTGTAACAGAGATCTGTCTGGTATTAACCAGGGATTGCAGGGTCTCACTTTTATGTGCTTAAGAGCTTGATGTATTTATGGAGTGTAGGATAGTGGATAGTTTCCTTCTAGTTTTTTTTACAGTTTGACAAGGTATTACTGGTACGAGCAGGTATTTCCTATATGCAGAGTAGGAAATACTGCTAATACAGTTAATAACCCACCTAACAGAGGAAAAAAATTAAAAGGAAATGCTTTAAGGGCCCTCATGGTACACTGTAGTATTAAACACATGGCAGCCCATGGCCTCCAAATAAAATCGTACAATTTGGGTTGTGATGTCACTGGTCAATTATTTGACTGTGGTAGCAATGCTGATAGTGATATCACACCTATGAAAACTGGAATTTCTCCAGCTGGGTTTGGAGGTGTGATCTCCAATCCATCAATGTCAGCTGAGAGTCAACCATTACCTTTTACATCAAACCATAAAAGCGAGTTTTACCTTCTCTGCTGAAGCGTGAGGGTGTCGTTCCAGCAGCTCATTCTTTTTAGGTGTTATGTATATAGTTTATGCATTGTGTTCCTCTGAGAGGACTTTGATTGCACCTCCAATCATAATCAGTGTCTGGTGTTAATTGCTGCTGCTAATTTCTTCTCTTTTTAATAAATTTAAACTTCACAAAATAAATTGTAAGGAGGAGCAATTATATTTCCATTTTGAAATTGAGTTCTGAAGAGCCGTACATGAGTTATTTGGTATTTATCTATTTGTATTGACCTGGTTTGTGACAAATTGTGCCCCTAATTTCACCATGGACTAACATTGTACAAAATTTTAAAAGAAAATGCATTATTATGATAGATTTAAATATATTTAATGAGCTGGCAATACAGTAGCTCAAAAGTGTTATATATTTGTTTTTCTTCTGTTGAATATATGGATGCAATAATTTTTTATTTCTATCATTCTTAGGAAGAAGAATATCAAAATAGTATAAATACATGACAATTTAAATCAATATGTGAAAAATATGTAAATATTAAAAAAACCTAATTGTCAATACAATTTCTTAATAAGAATTTTAACTTTTAACTTTTTTTATTGTTGTTCTGAGTTTTTAATAGAGTTTTTCAGCTACTTTAACATAATTATTAAACAAGATTTTCCACGTCTTTTTATTTTATAATTGTAGCACTTCAGAGTTTCATTTCTGACAGCAAAAAGAAAGAAATTTAATAAGTCATTACAGTACATTCCCAGTTGACCGTCCTGCATAGTTATCCTTTCTTCTTTTAAAGGTTGTCTGACCTTTCCCATAAAGAAATCCTTTCTTTTAGCTGATAATTTTATAAAATTACTTGGGACACTTGCCAAGTGAGGTATCTGTCTGAAGAGTTTATACTCTGCACAAATGGTTCCAGGTGCTTCACTGGAAAGTCTCAGCTATTTCCAACACAGAGAATAAAGGGAAAAAAAAAAAACCAAAAACCCAACAAACTTGTAAATAATACTTGTTTTAAAAGATTTACTGATCCAGTTGCTTCAAGGTGGTGTCCTGAGTATTAGCAGTTTGGGTAGTGTTAATTGGATGTACTTTTTTTGTCCAAGAAAATGTTAGTTAAATTTGTTTACTACAGAAGAATTCTGCTTTCCATGAGATTCTTAGGGAATATATCTGCCTAGGAAAGAAAGGATAAGTCAGCTATGGGGTAAGATAGAGCTGAGGTACCTGTGCAAAGTGGTGGGAATAATGGTTGGGGGGTTCAGGAGACAAGAAGGAAAATGGGAACTGCTAAACTCTACAGGAGAGGGTGGGGAGATGGGGATTGGAGGAAAAAAATCAATGAAGATGGAAGATCGAGGGAATATTGGAACTGGCAGAGCAAAATCCCTAATGGTAGAAACTGAAGAGATGAGGGTAAGTGCAAATGGACCGAGTTGTGGACACTGAGTCAGGTAAATGGATGCAATAATGTCACAAAAAAGGATGCCCTAGAAAAGCCTGAATGAATGAATGAATGAATGAACGAATGAATGAATGAATGGGTTTGTTTGATATTTGTTTTTGAGCAACGTTCATTTAACCAGTTTGAAGATAAGATGGATCAAACACCTTGGCTAGTTGGTCATAGGCCTGATATTCCTTCTGTGTACTGATTGAGGCAGGAGTCCTGGGGAAAAACAAAATATGCAGAATTAAGGGCTGTATCATAACTAATATCTAATAAGGTTTAAAATTCAAGCTGAAGAGATGATCTTAGTTCTGGAGCTTTTTACATTTTGCATGTTTCAACTTGTAAGCTGATAATGTTGTTATACCACAGCAGCTTTTCCTGTGTGTGGAGAACACACAGATTGTATGCAAGATAAAAAATGTGATGAATGTCTAGGCTTTAATTGTGTTATGCAGTTAACATTAAGGTAGGTGGCAGGAAGAAAGAAAGATCAACTTCTCAATACCTTTTTAATCAGTAAAATATTTACTTGTTCATCCCTGCAAGAGGTTAAATATACAGCAAGAGATTTGCTAATTAACAAAAGCTGTAATGTGTTTGATCTTTGGTATGTATACCTGTATCAGACAGCTTGTAATATTTTTAATAATTATTTTGTAATCAATTGCACTGTTCTGCTGGGACACTGTTTCCTTCAGTGAGCTGCATGGCTTGACAGCTTTTACTACAGAACCTAAATGTGTCAACATTGGCAAATAGTTCTGTCACTGGTTTTTTCTTTTTTTTTAATCTACGAGATAAAATCTTGAACTCAGAAAAGTGAAGTAAATAAAAGAAATAGGCTAAAAGAGACAGCTGTGTGCTTTTGTAAAGAGAAACAGTAACAGAGGATAAATCAGAAAGCTGAGGATGACGTGTTGCAAATAAACCTTAGTACATATGACAGTTCTCTGTTTAGGATTTCCTCATAAAGGTTCAAGGTATAAAAACATAAAGGTGGAATACAGTACTGCCAGAATCTCTGAGTTTTCCTGTAGGCAACTTTTTGAGGCAATGGAAGTATTTAGTTTATCTAAATACATAGAATTTGTTGTCCAAGAAGATACAGTCCATGCATGAGCAGTGTTTACAACACAATGGATGTCAGACTCCACAATGGGGTTTTTATTTGACAGAATCTGGTCAGTAAGGTAGTACCTAGAGTAAAAATGATGGAATGGAAGGGAATTCAAGAATCCTTTTTTGTGAGTCTGGTGCAGAAGTCTGAAGTAACCAGGAACTTTTCTCTACTAGAAAGTTAGAGAGTATCTGGTTATTTAGGAAACTGATGCCAAACTGCTTGCCCTTGATTTGGGAAATCTGTGTGTTCATTATTTTCATGTCATCAGTGCAGCTTTGTGCACTAAAAGAGGTATAAAAGTGTAATACACTGTGAGCTATTCCATAAGTCTGCAAGTTGTGTTTGTAGGTTTGTTGTTTTTCTGAATAAGGAGATGAGCATTTATCCTTATGTAAGAAGCCAAAGGTTTATCTTAACCATCAGCTATAATTCTGGAGTAAAATCAGAAAATATGTCTCTCTGGATTTCAGCAGAGGTTGAGAAAATCTTAAGTAATGTTTTTCTCTTCACATTATTATTGTCACAGGCTCTGGAGCACCTGTTATTAAGACAAAGGCTATGTACATCTGTCTAAATCTTATATTGTTAAAGCCTGCAGTTGTTCTTGCCATATGATTCTTTTCAAAACTCTGTGCACAGATTAGATGCTGTTTAAGCACTATGTGCAGTACCACCTGGAAATATTGTTAAGTACATCAATGAGGGGAAAAACATCAATGATGGTGACTTTGGATTCTGTAGAAATAATTAAGTAATGATTTTTTAACTGGATTTTTAAAAATCGGTGTTTTCAAGGGTTTTTTTTTTTTTCATTAATTTTTAAAGTATTTATAAGGATTTAAACATAAAGATATCTTTAAATAAAGAAGGCTTCTAGTGCAAGAATAAAAAAAAAAATCTAATACTACCTAAAAAAGCTTCAAAGTCAGTCTGTCAGGTTCTTTATGGCAATGAAGCTCTCACATTATCTTTTTAATGTTGAAATCAGTTCAAGTCAGTGAAATTTCTTTAATGAACTTTAGGGCACATCTTCAAAGAAACCTGCAATTGAACCTGTGGAAAGGCCAATGCCTTTGAACTGTGGAAAAGAAGTTTATCCTAGATTAGCTTGATCTTTTAGTTTACTCTGCCTTCTAATCTAGTAAGAAAGATCTAAGCTTTAAGAATACCCCTGAACTGCAGTGACAACCTAAAAGTAGTGTATTGTTTGGGAGAAATTCATTGCTTCTCTTAGGTATTGGCATTTTAAATTGGGAAGGATAGCAAAGTTGTTTATTTTGTACTGTGAACATGACCACTCTGGGTCTCCCTGAGCACTACATTTTCTTTATTTGTTAAGAGATGTTTATTTGTTTATTTCTGTCATTTCTTACTACCTTATAAATTGAAGATTTAACTTCGTTTTTGTTTTCATTCTCCCTTTAACGTTTCACTGTACTTCCATCCAGTTCAGTCTTTCGTCACACAAATGTGGAACAATGTACCTTCAAATGTGAAAGAAATAACAAAATCTGGAACAAATTACAAAGTGATGGAGAAGGGAAATGCAGAGCTGTATGGAAATAAGTGCATTAATGCCCAGGCTCTGATGCACATGAGTCTGTTTTGAAGGACACTTCATTTTTAGTTTGAACTTCTGCTTTTAAATTTTACTGTAATATGATACAACATTTGCTTGGGTGAGTACTTGAGGAACTTTCAGTGTTAACAGTATTCTTTTCGATAGAAATTCCATTGGATTTCAGATTTTGTACTCTTTCCAGGTTACAATAAGAAAAACATGGAAGAGATTTTTAATAGAAAAAAACAACACTCAGTGGTTTGCAGCTGGCAATCACAATGCCTCTACTGCTGCTTTTGTTTTATTAAGTGGAACAGGTCAATTCAGTATCGGAGCTGACTGTGTTCCTTCTCTGGTGAACGTAAAAATACAGGCCTAGCAAAAAATTTAAATGACCACTAGTTTCTTCTTTTCAATCATTCTTTGAAATGTCTTTTAATAACCATCTCATTTTGTGGAATCAGGGAGAACAAGGATGGTTATCACTCAGCTGGCAAAGGAAAATGCACCTTTTGTCTATAGTACTGACTTCCATAAGTGACATTATTCAATGTCTTCTTTTAATTATGGACTAATGAGTGTTTACACTATAAAGAAAGTGCAGAAAGGCAGAATTAGGTAGAAAATCTTGTTCAGATGAAAGAAATCATGTTTATAAAACTGGATTTTTGAAAAGGAAAGTATTGAAGGGAATAAAATAAAATGTAGTTGAAGGAACAGAGAAGTGAAAATTATTTGTTTATCCAGCTTATAAATTATTATAAAATATAATTATAAATTATATTTCCCTGTATTATATTTTTTTAAAATTCCTTGACCT